>JAULAV010000053.1:234201-702202 GCA_030789695.1 Scilla litardierei | reverse complement strand
ACCTTAGAGAAAATGTAGAAAATATCTTGGAGCTCAGAAAAATCCACAAAAATGTTCGTTGGAACCGGGAGATCGTCATCTTCATCTAAAAAATAGAGGACAAAATTAGACCAAAAAATCATATCATTTCATAAAAAGATCCATATCTTCCAAAAATATAGAAAAACAGCCTCACGTTAAGAAAAATCTGTAAAAATATCCATTAGAAACTAGGAGATCGCCATCTTCAACTAAAAAAATAAGAGAAGACAAACGTAGTCTATAAAATCATATCATTTATAAAAATGTAATAAATAGCACCGAGCTTATAAAAACTACAAAAATTTCTGTTGGCACAGGAAGATCTCCATCTTCCACTGAAAAATAAGATAAGACGAAATTGGACAAAAAAATCTTATCATTTAATAAAAAGATCCTTATCTTCTAGAAAATTTAGAAAATAGTCCCGAGGTCAGAATAATACGCAAAATGTCCGTTAGAAATGGGAGATCGCTATCTTCAACTAAAAAATAAAAGAAAACAAAATGAGGCCAAAAATCATATCATTTAATAAAATGATCCATAACTTCTCGAAAATGTAGAAAATAGCCACGAGCTCAGAAAAACCCGTAAAAATGTCCATTGGAACATGGAAATCGCCATCTTTAACAGAAAATAAGAGATGACAAAAGCAGGGTATAAAAATCTTATCATTTAACATAAAGATTCTTATTATACAAAAAATATAGAAAATATCCCTAGTTCAAAATAAATCGCACAAATGTCCATTGGATCCGGGAGATCACCATCTTCAAAGTAAAACAAGAGAAGACAAAATTAGGCCAAAAATCATATCATTGCATACAAAGATACATATCTTCCAAAAATATAGATAATTAGTCTCAAGCTAAAAAAATCTTCAAAATGTATGTTGGAACCGGGAGATCGCCATTTTTAACTAAAAAATAAGAGAAGACAAACATAAGCTATTGAAAACATATTATTTAATAAAAAGCTCTATATCCTATATCTTCCATAAAATGTAGAAAACAACACCGAGCTCAAAAAAATACGCAAAAAATGTCCTTTTGGAACCGCAGAGATAGCCATCTTCGACTGAAAATAAGAGAAGACAAACGTAGGCCTATAAAAATCATATCATTTAATATTAAGATACATAACTTTCCAAAAATATAGAAAATAACCCAGAGCTCGGAAAAATTCGGAAAAATGTTTGTTGGAATCGGGGGATTGCCATCGTCAATGGTATAATAAGAGAAGACAAAATTAGGTTATAAAAATCATATCATTTAATATAAAGATTCATATCATACATAAAATATAGAAAATAGCTCGGAGCTCAGAAAAATCCGAAAAAATATCCGTTGGAATCGGGAGATCGCCATCTGCAACTGAAAAATAAAAGAAGATAAAATTAGGACAAAAAATCGTATCATTTAATTAAAAGATACATATCGACCATAAATGTAGAAAATAGCACCGAGCCCAGAAAAATCTGCACAAATGTCCGTTAGAACCGGGAGATCGTAATATTCAACTGAAAAAAGAGAAGACAAAATTAGGCCAAAAAATCATATCATTTCATAAAAGATTCATATATTTCAGACAATGTAGAAAAAAGCCCAAAGCTAAGAAAAATCCGTAAAAATGTCCGTTGGAACCTAGAGATCGCCATCTTCAACTGAAAAGTATGAAAAGACAAAAATTAGGCTATAAAAATCTTGCCATTTAATAAAGAGATCTATATCTTTAATAAAATGCAGAAAATAGCAAGGAGCTCAGAAAAATCCGCAAAAATGTATGTTTGAACAGGGAGATCACCATCTTCAACTGAAAAATAAAGAGATCTATATATTAAAATAATATCATTTAATATAAAGATTATTATCTTCCAGAACGTTGTACTAAATAGCCCTGAGCTCAGAGCAAAAATGTCCGTTGAAACTGAAAGATCGCCATCTTCAACTAAAAAAAAATAAAAGAAGACAAAGTTAGGCCAAAATATCATATTATTTAATAAAATGATACATATCTTCCAAAAATGTGGAAATAGCCTGGAGCTTTAAAAAATCCGCAAAAATGTCTGTTGGAACCGGGAGATCGCCATTTTCAACTGGAATATTAGAGAAGACAAATTTAGGCTAAAAATCATATCATTTAATAAAAGATTCCATCTTCAACTGAAAAATTAGAGGCAGACAAATTTAGGCTATAAAAATCTTATCAATTAATAAAAAATATAATTATCTTTCATAAAGTATAGAAAAAGAACCAAGCTTAGAAAATGATATATAAAAATCTTATCAGTTGAAGATGGCGATTTTCCGGTTACAACAGACATTTTTATAAATGAAGATAGGGATTTCCCAGTTCCGAATATTGTCTTCTCTTATATTTCAGTTGAAGATGGCGTTTTCCCAGTTTCAACGGACATTTTTAGATTAATTTTTTCTTCTCTGATATCATTTAATAAAACTATCTATATCTTCCAGAATATGCGAAAAATAGTCCGGAGTTCAGAAAAATCAGCAAAAATATCTGTTAGAACCGGAAGATCGCCATCTTCAACCAAATATATGAGAAGACAAAATAAGAACAAAAAATGATATTGTTTAATAAAATGATCGCCATCATCAACTATAAGAGAAGACAAAATTAGGCAACAAAAAACATATCAATTAGTACAAAGATCCTTATCTTTCAGAAAGTATATAAAATAGCACCGAGCTCAAACAAATACGTAAAAAATTTCGTTGAAAACGAGAGATCGCCATCTTCAACTAAAATAATAAGAGAAGACAAAAAAATACTATAAAGATCCATATCTTACAGAAAATGTAGAAAATTGCCCGGACTAAGAAAAATCCGTAAAAAAGTTCGTTAAAACAAGGAGATAACCATCTTTCACAAATAAAATTAGAGAATACAAAATTAGTCCAAAAATCATATCATTTAATAAAAAGATATATATCTTTCAGAAAATGTAGAAAAATAGTCGCGAACTCAGAAAAATCCGCAAAAATGTCTGTTGGAACAAGGAGATCACCAACTTTAACTGAAAAATAAGCGAAGATAAACTTATGCTATAAAAATCATATCATTTAATAAAAGATACATATCTTCCATAATATTTAGAAAATAGCCACGAGATCAGAAAAATTCGCAAAAATTCCATTGAAAACGGGATATCACCATCTTCGACTGAAAAATAAGAGAAGACAAACTTAGTCTAGAAAAATCATATCATTTAATAAAATAACCCACATCTTCAATAAACTATAAAAGCTATTCCCGAGCTAAGAAAAATCTGCAAAAATGCCTGTTGGAAATGTGAATTCGCCATCTTCAAATAAAAAATAAGGGAGGACAAAATTAGGTCAAAAATTCATATCATTTAATAAAAAGATCCATAACTTCCCAAAAATGTAGAAAAATAGTTCTGAGCTCAGAAAAAATCTGAAAATATGTCCGTTGGGAACTGGGAGATTGCCATGTTCAACGAAAAATAAGAGAAGACAAAATTTAGGCTACAAAAATCATATCATTTAATAAAAAATAAATATCTTCAATAAAAATTTAAAAATAACTTTGAGCTTAGAAAAATCCGCAAAAAATGTTCGTCAGGAAATCGTCATCTTCAACTGAAAATAAGAGAAGACAAAATTTGGCTATAAAAATCATATCATTTAATCTAAAGATCCATATCTTATAGAAAATGTAGAAAATAGCCCGGAGGGTAAGAAAAATCAACAAAAATATCCGTTGGAACATGGAGACTGACATATTCAACTAAAAAGTAAGAGACGACAAAATTAGGCCAAAAATCATTATAATTTATTAAATAGATTCATATCTTCAGAAAATGTAGAAAATAGCCTCGATGTCTGAATAATATGCCAATTTCTCCGTCTGAACCGAGAGATTGCCACTTCCAACTGAAAAATAAGAGAAGACAACGTTTAGTCTATAAAAAGCATATCATTTAATAAAAGATCTCTATCTTCAATAAACTATAGAAAATAGTCGTGAGTTTTGAAAAATCTGCAAAAATGTCCATTGGAACCGAGAGATTGCCATCTTCAACTGAAAAATAAGAGAAAACAATTTAAGCTATAAAAATCATATCATTTAATATAAAGATTCATATATTTACATGAAAAATACACAAAAATGTCCGTTGGAACCGGGGGTGATCGACATCTTCAACTGAAAAATAAGAGAAGATAAAATTAGGTCCAAAAATCATATCATTTAATAAAAATATACATATCTTCCAAAAATGTATAAACGAGCTTCGCGCTCAGAAAAATTTGCAAAAATGTCTGTTGAACCGGAGATTGCTATTTTTAAATGAAAAAATAAAAGAATACAAAATTCGGCCATAAAAATCATATCATTTAATAAAATGATCCATATCTTCAATAAAATCTAGAACATATCCCCGTGCTCAGAACAATCCGCAAAAATTTCCGTTGGAATCGAGAGATTGACATACTCAACTTAAAAAATAGGCCATAAGAACCATATAATTTAATATAAAGATCTATATCTTCAATAAAAGGTAGAAAATAGCTCGGAACACAGAAAAATCCATAAAAATGTCCGTTGGAACAGGGATATATCCATTTTCAACTGAAAAATAAGAGACGACAAAATTTGGCCTTAAAATTATATAATTTAAAATAAATATCCATATTTTCCATAAACTGTCGAAAATAGCCTGTAGCTAAGAAAAATACGCAAAAATATCTGTTGGAACTGGGAGATTGCCCATCTGCAATATGAAAATAAGAGAAGGCAAAATTAGGCTATAAAAATTATATTATTTAATATAAAGATTCATATCTAACAGAAAATTTAGAAAATGGCTCAGAGTTCAGGAAAAATCATCAAAAATGTTTGTTGGAATCGGGAGATCGAAATCTTCAACTGAAAAATAAGAGAAGACAAAATTAGGCCCAAAAAATCATATCATTTAATCAAAAGGATGCATATCTTCCAGAAAATGTAGAAAAATTGTACCGAGCTAAGAAAAATCCACAAAAATGTCTGTTGGAACCGGGAGATCATGATCTTCAACTGGAAAAAATAAAAGAAGACAAACATAAGCTATAAAAATCATATCATTTAATGAAAAGATCCATTTCTTACATAAAATGTAGAAAATAGCTCCGATCTCAAAAAAAATCTGCAAAAAATGTTTGTTGGAACTGGGTGATCGCTATTTTCAACTGAAAAAATAAAAGAAGACAAAATTATGCCAAAAATCATATCATTTAATGAAAAGATCCAGGTCATTCAGAAAATGTAGAAAATAGTCTCGCGGTGAGAAAATCCGCAAAAATGCCTGTTAGAACCAGGAGATCGCCATTTTCGACTGAACAATAAGAGAAGATAAACTTAGTGTAGGAAAAACAGATCATTTAATAAAAAGATCCTTAAAAAGTTTATTGGAATCGGGAGATCGTCTTCTTCAACTGAAAAATAAGAGAAAACAAATTTAGGCTTTAATAATCATATTAATAAAAAGATCCGTGTCTCTAATAAAATGTAGAAAATAGCACCAAGCTCAGAAAAATTGCTAAAAATATATTTAGAACCGAGACATCACCATTTTCAACTGAAAAATAAAAGAAGACAAAATTAGGCTATATAAATCATAAGATTTAATATAAATATTCTTTTCTTACAGAAAAGGTAGAAAATAACGTGGAGCTCATAAAATCCCGCAAAATCGTTCGTTGAAACTGGCAGATCGCCATCTTCAACAAAAAAAATAAGAGAAGACAAAATTAGGCCAAAATTATATCATTTAACGAAAGTATCTATATCTTCGCGAAAATGTAGAAAAAGAGCACCGAACTCAAAAAAATCCGCTAAAATGTCTATTGCAATCGAAAGATCACCATATTTAACTGAAAAAAAGAGAAGACAAAATTAGACTACAAAAAGCATACCATTTGATAAAAATATCTATTTATTCAAGAAAATGAATAAAATAACACCGAACTTAGAAAAATTAGCAAAAATGTTCGTTGTAATCAGGAGATTGCCATCTTCAACTGAAAAATAGGGGAAGAAAAAAATTAGGTTATAAAAATCCTATAATTTACTATAAAGATACATATCTTATAGAAAATATAGAAAATAGCACATAGATTAGAAAAATTCACAAAAACGTCTGTTGTAACTGGAAGATCTCCATATTCAACTAAAAAAAATAATAGAAGACAAACTTATGCTATAAAATCATATCATTTAATAAAAAGATACATATCTTCCATAAAATTTTGAAAAATAGACTGGAGATAAAAAATTGGCAAAAAATTCCGTTGGAAACTGGATATCACCATCTTCAACTAAAAAATAAGAGAAGAAAAACTTAGTCTATAAAAATCATATCATTTAATAAAATGAACCACATCTTCAATAAACTGTAGAAAATATTCTCGAGCTCAGAAAAATCTGCAAAAAATATCTGTTGGAACCGAGAGTTTGCCATCTGGAAATAAAAAATAAAAGAAGACAAAATTAAGCCAAAAAATTATATTATTTTGTAAAAAGAACCATAACTTCCCGAAAATATAGAAAAAATAGTTTCGAGCTAAGAAAAATCCAAAATGATGTCCGTTGGAATCGAGAGATCACCATGTTCAACTTAAAAATAAGAGAAGACAAAATTAGGCCTAAAATCATATCATTTAATAAAAAGATCCACATCTTCAATAAAATGTAAAAAATAGCCCTGAACTCAGAAAATTCCACAAAAATGTCCGTTGAGAGATCGTCATCTTCAACTAGGCCGAAAATCATATCATTTAATAATATGATACATATATTCTAGAAAATTTAGAAAATAGCCCCGAGTTCAGAATAATACGCAAAAATGTCAATTGGAACCGAAAGATCGCTATCTTCAACAAAAAAATAAGAGATGACAAAATTAGGCTATAAAAATCATATTATTTAATATAAAGATCCATATTTTCCAGAATATGTAGAAAATATCACGTAGCTCAGAAAAATATGCAAAAATGTTTATTGGAACTGGGAGATGGTCATGTTCATCTGAAAAAA
Source organism: Scilla litardierei (assembly GCA_030789695.1). Classification (NCBI taxonomy): domain Eukaryota; kingdom Viridiplantae; phylum Streptophyta; class Magnoliopsida; order Asparagales; family Asparagaceae; genus Scilla; species Scilla litardierei. The sequence continues at coordinate 695,125 of JAULAV010000053.1, read as the reverse complement.
TAGAGAAGACAAAATTAGGCCAAAAATCATATCATTTCATAAATGATCCATATCTTCCAGAAAATGTAGAAAACCATCCTCAAGATAAGAAAATTCTGCAAAAATGTCCATTGGAACGGGGAGATTGCCATCTTCAACAAAAAAAATAAGCGAAGACAAATTGTTGGATACACCGTGTAGTTGGAAACAACGATGACTTCTTGTAACCAAGGCCACCATCTTTGAAGTAAATGATGGAAAATTGATTCCCACCCCTAAGTGGTTTTGATGATAAGCACACCAAATGATGCTAGTATACTAACTACACTACAACTCAAGTGTGCAGGTTGTGCGAACGGTGACTTTACACATACTCCGAAGCAGCTCAACCACACTCGAAAGACGAAGAAGAATTTGCTAGTTATATGTCAAGCACAAGATGTAGCTCGTGCTCAAGCTTAATGAAGAAATAAGCTCAAACTCAAGAGAAGCTTGCATTCACTTCAATCATCAGAAAGGCTTCCTGATGATCTCGTCTTAGTCTAAGTGTGTGAGTTTTGTTTCTTAGGATTATGTCAAAGCCAAAGTAAATATCGCGCACACACAAACGATTTCGAAAGAAAAATGTTTTTAAATGTTTCAAAATCATTTTTAAACTCTTGAGAGCATTTTCTAGCTATTTTATATCTTAGTAGTCAACCTCCAATCACCCAAGAGTTGATTACAGCTTTGCTAGCTGAGTTTCAGTGAAAAATGCTCTGGGAGTCGACTACCAGAGGAGGGAGTCGACTACCAGCTAGAAGCAGAATTTCTACTGAAATTCTCTGGGACTCGACTACCACTCTGACGGAGTCGACTACCAGCTATCGTTTTTCAACGATTCTGCATCCTGATTTTGCTCATTTCCTTATCTGTTTTGGCTGAAAGTCAAACTCGTTTGAAATTCAAAATCCTCTTGAAACTCTATAAATATAGCCTCAAAGAGATCATTAGATACAACAATTTCTAATCTCTATTCTTTGTGCTAAATTCTGATCTCATCGTTCTTATTTCCTCTCAAGCTAATAGCCAATTTTGCTCGTATATTTTTGATCTCAGCTCTTACATTTCTGAAAATTGTTTTTGAGATCTACAATTTTATTTTGGCTATTTTTCAAAAGTGTTTTTAAAATCCTTTCTCTTTAATCTTTATTATTTAAAGGATTTTTAAAAACTCAAGATCTATGATCACAACGAATAAACTTATATTCTTTGTGTGATTTGAAGTTCGATCAAATTCTTTAGCCACGTAATACACATTTGTTATATTTACTTTAGCTATAGAATTGTTAGGTGTAATCCAAACTCCACTAATTCTTGTGGTGAGTTGGAAATTTGTTTTTCTTTGTGGATTCCCCTTTGTTGACAGGGACGTTGGAAATCCTAGACAAGTCTAGGTGGTTGGAAATCCTGGTCAAGGCTAGGTGTTTGAAAATCCTAACGAGTGGAGTTAGGTAATTGTATTGCTAAGACAATAGTGGATAAATCTCGCACCAGATTAGTCGGGAACTGGACGTACCCAAGTTGTGGGGAACCAGGATAAAATTCCTTGTCTTTACGTTTGCATTTTCTGAGTTTGTTTATATTCCTTGCAGCAGTACTTTACTTTATTTATTGATACTTTGTATCTTTGTAATTCATTCTTTTATATAATTACAAAGTTCATTTATTTATTTCCGATGTGTAAAGATCTGTTGCTTGTTATCTTATCTTGCTTGTAACTCATATTTATATACATTGAAAGATTACCTTGTTGATTAAGAACCAAGCGTAGATCACTCTACTTGGTTTCTTAGGCAATATTAGAAGGGTTTTAATTGTGCTAATCAACAAACAAAAAAGTTTACTATTTGCACAACACTATTCAACCCCCTTCTAGTGTTGTTTGACATCCACAAGATCCAACACTTGGTATCAGAGCAGGGCTCGAAAGGCAATGGCATCAACATCATTTCATTCTAGGACTTAACACCATGTGACCACCATTGTTCAACGGAACAAACTACACAAGCTGAAAGATCTGTATGAAGACTCACCTAGAGTCACTAAATATCGAGGCATGGACTGTCACCAAAGCACCATACAGCGCACCCCCTGACGTTGAGTTCGGAAAATGGTCTGCTGATGATAAAAAGAAGGCCAACCTTAAAGCCAAAGCAATGAATGTGTTATTTTGCGCCGTGACAAGTAATGAATTCAACCATGTCTCTCAATGCGAGACAACATATCAGATATGGCATACTCTTCAGGTAAGTCATGAGGGAACCGAAAAGGTAAAGGAATCCCGTATTAACGTTTTGCATTCTAAGTTGGGTTAATGACTGGAAAATACTCTAACGTTTCAGCGTTCTTCACAAAAATACCTTATCATTCATTTTGGGACACATTGGTACCCAGAACGAAAATTGGCTGACGACAAACTCAAAAAGGGTACAACGTTGTCAATTTTGCCAAACGTTTGGGACCAATGTGTCCCAAATTGAACGATAAGGTATTTTTGTGAGAAACGTTGAAACGTTAGGGTGTTTTCCAGTCAATACCCTTTATTTTTGGCATTGGGTTAATGGGTGGAAAATACCCTAACGTTTCAGCGTTTCTCACAAAAATACCTTATCGTTCATTTTGGGACACATTGGTACCCAGAACAAAAATTGACTGTCGGTAAACTCAAAAAGGGTACAACGTTGTCAATTTTACCAAACGTTAGGGACCAGTTTGTCCCAAAATGAACGATAATGTATTTTTGTGAGAAACACTGAAACATTAGGGTATTTTCCAGTCATTTACACTTCTAAGTTTAAATCTTTCAAAATGGAAGAAGGAGAGAGTATCACTGATGTGAATACTCGTTTTACTTATATCACTAATAAGCTTGCAGGTCTAGGTAAGAAATTATCTGAGTATGATCAGGTAATGAAGATACTAAGATCTCTCAGACCCGAATGGAAAGGAAAGACAACAGCCATTCGAGAAGCTCACAACGTGAAGGATCTAACCATTGAAGAACTGATGGGAAATCTATGGCATATGCGATAAAACTTGAGGAAGAAAATAAGATTGAAGAGAAACAAAAGAAGAAGAGCCTAGCATTCAAAGCTTAAGAAGAACACTCCAACTATACTGACAAAGAGGACCATATTGCCTTTGTCTCAAAAAACATTAAAGAGTTTATCACAAGTAAGTATGGTAAACGTTCATTTCGTCCCATTAACGGTATTATTTGTTTTGGCTGCAACAAACCAGGACACGTAAAGAGAGATTGTCCCTTAGAGAAGAACAACTGAGACTCCAAAGATCGTGGGAAGAACAGAGAGAACACTGAACGAAGAAGCGACAGAAGGAACAAATTTCGACGACTTAAGAAGGAAGCTTACGCAGCCTTTGATCAAAGCCATATTTCTTCGTCCGATGAACCTCATCAGATGACAAAGACGAAAGAAGAGAAATAGCCCACATGTGTTTCTTAGCCTCAACGTCATCAAAGGTGAGTACCTTGCATGATTCATCACTTAGTGATAGTGATTCATCATCAAGCGATGATGAAGATATGGACTATAGGGGAGCATATAAGGAGCTATGCAAAATACATGAAAAGATCATAAAAGAACACAAGAAACTCTTAGAATTGTTAAAACGGGTGCTAAAGAAAAAGAAAATCTTATTAAAGAGAATATTGTGTTGAAAGAAAAGAATGACTCTTTAGAAAAAGAAATTCTTTCTATGAACGAGAAATTTGAAAGTTTGAATAATCTTCTCGTATCTATCAAAGACATATACGACTCTACGATGAAGATTGTTGAAAATTTCAATAAAGGAAAAGGGAAGCCAGATAGTTTAATAAATAAACAAAAAGCTTCATCTAGCAAAATCGGATTTGGATATGATTCTAATCATACCAAGAAAAATGTTAGCATACTAGGATGCATCATTCTAACCAAAATTTTCTGAGCATCTGGATACCGAAGAACCTGACTAATCAGAAGCAAAAAAGGTACGCAATTAATTTTGTTCAGCAAGTTCATTTAAACAAAGTAAATATGTTTCCAATGAAGGAATTAAACCATATTGGGTTTGGTTTCCTAAAGACTAACTTCTTGGACTCAATGAATAAAGAGTACCATAAACGTTCATATTTTTTAGGTACTCTAAAACCAGGGAGAAGAAACAAAAAACGGCATCAAACGCTTTGCGATGAAAATTGAACTGCTTCGCAAAATTTAATTTATTTGAGTATTTAAAATGATTGCTCAATTATTTTTATGATATAAATGTGTATGCATGTTTTGTGACATTTTCGTAAGAAAGATTTTCTATCAAACACGCTCCATTGTGTCAAAAACTCTCGGGTTGAGAAAACAGCTCAACCCAGCAGGGTGTCGACTACCAACTTGAGTGAGTCGACTACCAGAGTGTGGACACCAAAATCTGGGTTTTGTTGTTTGGTTTTTCGTACTCTTATTGGGTTTACATTGAGTCTATTTGGTTCATATCCAAAGGGTAACTTAAATCCAATAAGAAAATACGATCTCAACCATCCAATCTTATAATCCAAAGGCTCCTAAACTTCATCCTCTTTCATCTCAAAAGATAAAAACCCCAAGCCCAAACCCTAGGTAGCCGACTACCACCATTGTTATCATCCTCTTGAAACTTTGTTTACTTCTCTTGGTAAAAATTCTTGAACCTCTTTCAACTTATCAAGAAGACCCCTAAGGTATAAATCTATCTCATCAACTTTGCATTACTTCTATTTACTTCTTGTTAATCTTGCATATCTAGCCTTGTAATTCAAATTTTTTTCTATCTAGAATGCCTTTCAAGAAGATTGCTACTAAGAAGAGAGAGGTTTCTAATGAATCATCTCTTACTGAAAAAGAAATCATCGAACCATATCTTTTCAAGACTGCTTCCTTTGAAAAATTTCTCAAAATTTCCAAAAGACAAATCCATCGTGAAAGGTTTGTCAAAATTGATCTTGTTGAGAATTATGGTATCGATAGCATCTTAGAATTTCAGAAATTTGCTAATCTTTTTTCATCTGAAAATATCTATCTGTGTTATCCTAGATTAGTATATCTATTTTATGCCAACATGGATTATGATCTTGCTAAATGTCGATTCATTACTAAAGTTCTTGATTCTAAGCTTGCTATAACTGTCAAATCTCTTGGTCAAGCCTTAGGAATACCCTATTCAGGAATGCTGCTTGATGACATTGAAATGGTGGATAATGATATTTTAGAGAGAATGTATTTGCCGGGTAGATTCTTTCAGACAAAATTACCCTGTAGTGATCTTCGCTACCCTACAAGAATTCTAGCAAATATTTTATCCTACAATATTACACAAAAATCCGGCAGTCATTCAGTTCTATCCGAAAAACAAGCCAAATGCATTTACGCCATACTAGGAAACATTCCTGTAAATTGGGCCAAAGTCGTTATGGATTCCATCCTTGCATCTGCTTCTTTCGATAGACCCTCATCCTCCTTAGCCCATGGTCACTATCTTACCAACTTGTTTATTGGGTATAACATACATTTGGATAATGAAACCAAAATTCTGGAACCGGCCCGTATGTTTGATGTACATGCTCTTGGCCGAATGAATCTTCACAAAGATCTCGACCAGAATATTCCAGAGGAGAAGCTCGCTGCTGAAGGAGGATCATCTTCCTCAAAGAAGAAAGGTAAAGAACCCCTCATTTCTGACACAAATGAAGAAGAAGAAGGCAATGATGGCGAAGATGAAGATGAAGAACCGCCAGCTTACATTGTTAAGCTTCAAGACATGCTCTTGAAGAAAATTGGAAAGCTGAAGATTTCTCAAGAGAAAGGCTTCGAAGACCTCAACAAGAAGGTAGATGATCTCAAAGAATTTGTAGCGGAAAGCAACAAGATGACGGAAGAAACTTTAAGCATGATCCTTGGGGAGATCAAGGAGTTGAAGAAGGAGAAAAAGGAGGACATCCTTGAACAAGCTTCAAAACAATGGTTCTTTAAAACAATTTGGTCTGTAATAACTATACTCTGCTATGGTGTTGTGATTTGATACACTTATGGTTTGGTTGTGCGTATGGTTTGATACATTATATTCAAACATGCTTGACTATTATCTACCAACCTTGTCTTGTAGAAAGCTATCTTTTGAATTATATCTCTCCATGGTTTGTAGACTTAAATCTCTATGTATCATTTCATTCATGTGTCATCTTTTTGATTGATGACAAGGGAGAAAAAGGATAAAATGCAAAAATGAGAATGAATATTGTTTTGCTAACCGGCTTTGATGCAAGGGGAGTACCGCATCTAAGTTGGGAGAGTAAGTTATTTTATTAAGTCAATATTCACTTAATTTACTTCATTTTTCATTTGGGGTCATCATCAGAAAGGGGGAGAGTGATGGGAAATTGAATTCCACCCATAAGTGGTTTTGATGATGAGCACACCAAATGATGTTAGTATACTAACTACACTACAACTCAAATGTGCAGGTTGTGCAAACGGTGACTTTACGTATACTCCGAAGAAGCTCAACCACACTCAAAAGACGAAGACGAATTTGCTAGTTCTACGTCAAGCACAAGATATAGCTCGTGCTCAAGCTTAATGAAGGAATAAGCTCAAACTCAAGAGAAGATCGCATTCACTTCAACCATCGGAACGGTTTCCTGAAGATCTCGTCTAAGTCTAAGTGTGTGAGTTTTGTTTCTTAGGATTATGTCAAAGCCAAAGTAAATATCGCATACACACAAATGATTTCGAAAGCAAAATGTTTTTAAGTGTTTTAAATCATACTTAAACCCTTGAGAGCATTTGCTAGCTATTTTATATCTTAGTAGTCAACCTCCAATCTCCCAGGAGTTGATTACATCTTTGCTAGCTGAGTTTTAGTGAAAACTGCTCTGGGAGTCGACTACTAGAGGAGGGAGGGAGTCGACTACCAGCTAGAAGCAGAATTTCTACTGCAATTCTCTAGGAGTCGACTACCACTCTGAGGGAGTCGAATACCAGCTGTCGTCTTTCAACGATTCTGCATCCTGATTTTGCTCCATTTCCTTGTCTGTTTTGGCTGAAAGTCAAATTCGTTTGAAATTCAAAATCCTCTTGAAACTCTATAAATAGAGCCTTAAAGAAATCATTAGATACACCAATTTCTAATCTCTATTCTTTGTGCTAAATTTTGATCTCATCGTTCTTATTGCTCTCAAGCTAATAGCCAAATTCTGCTCGTATATTTTTGATCTCAGCTCTTACATTTTTGAAAATTGTTTTTGAGATCTACAATTTTATTTTGGCTATTTTTCAAAGGTGTTTTTAAAATCCTTACTCTTTAATCTTTATTATTTAAAGGATTTTTAAAAACTCAAGATCTTAAAACTTATATTCTTTGTGTGATCTGAAGTTCGATCAAATTCTTTAGCCACGTAATACACATTTGTTATATTTACTTTGGCTATAGAATTATTAGGTGTAATCAAAACTCCACTAATTTTTGTGGTGAGTTGGAAATTTGTTTTTCTTTGTGGATTACCCTTTGTTGTAAGGGACGTTGGAAATCCTAGACAAGTCTATGTGGTTAGAAATCCTGGTCAAATCTAGGTGTTTGGAAATCCTAACGAGTGGAGTTAGGTAATTGTATTGCTAAGGCAATAGTGGATAAATCTCGTACCGGATTGGTCGGGGACTGGACGTACCCAAGTTGTGGGGAACCAGGACAAAATTCCTTGTCTTTGCGTTTGCATTTTCTAAGTTTGTTTATATTCCTTGCAACAGTACTTTACTTTATTTATTTATACTTTGTATCTTTGTAATTCATTCTTTTATATAATTACAAAGTTCATTTATTTATTTCCACTGTGTAAAGATCAATTGCTTGTAATCTTATCTTGCTTGTAACTAGGGGTGGCAAAATGAGCCCGACCCAACCCGACCCGACCTGAACCCGACATCCTTAACCGGGTATGGGTAGGGGCCAATACGGGTCAAGTAGGAAACATGTTGACCCGACCCGACCCGGATAAAATCCGGGTCAGGTATGGGTTTGGCATGTCAACCCGGATGACCCGAATTCGACCCGGTTTACTTTCTCAATATATAAAAAAATTTATATAATAACTTCACTACACAATTGCAAGGGAAGTTGTGCTTATACGATTTGAATTGTTGTCCACGTCTTTAAGATGTCTTGGATTCAATTCCCTTTACATACAACTTTTTAGTTAATTTTATTACTTTTGTTACTAAAATGGCAACATTAATTATACTTTTTACTGTCATCAGTGCGGTTTAAACGACGAGCTACTGAAAATTATGCAACACTTAATAAACTACCGGTGGCTCTTAATGAATAACTGGATATCGAAAAAGGAGTAGTAGTATATAAGTCAAATCTTAACCCGACGGGTTAACCCGAACCCGACCCGGAATTTTTCCGGGTCACCCGAACCCGACCCGGATTCAATCCGGCTCGGTTAGGGTTTACCCCTATCCGGGTCGGGTCAAATCTGACCCGACCCGAACCCGAACCCACCTGACCTGTTTGCCATCCCTACTTGCAACTCATATTTATATTCATTGAAAGATTACCTTGTTGATTAAGAATCAAGCGTAGATCACTCTACTTGGTTTCTTAGGCAACATTAGAAGGTTTTTAATTGTGTTAATCAAAAAACAAAAAATTTTACTATTTGCACAACACTATTCAACTCCACTTCTAGTGTTGTTTGCCATCCACAGGATCCAACATCAAAGTCCATGAGATCAAATTCCAAGCCCTAGGACACACTCCAAAGATCTGAGAATTCCTCTCCACAAGAGCATCTAAATCGACCCTTTCTTATTTTTTAGTCGAAGAGAACCAGCTCACGATTCGAACAAGTATTTATTTGGATTTTTATGAGCTCGGTTCGATTTACTACAATTTCTGGAAAACGAGGCAGAGATATACTTTACGCACAGACTGCTGCCGATTTTGCAAAACAGAGAAATGATTTACGTACAAACCAGATTCGGGCAGATTTGCACGTCAAACTTCGGAGGGCTATATCTTGAGATCCAGACATTGGATTGAGACACCGTTTGGCCAGCGTGAAACTGAAGACGCGCTGATCGACAAAGATGATGACACCAACATGAACTGAGCTTTTCTAAACTCTTATTAATTTATATGCGTGTACTCGGTGTATCGATTTTTGTAGGTTACTTATTCATTCTTTTGGGGTCTTGTCTAGTTGGGGCTATACAAGAGGGTCTTGATGAGTTGGTGCTAGTCAAGAGTGTGTGTTACTAGAGTAATAGTGTTTAGCACTTTAGTGAGTGCGGTATTGAACCGGGTGAGTGGAGAGTTGTGGCTCGAGAAGCTTAACAGTTGTACCCAGTAATATATTAATGCTAGTAATTTCTTTGGGGCTGGAGTAGGTCGTTGGGGCGACCGAACCATGATAAATCTGATGTGCACTCTGTGTTTGCTTTTATTTACTCTGCATCTTATTATAACTGCATATGATTGCTTGTGTATTCACGCGAATTTTTATTAGCCTATTCACCCCCTTCTCTAGGCTTAGATCCAGATCCAACAAGTGGTATCAGAGTAGGTTAAGGATCTAGGTTAGGTTAACCATGAATATCTCTGATTCAGCATTTGCCGAAAGAAAATCTATTGCATGATCCCCTAAGTTTAATGGATTAGACTTTGCCTATTGGAAAGCGAGAATGAAAATTTATTTAGTGTCTGTTGATTATGATGTATGGGGCATTATTGAAAAAGGATATGAACACCCCACTATTAAAATTGAAGACATTGAAATTCTACAACCAAAAGAAAAATGGGATGCTGCTGATAAAAAACTTTATTCATTGAATGGTAGAGCTATGAATGCACTTGTTTTCTCTTTGGACTGAATTTAATCATATCTCACAATGTTTAACTAGGTAGGAAATATGGCATAGCTGGAGGTGACGCATGAAGGAACGTTGCAGGTGAAAGAGTCCAGACTTGCTTTGCTAAGTACAGAATATGAGAGCTTCTGCATGCTTCCATCAGAATCTATCAAAGAGATGTTTGCGAGGTTCACAGACATCGTCTACAAGTCCAGCTCCCTTGGTAAGCCATACTCTAGTCTGGAGCAGGTGAGGAAGATCTTGAGAGCGCTGCCGAGCTCCTTCCGTCCTAAAGCCACATTTATTCAAGAAGCTAAAGATCTATCAAAGATGAGAGTGGAGGACTTGATAGGTAACTTAATGTCCTATGAGCTTGAACTGCAGAGTATAGAATCAAGAGAGAAACCAGAGACCAAGGCTCCCAAACCACTAGCTCTTCAAGCCAAGGAAGATGACGACGATGATCTTGATGAGGAGCAAGCACTGATAATCAGAAACATCAGAAGATACATCAAGACCGACCAAGGAAGAGCTGAGATGTCGCAAAGATTTAGTCGCTCTAACAAATCTAATCCTGCTAGAAATTCCTCTGAACAGAATACAACTAATAAAATGGAATGTTTTAATGCGGGAAGAAGGGACACTTCATGAGGATTGCCCACAAGAAAAGAATAACGTCGCTAAAAAGAAGGAAAATCTTTAGCAATAACGAGGGATATGGATATCGAAGATGAAACTCAGGAGGAGACTACCCGCTCCTCCATCTGCTTAATGGGAAAGCACTACGAGGTAAAATCTTGCTCTAAAGTTGAAATTTTGAATATTTGTGAGGGAATGCAAGATAAAATTGATAAGCAAGATCTACTTTAGATTGCTATAAGAATAGTAACTTTGAATTGCAACAAGAAAATTGTGACATGTCTAAAAAGATTGATAATCTGAAAGAAAAAGGTGTTACATGTAAGTCTACCATCACCATGTTGTAAAAGAAAAAAATCTTTCTTGCATGAAAAAGTTGAATGTCTTATTTGTCCCACTTTATTAAAAGAAAATAGCATGTATAAAGAAAAACCGATTAAGCTAAAACTGAAAATAAAGAGCTTATTGAAAAGATGTGCATGCTAAATAATGAGCTTAAAGAAAAATAATTGATTTTGAAAAGAAAGTTGAAAACATGAAAAAGAATGAAGAGGACAATAAGAAAGCTTTCATTAGTAAATGCACTTTGCTTTTGAACGAAAACACTAGTTTGAAATCTAAAGTCACAAACCTAGAATTGACTATTAGGAAATTTGGTGTGGGGAAACAATCTTTGGATATAATCTTGGAAACCAAATATATGGGAATAATAGGCGTAAACTTGGACATGATTTGAAACGTGTTGAAAAGTCAAAATGTAGAAAAGTTCACATTGAGACAACAAAAGCTAGAAATATTCATGTAAAGTGCTTTACATGTGGTTGTGTTGGTCTTACTTCTCGTTATTGCAAATATATGAACAAAAACATAAAGATTAAACAAATTTGGTTTCCTAAGAGTTTGATGACTAACGTGAGTGGACCTTGTTGGATTCCAAGGTCACACATAACATCTTTTGTGTAGGTAATATGGGGTGGCGAGGAACTATGGATTGAATGTCACATTTCATTAAAAAGTTCTTTAGCCAAACGACATCGCGAAGGTGTTTTCTTGATTGAGCGTAATGAATACATTCATAGCTTGTTGTGTGCTTGATTTTTTTTGTTTGGGTGCTTGTTCATTTGTTTGTCTGCTAGTTCATTTTTTAGGATGCTTTAGTTCTTTATAAACACAAAACAAAAAAAATACAAAATACAAAAAGCTACAAAAATGGTGCTTAATGTGTATCTTCTTTTGAATCAGTAAATTGGTATTAATGAATGATGTTACGCCTATTTGGCCGAAGCCTGAAAGACATGAGCCCAGAGACCCGACTACCGATCAGAAGCCCATCTGCGAGATCGGGCCCGCCCGACAAGGCCCCCTAGAGGGCCCCCGAACGTCGATCCGACCCGACCCCGTAAATGCGCGAGTCACTCGCCCACTCCAGCGATAACCGTTCCCCCAGGCCCGCTGCCACTTAATGGCCGTTATGGGGAGGTGCTGGCGTAGCGCGGGGAGCGGGGAGAGGGAGGCGGATTGAGGGGGCACGATTGGGGGCAGACGAGGGACGTGAATCATGGGTGGTCGTGACGAGAGGCCTATAAAAGGGCTAGGATGACGACTGGACAAAGGACCGCATCTCAGGTAACAAAACCTAAGGTACTCCATCAACGACCTAGTTCCCCCACTTCATTTCCTTCCCCCCGCTCGCACCGGAGGACGTCGTTCCGATCTCCTCTCGAGTCGAACCGTCCCCGCCGAGCATCCTCTTTCAGATCGTCATCTGACTTAGGCATCGGAGGGGATTTGGCCGGAACCAAGGTCCGGCCTCCCTGACGAGTGTTCTCGTCTATTCAGGAAGGCGCAAGATCCGAGTGCCGAGGCCTCTCCTCGGCTCCACGCCGGCCGCGCATCAAGCGAGGCGACCGAGGCTACCCCTCGTCGTCCGACCGACCGAGGCCGAGCGCGCCCATCCGAGCCGAGGATTTCCCTCAGCTCTGCGTCGGTCGCACGCCAAGCCAAGGGCCGAGGCTTCCCCTCGTCACCCGACCGTCCGAGGCTGAGCGTCTCACACCGGGCCGAGGCTTCCCCTCAGCCCCCCAGAGGCCGAGGATCCAGACCCGGCCCAGCTGACGTGCTCCGCGTTGACTGCATCTCCGATTTGCATCACGTCTACACGTGCCCGACGTACCCAAGGGACCCAAATCGGCCCCTTGACCACATTGACCGGGCAGTCCATGGTCAACGATTTTGTAGTGAGAAAACACTCTGAAACATCTGGCACCGTCTGTGGGAACGAACTATCCCACGAAAAAACAAACCACACTTGCAATGGCACGCGCCTGCAACGGGAAGAGACGCATGCCCCCCATCCCGGAGGAGGGAAATGGCGCACCCAACAGCAACCTTGAGGGCGCACCCAACGGTAATCACCCCGCCCCCTCCGCCGAAGAGACTGGCGAGTCCGAGCTGGCCACGCAGGAGCAGCTCCGCGCCCTGGCCCAAGAGACCAACGCGAACATCTAGACGCTGGTCGCGACGGTACAGCAGCTCATCGGCGCCGCGCCAGCCAACGGAGACGTGTTGGGCAACGGCCATCGCTGGGAGGGGGCCCCCCGCTCATGCGGTCCGCTGTGGTCGCTGACCATGGAAACCGAAGACCGAACACAGAGCGTCGGTTCACACTACCCGGCTTCCACCAGGCGAGATCGCGCGCCTCCTCCCCTTATCGCGAAAGGAGCCGGAGGGGAACCGAATGCACGGGGGACGAATCGGTGACCGCGTTGTCTCGTCGGCCACGATCACCCCACCGCAGAAGAAGTGATCGGCACCACTCGAGGGACCGATCACGGCTAAGCAGGAGCTCCCGCCGGAGGAGCCGGGAATGTCGGATCAGCCCCACCCCCAGTGTGGCGAGGGCTGTTGAGCCAGCCCAGCCAGTGCCTGTGCCACCTCCACAACCGAACGAACCTGAGGTAGGCAGGTGTCGGACCCCCGGAGGCATCCACGGAGACCGGTGCCCCCTGTCGCGGAGAATAACCGATGCGCGGGTCCCCTCTCGATTCAAGATCCTGACGCTGGGGAAATACGACAGGATACGAGATCCAGGGAACCATGTGATGGACTACGAGGGGGACATGTCCTTCCAGGGAGCCGATGATACCCTGCTCTGCAGGGGCTTTTATTTGACCCTCAGGGGAGCAGCGAGAACTTGGTACCGCAGCCTACCCAGCCGCTCCATTGACAGCTTCGAGGAACTCACCCAGCTGTTCTGCAAACAGTTCATGGCAGGGCAACAGGTTATGCCTGATGCTGAACATTTGTTTAACATAGTGCAGGGCCCGACCGAGCCGCTCCGACAATTTATGCGCCGCTTCAACGCTGAGCGGCTGAACGTAAACAGCCCTCCCGACCTCGTTGTCCAAACGGCCCTAAAGAAAGGGCTGCGTCATAGAGGCTTGAAGAAATCTCTGCATAATGATCCCCCGAAAGACCTCACTGGGATCATGGCGAGGGCCAAGCGCTTCATGTTGACCGAGGAGACCTTGGCCATCGAGACAGGAAAGGCCAGACGAGGGACCAAGCGCGGCGATAGCGAGCGCCGCAGCCCCGAAGGGTACCGGACAGAGAAGAGGGCGAGAAACAAGCAGCGGAGGGAGGATACGAGGGACGCCACCCCAGACGTCGTCCTCACTCAAGTGCAGAAGGAAGAGCATGCTAATCGCCCCTCGCCGAAGACAAAAAGAGGGGGGAAAATGGGGAAAAGTATTGCAAATACCACAAGGACAACGGCCACGACACTGAAGACTGCTGGCACCTAAAGAAGGACATTGAGAAGTTGATGAGCCGAGGGCACGCAAGGAACTTGGCCGATGACCCGCCCCACGGAGAAGGAACATCCATGCAGCCGGACAAAGGGAAGAAGGTCAACGCCGTCCAAGGACCCCTCCACATCATAGAGTGAGCAGGCGAGGCCCCCCCAGTTGCCGCCTAGTTGGGAGGAGATTATCTAGGTTCACATCCCTCCGTCTAGCTTTATTTCTTCTTTCCTCCAAATGTACTAGTCCAATAGGACCTTTAAGAGTACAAATGCACTCCTTTTTCCTTTTCTTCATCTCCGACGGAATCAACATTTCGCTAAGGCTGCATAAGAGTGAAGACCGCCACCTCACCAGATGGGGGGTCAATCAAAACTGGTCCTAAGCCGAGGAACTTCACCCTCGCTGACCGAATCCTTCGCTCATAAGTCTGGGGGCAATTCCCCCAGCCAGCGCAGACGCCTACCGGTCCTAAGCCGAGGAATGTCACCCTCGCTGACCGACTCCATCGCTCGTAAGTCTGGGGGCAATTCCCCCAGCCAGCACAGACGCCGACCGGTCCTAAGCCGAGGAACTTCACCCTCGCTGACCGACTCCATCGCTCATAAGTCTGGGGGCAATTCCCCCAGCTAGCGCAGACGCCGACCGGTCCTAAGCCGAGGAGCTTCACCCTCGCTGACCGACTCCATTGCTCATAGGACAGGGGGCAACCCCCCAGCCAATAAGGACGTCAACTGACTTGTCCACTCGAGGGGCGAGGGGCGACCTCCCGGAGGAAGGAGGCGAGCGACCACCATCAGCAGAGGAGCCGAGGTCGCAGCAACAAAGCAAAATGCGCGGAAAATTCAAGTAGGTCAATTTCATTTCCAACAGTTAACTGAGGTACAAAAGTGTGTCTTTTTTACAGGAAATCGAAGTGGAGGAACCACCTTACAAATAATCCACTCTCGGCGAACAACAAAATTCGTCACCCACGAAAACTAGGGTAACGTCGGCAGAGCAAAACTTGTCAACCACGAACACAAAATTGCTGGCTTAAATGAACAACCTTGCAATCAGCAATTGTTTACCCCGAAGCAGAGAGCCGGTAAAGATGCCAATGGAGATTGCGAGGTCGGGGATCCATTTCAAGTAGGCCGGGCCAAAGAGAAGCGGATGCTAAAAAATTTTGAGGATAAAAACAAGGATGACAGGCCGGGAAAGACGACCTAGGGGACCCGGGCTCGGGAGGACGCATCCTCGGGCGCCTCGCCCTGCTCGGAGCGAGGGGGATCAACAGACGGAGGGGCTTGCCGGACGCGCTCCGCACAATCCAGGAAGGAGGACTGGACGACTTCGACGATCCGGGGGCCGATAAGGTCTTCATACTTACCGAAGGCCTCCCTGAGGACCTCGAAGATACTCTCCCCCAGAGTCCTGACGACGCCCCTCTCCACCTCATCCGCAAACCGCGCCACCTGACGCCGATCCGACAGTTCCCTCTGAAACTCCTCCCTCTCCAGGCGGAACGACTCCGTCGCTTCCCCGGCCGACCGTCGAGCGTCCTCCAACTCTCCCTGGAGATCGTCCACTCGTCCCTCTAGATCGGCCACCCGGAGCTTGAGTTGCCGAGACTCTATCTGGGCCGCCACCGCAGCTACCTCCGCCGCCCCAGCCCGCTCGTGGTCTTTCGCAGAGGACTCCTCCAGCTCCCTCAAACGGACAGCTCGATGCTGCGACTCGACAGCGAGTGTTGAACCCTGAACGACAAGACATGAGCCAAGAAGAGAGCGAAGGAAAGAAAGGGACATCGGGATAGCCGGACCTGCTGAAGGATCCAGACCAAGGTGTCTGACACCTTGTCGGCGGGGGCCCTCTCAAGGAGACTACGGTCCCGGGGGAGGACGGAGCCCTCGGCCAACTGCTGAGCCAAGGCTTGGTCGACAAACACCGAATCCCCGGGGATGACCTCGAGGGAGGCCGAGCTTCTCGCCAACAGGGCACCGATTCCTGATAATGGAGGCGGAGACGCTGCGACGGGGGTGGTCGTCAGGGTCACTGGAAGATCCTCGGCGGCCACCGCCGGGGGCACGGAGCACACCAGACTGGAGGGGTCCACGCCTTCCTTCCTCCTCTTCCCTCCGTGAGGCTCGGCAGGCGCCGAAGGGGAGCGCGTCCGCCTCGTGCCACCTCCACCCTCGGGGACAAGAGGGGGCATGCCAAGCGCAAGAGGAGCTGCACTGGACCTGTCGTTACCCCCGCCACTTGGGCCGGTGGGACGGATCCGGCCCTTGCGACCCCCCAGGGAGGAGACTACCAGAAGAAGAGGCGGGAGGCGCGGCCACCACCTTGCCCACGGTGGGCTCGGCTCGGCACACCTCCTCCTCAACGGTCCGCCGAGGTGCCCTTCCCGAGGTACTACCTCGGCTCCGAGCGGCTCCACGCCGAATCAGCTCATCAACGTTGCGGGTGAACTCGCGACCAGCCATTCCTGCAAGCGAAACCGAAATCAAGGTAAGCCACGGGGCAATCCAGGACTGAAAAATCGACCTACCCGGAGACCACAAGACGGCCTTCAGGAGTAGGTCGTCCAGCAAAGGCCAGATAGACTTCGCCTCCAAGGGGAGGGCCAACAGCAGTGCGACGGCCGCCTGATCAGCCTAGGAGAGGGTTAGCGTTGGGCAAGGCCGACCTGACCCACCCCAACCTGTCAAAATCTGAGCATCCTCAAGGAAAACCACGAAGACATAATCTGAGCTCCAATCCCCCGCCCAGGGGGGTAGCCCGATCAGGCATTCCCTCCCCGCGCAGGCTCGGAGGTGCAGCCATGACCCTAGACCGACCGTCTGGATCTGATAAAAATAGAAGAGGATGGGGAGAGATGGCTCCAGACCGTGAGTGCAGCAGAGCATCACAAAGCCTGTCAGAACCGCAACCGAACAGGGGGTAAACTGGCAAAGGGGCACCATGAGGTACTCCATGACTTGGATAAAGAAGGGATTGAGCGGGAAACGAAGACCCAGACGGAACATCTCGACGTAAACGCCGACTTCGTTGCTCCTCGGAAGACAGATCCGCTCGTCGATGAAAGGGACTCGAACATCATACAGGTGACAGAGGTACCTTCCCCGAATCTCTGCAGCCGCCAGAAAAGAAGTCCTCGACAGCGTTCTGAGGACAACCGGAGGTACATTAAGCCGCATGGCAGCTGACGCCACATCACCACCAGCATAGTCTGGGAAGAGCTTCCCCTTCCCTTTATCTCAGAGGGAACGGCTCCCCGAGGAGGAACCGGATTCCACAGATCGGGGCCCGCCACGCCTGGACTCAGGAGGATCCCTCGCCCCTTGGCCAGAGCCACCTATCCTAAGAGCAGCCATAATATGAGGATGGGAAAGGAGTTACCTTTTTGTTTATTTGGAGAAGACAAGGAAACGAAGGCGGCGGAAGACTCCGAGTTTGTGGAAAGCCCGGAACAGAGAGAAGAGCGAGGAAGAAGTTGGGATCAAAGCAGCCGGGGCACTTATATACAAGACCCAGGGGCGAATTCAAAACGCCTGACAAGAACGCGTGGCAAGCTCCAAAGAGCCGGCGGCGTTTTGAAATCGGCACCAAGGAAAGTCCTATCGATCCGCCTCATCATAACCTTCATTTATGACGACGCTTCGGAACCCGCGTCTTAAAGGTGTCGAACGGACCGACTCATGATGACGCCCAATTAATGAATCAGCTTCGACTGACGAGCCTGTCGAAATCGGCGGAAGTCACATCGGCCGAGCCGAACCAGCCGAGGCCGATCGACCCGACCAATGGGGGCAATTATTACACCTATTTGGCCGAAGCCCGAAAGACATGAGCCCAGAGACCCGACTACCGATCAGAAGCTCATCTGCAAGATCGGGCCCGCCCGACAAGGCCCCCTAGAGGGCCCCTGAACGTCGATCTGACCTGACCCCGTAAATGCGCGAGTCACTCACCCACTCCAGCGATAACCGTTCCCCAGGCCCGCTGCCACTTAATGGCCGTTATGGGGAGGTGCTGGCATGGCGCGGGGAGCGGCGAGAGGGAGGCGGATTGAGGGGGCATGATTGGGGGCAGACGAGGGACGTGAATCATGGGTGGTCACGACGAGAGGCCTATAAAAGGGCTAGGATGACGACTGGACAAAGGACCGCATCTCAGGTAACAAAACCTAAGGTACTCCATCAACGACCTAGTTCCCCCACTTCATCTCCTTCCCCCCGCTCGCGCCAGAGGACGTCGTTCCGATCTCCTCTCGAGTCGAACCGTCCCTGACGAGCCTCCTCTTTCAGATCGTTATCTGACTTAGGCATCGGAGGGGATTTGGCCGAAACCAAGGTCCGGCCTCCCTGACGAGTGTTCTCATCTATTCAGGAAGGCGCAAGATCCGAGTGCCGAGGCCTCTCCTCGGCTCCACGTCGGCCGCGCATCAAGCGATGCGACCGAGGCTACCCCTCGTCGTCCGACCGACCGAGGCCGAGCGCGCCCATCCGAGCCGAGGCTTTCCCTCAGCTCCGCATCGGTCGCACGCCAAGCCAAGGTGCCGAGGCTTCCCCTCGTCACCTGATCGTTTGAGGCCGAGCGTCTCACACCGGGCCGAGGCTTCCCCTCAGCCCCCCAGAGGCCGAGGATCCAGACCCGGCACAGCTGACGTGCTCCGTGTCGACTGCATCTCCGATTTGCGTCGCGTCTACACGTGCCTGACGCACCCAAGGGACCCAAATCGGCCCCTTGACCACGTTGACCGGGCAGTCCATGGTCAACGATTTTGTAGTGAGAAAACACTCTGAAACAAATGAGATTCATATCATATAGAAATTGATGTATTATTGTTATAGCTACATGTGCATGTTTGTTTTTCTAAATAACCATGACATGTTCAATGATTAGAATAATTCGATTTCTACACCTACACTTTCACTTCCACAAGCATTAAATGTTGTTGAACATTTGTAGATATCTTTTATGAAATATTGAAAAGTGAATGTAGGATGAAAAATAACTGAAAAATCTAATGGATATGATGTGTCTTGCTTTGGATAAAAAATATAGCTCAAAAGAAATGAAATGAATATGTGTGTGTGTGTGTGGCAATCTTTGGGTGTGAAAAGCCCCGTGCGAAAACAATTTTTTTATTTTTTTTTGAATTTTTTCAAAATTTTTTTGGATATTTAATCCATACAATTATATATCCCAGGTAAAATAATGCGTGAACCCGTTGAGGATTAGAGCATCCATCCACCCGTTACAAATTTAACGGTCTCAAAACGTGCGAATTTTGTTGAAATGCCTTGATCGAAGGCCAATGACATTATTTCTCAACCATTATTTTTTGAGGATGGGTATAACAACATATAATGAAGGGGGAAAACATTTTTTGAAAAAAAATTCAAAAAAAAAGATAAAACCATTTTTGCACCGTGCGAAATGTTCTCATTTGAAGATTTACCTATGTGTGTGTGTGTACATATATATATATGAAAAAGAAAGAAACGAGCTCTATATGAAAAATGGATATGATACATAGCAACGACACTATCCAAGAGTATCCAACATAAGCTTTAAGAGTAAACTTTAGTGTTGGTGTTATACTCGTCAAGCAATGCCACCCCACATCTAAGAGTCCTCATAAGCTATGTTTTGGGTGTGGTAACTTGAACTCATTTTTAATGAGATGGGAAAATCAATCCTAGATGATATCATGTTACATGAAAAAGTGGATTGGTTTTGGTTGAATTTCTTGAAAGTTCTCCTTATGTTCTTCAATTTTAATCATCACACTTACACGTTGGTGTAGAAGTCAAGAATGACTACTTGCAAGTGTTTGCTATAGTTTATAATACACCCTTTTTGCATGTGATATGACATTGACTTCGTAAGTACACTTTTGATGATAATAAAAGGGGGAGAATATTTGGGAAAAGATTTGTGATATTGTGCATTAATGAATGTATGTTTAAGGGGGAGCATGAATATATGGGGAGCATGCATACATGTCTGAATGCTTGAACATTTGTTGCATACTTTCTCCTTCATCACACTTCACACACACATGTCACGATAATATTATTTGGATTGTTATTGCTCAAATCTTATATTGGTTTGCCATCATCAAAAGGGGGAGATTGTTGGATACAACGTGTAGTTGAAAATAATGATCGATAACTTCGTTTTTGATGATAACAAACGTGTGTGAACAATTTGATGTGTGTGATAAGTGCTTTCAGGAGTGGCAAGCTTGTAAATACTCAAAGGGAGACTTAGTCAAAGTGATGGAGAAATATGCAAAGAAGACTTACTCAAAGTGATGGAGAAATTGCAATTTATTTGCAATTTGGACTTGATCAAATATGGAGAGATATGGAGAGATCTCATTCATATCAAAATTGATTGAACCAAATCTCATGCAAATCAATTTGTTATTAAATGAGATCCTATTCAAATCCCATTGCCATTCAAATTTAAATCCTCTTCAAATCCAATTTAAACTCCAAATACTATTGTGATTGAAAGAGATCTTCCATATGATTATTTCAAATCCTATTCAAGTTGGGATTCCATCCAATCTCCTTATTCGAAGGGATTCTACAAGAGCCTAATTGATTTCCACCACCTCCTATATAAAAGCGCATCCAAAGGAGAGAGAAAAACAAAGCCATCCTTAGCTCATTTCTCTTCACCTTGGCCGAATTTATCCTCCAAGCTTCAAGAGATCATCAAATTCACAGGAAGAAGACGGAGTTCTACAGACGATGCTAAAAAGTGCATAACTTTCTTCACAGAGCTCGGATCGACGAAACGTTCGTACCAGGACGATCACAACTCAGTGCTCTACAACATGTCCAAAGTTCTTCATCATCTTCAAGCATTGCCGCAAGCATAAGGAACCATCCATCATCAAGCTATATATCCAAGCATAAGCTATCTTCAACCTGGAGAAGCAAAAAACCAAGGCCACCATCTTTGAAGAAGCAAAGTCCAAGAGATCAAATTCCAAGCCCTAGTATGCACTTCAAAGATCATTGTAGGTTACTTACTCATTCTTTTTGGTTCTTGTCCAGTTGGGGCTAGACAAGAGGGTCTTGACGAGTTGGTGCTTGTCAAGAGAGAGCGTTACTAGATTAATAATATTTAGCACTTTGGTGAGTGCGGTACTGAACCGGGTGAGCGGAGAGTTGTGGCTCGGGGAGCTTAACGGTTGTACTGAGTAACATATTAATGCTAGTAATTGCTTTGTGGTGGAGTAGGTCGTTGGGGCGAACGAACCAGGGTAAATCTGTTGTACACTATGTGTTTGCTTTTGTTACTCTGCATCGGATTATAACTACCTGTGATTGCTTGTGTGTTCACGAGAATTTTTATTAGCCTATTTAACCTCTCGCTAGGCTTAGATCCAGATCCAACACAAACGTGGTCCATAAAATCGTATCATTTATAAAAATATAGAAAATAGCACCGAGCTTATACAAATCCGCAAAAATGTCCATCGGAGCAGAGAGATTGCCATCTTCAATTGAAAAATAAGAAATGCAAAATTAGGTCAACACCCATATATTTTAATAAAAAGATCCATATCTTCTAGAAAATATAGAAAATAATCCAGAGGTCAGAATAATACGCAAAATGTCCGTTGGAACCGGGAGATCGCCATATTCAACAGTAAAAAATAAGAGAAGCCAAAATTAGGCCAATAAATTATATCATTTAATAAAATGATCCATAACTTTTCGAAAATGTAGAAAAATACCCCGATCTCAGAAAATTCGTAAAAATGTCCATTGTGTAGGGATCGTCTAACCCTTGCAATACTAACAACATACACTAAGGGGGGTGAATAGTGTAATGGCAATAAAATTGTCCAATTAAAATTTAACTTGCAAATGCGGAATTATAAATGCAAGAGGAATTAAAAAGGCACAATCAATCCAAACGCAAACACACAGTTTTACCCTGGCTCCCCAAACTTGGGTACATCCAGCCACACCAATATTCACTATATTCCCACACAGAGAAGTGAATACAAATCTCACAAGGAGATACCCCACAAAGAGGATTTATGCACTACACAAGGACCCAACCAATCATACATAAGGATCAAGACTCCCACACAGAGAATCACTAACTCCCACTAAGAGAATTAGGGTTAGCCCTACACTAGGACACTAGAACTCCCACGAAGAGAGTTAATTCCCACAAAGAGAATTCCCTAGTCCCATAAAGAGACAATCTCCCACAAAGAGAGAAACTCCTGCAAAGCGAGTATCCTAATCCCACAAAGAAAAATAGGAAAACAAATTACACCATGTAAAGTAAATACTCTTACCTATGCCTTGAGATGCTTACTCATGAATGAATGCAAGGCAAGGAAGAGGATCTCCAAGTGTTGGAATAAGCTTGAAAGCACTTGGATGATTTCCCTTGAGCTGGACTTCAATGCATGAAGGAAGATGAATGCTCAATAGAGGGAAATGAGGGAGCTTGAGAGTGGCTTAAAGATCTCTTGAGATTTTCTATAGAGTCAAGAGTTATCAAGTGTTGTCAAGAGTTCTCAAGTGATGGCATCACACTCATATATATAGGAATCCTATATCAAGCCCCAAAACCCAAAGAAACAGCCAAATAAACAAATCTGCAACAGCTAGAAATTGGGTGAAAACGACAGGAACAGTCGACTGATGATCATAAGACAGTCAACTGATCAACGGCTAGAAAATATCCAATGGCTATAATCTGAGCCAGGACAGTCGACTGACGAAGTCAATACAGTCGACTGACAAACAGGACAGGCGCATGTTAATCCTTCAGCAGACGACTGCTGCAGGGGATGGATCGAAACAGAGAGCTGCACTCTTTCTCCTATTCTTCGCACAGGCGACTGATGTTAATACTACAGTCATCTGTCAAATAGTCGGGAGACTGTATATTCGTCATCAGTCAACTACTGTAAAATACGGAGAGAAGACAGAGAGATGCAGTGATTGCACTTACGCTAGACAGGCGACTGTTGGCCAATTTCCAGGTGACTGTAAAAATACAGGCGACTGTAAACTGATCTTCAGGCGACTGTGCGTAAAGCTCAAGTTTGAGTCAATTGAAATGTTGACTTGAGCTGTGCATATCAGGCGACTGTAGAAGGGTCTACAGGCGACTGGAAATCACCCAGTCGGCTGTGTTTCCCTCATCAGGCGACTGACAGAAAGCCAGAGACTCCAAGTGAGTCTTTGGACAGGGTGAACCTATTGGGTTGGATTCTATGATAATCCGAAGGTTCACTAAGATAGTTAAATGCATGTGCATGAAGAGCAAACCATCTAGCAAGGCATTACATTAACCCTAGACTCAAAAAAAGAGAGAAAGCAATAATGTAAATTACATGGATTACAATGCTTTCTTAAAAGTCTAAGTCTTCAATCTTGATGCCTTGATTGCTCTCCACCATCTCCAAGCTTTGGCACTCCTTGAGTCCAAACTTTGGCCCTTCTTCACAAGATGCCCATCCTTACACCAAGTGATTAGTCTCCAAGAAAGATATCCTTGAAATAAACTGAGAGACTAAAATATGAGATTCATTAGCAACAACATAATGTTGTGATCATCATCAAAATAAGATTGGTATGAAACACCAATACTCAACAATCTCCCCCTTTTTGATGATGACACACATTATGTAAATCATAAAGAATTAAAGCACAATGCTAATGATCTCCCCATACTTATATGCACCAATTATATAATGAGCTACACAAAGGTAAATACTCATAATACCAATTACAACATGGTGACATATAATAGGCATGGATTACATAAACCAATTGCAAATAATAAAGGCATGCAAACATGAATGGTTTATCTAATCCCATATATCTCTCCCTATAGAGATATCTCTCCCCATATGTATATGTATATATCTCTCCCCCTATAGATATGATCACATAATGCATATATCTCTTCCCATTGACATCATCAAAAAGGTGGACATTAAAAATATCCCCCTTTGTCATCTTAACCAAGATATGATAATATGCAAGAAATGAAAGATATGTATGATACCAAGTTTAAAAATTTAGTGGGTATCAAGTCACTATCCCATGCTCCCCCTAGATCATAGAAATGGTCAACTTTTGACTTCTAGGATCTAATACCAATTAATTAATGGAGCCATGGGCCTAAAAAGTGTATCAAAGCAATAGATATGGAGAAATCAAGCTTCAAAGATACACAAGGATATTGCCAAATACAATGAGACATGAAACAAGTTGGCAATAAACAAGAGGTTTGGTTTGAGACCCAAAATAACCAAATGTATATAATGATCTCAAATAACCTCCGAAATGAGAGTTAAAATATGTCTTAAAATAATTTAAACATATAATATATTAACTCCCCATTGACATACACATGGATCAAAAATGCATGCATGTCAATAAACCCCAAAGTCCCCATTTTCATGAAAAGAAATAAATTTGAAAATATTTTCAAAATCATGAAACACACACAAACAATGGGTATGCTTAAAATAAACATAGAAGCACAATACCCATGCAATATGCAAATGTGTGAGGAACCTAAACATTAGGTAGCCAAACCCAAGAGGAGTTTGATTTCCTAACGTAATCACACGAGGTGATCACATCCCTAACTAGAGAGTTGATGTAACTATCTCTCTCTTACACACAAACCTTAGTGGGAATCCATAATCTCAAGGATTTCCTAGGCAATGGTTTTGCCTTTGCAAGAGGGAAGGATGAGACATGCTTAGGTGTAGAAACAGATTTCTTAGCATGCAAAGAATGAGGATTTTGCTTCTTAGCAAAAAATGAAGATTCTTCATTCTTCCTCATCACCCTGTGATCTACATGCTTCTTGTTGGTGTTATTGTTGTACAAGAAAGCATGGTGATTCTTCTTAGGTGTTTTAGCAATAATTCTTATATTTGCACCATAAGAGGAATTATAGGTGGGTTTGGAAACCACATTTTGAATATAACCCAAACCTCCTCTATGATTTGCCGGATGTTGTTTTTCCAACAAATCGTGGAGTGAATCCCTAGAATACACAAAGCTTATGAGCTTCGGGATTCCTCTTCACATTTCAACGTAAGTTGTTGAATGTGAGCATCTAAGCTAAGGTTTTGAGCAATTCGATTTTCATTAGAAAGGCTCATATCCTTAACTTGAGAGAGAGAAGTGTGTCTCTCTCACAAGTGTCATAAACATGCCTTTCATCATGAATTACACTTGCAATAACTAGTTCATGCAATCTACTCTTAGCAATCTTATATTTTGCTTTTAATTTATTGTAAGAGTTGATGCACTTACTAGCCTTTTCGGAGACCAAGTCAAAATTGATCTTGAGCTCCTCGTATGAGATCTTTTCTTTCTCGATCTCAACATCATCATCATCAATTTTGCAAGAGCTTGATGACGAATTTTCCTCCGTAGCCATGAGGCATGAATCCTTATAGGAATTGTATGCGTCAAGCCAAGCATCCAACTCTTCTTCGTTTAATCCGGAGGGGATTGGAGTAGGACCATCCATGGCTACAAAGCATGTGTGAGCATCCTCCTTTGTATCCTCTTCTTCGTTACTAAAAGTGTCCTCACTCGAATCATCAAAGGTCCCGACAAGTCCCTTCTTGTGATTTTTGGACTTGGACCTTCCTTTCCAATACTTCTTCCCTTTACCCTTGTAAGTTTCCTTGATGGGTTTGGAAGGGCATTCGGTGGACAAGTGACATTTTCCACTGCAAGTGTAACAAGTAGGAACCTTGTTAGAATTGGAAGCAAACTTTGACAAAGACTTACCTTGCATGCATTTGAGGAAAGCTTTGAATTGCTCGGCAAGATCCTCAATTTCTTCTCCACTTGCATCTTCTTGCTCATCTTCTTCGCTAGGAGCTTCTCGATGGAATTTCCTCCTCCACTTGATTGGCTCCTCCTTGGCATGGAATGCAACCCCCCTTTTCTTCTCTAGCTTCTCGGGCTTTGTTGGTTGAATCTCCTTCTTGTGTTGAAGCTTTACTTCATACGCCATGAGATTTCCAATGCATTCCTCAACGGTATATTTGGACGTGTCAAAAGACTCCAAAATTCCGTTGGCCTTTGACTCCCAACGAGGTGTGAGAGAGTCTAGGATCTTCTCTACACGTTCCTCTTGGGAAATCGTCTTCCCGAGACCCTCCAACGCGTTCACGATATCGGTGAACCTTGTAAACATCTCTGAAATGCTTTCGCCTTCCTACATCTTAAACATTTCATATTTAGATCTAAACACAGTTTGTTTAGATTTCTTTACCTTTGTTGTCCCTTCATGAGAAATCTCCAAAGTGTGCCAAATATCATTTGTTGTTTTGCACATGGAGATGCGGTTGAACTCACTAGCTGAGAGAGCGCAATGTAATGCATTCATAGCTCTCACATTGAACTTGATTGAGTCCTTCTCAGCCTTTGTCCTTGAAGCCGCGGGAGTAGTGGGCTTCTCAAATGGCACCTCCGTGATGTCCTATAGGTCTTGACCCTCCATGTAGATCATCATTCTGATCTTCCAACTTGGGTAGTTGGTTCCGTTGAAGAGCGGGGGTCGAACGGTTGAGTGACCTTCTTCATGAGACGCGGATGAGGCGTTGAATGCCATCGTTGCAGTATGCTATAACATTGCTTTGATACCAATTGTAGGGATCGTCTAACCCTTGCAATACTAACAACATACACTAGAGGGTGGGTGAATAGTGTAATGGCAATAAAATTATCCAATTAAAATTTAACTTGCAAATGCGGAATTATAAATGCAAGAGGAATTAAAAAGGCACAATCAATCCAAACGCAAACACAAAATTTTACCCTGGTTCCCCAAACTTGGGTACATCCAGCCACACCAATATTCACTATATTCCCATACAGAGAAGTGAATACAAATCTCACAAGGAGATACCCCACAAAGAGGATTTATGCCCTACACAAGGACCCAACCAATCCTACACAAGGATCAAGACTCACACACAGAGAATCACCAACTCCCACTCAAAGAATTAGGGTTAGCCATACACTAGGACACTAGAACTCCCACAAAGAGAGTTAATTCCCACAAAGAGAATTCCCTAGTCCCACAAAGAGACAATCTCCCACAAAGAGAGAAACTCCCACAAAGAGAGTATCCTAATCCCACAAAGAGAAATAGGAAAACAAATTACACCATGTAAAGTAAATACTCTTACCTATGCCTTGAGATGCTTACTCATGAATGAATGCAAGGCATGGAAGAGGATCTCCAAGTATTGGAATAAGCTTGAAAGCACTTGGATGATTTCCCTTGAGCTGGACTTCAATGCATGAAGGAAGATGAATGCTCAATAGAGGGAAATGAGGGAGCTTGAGAGTGGCTTAAAGATCTCTTGAGATTTTCTATAGAGTCAAGAGTTATCAAGTGTTGTCAAGAGTTCTCAAGTGATGGCATCACACTCATATATATAGGAATCCTATATCAAGCCCAAAAACCCAAAGAAACAGCCAAATAAACAAATCTGCAACGGCTAGAAATTGGGTGAAAATGACAGGAACAGTCGACTGATGATCATAAGACAGTCGACTGATCAACGGCTAGAAAATATCCAACGGCTATAATCTGAGCCAGGACAGTCGACTGACGAAGTCAATACAGTCGACTGACAAACAGGACAGGCGCCTGTTAATCCTTCAGCAGACGACTGCTGCAGGGAATGGATCGAAACAGAGAGCTGCACTCTTTCTCCTATTCTTCGCACAGGCGACTGATGTTAATACTACAGTCATCTGTCAAATAGTAAGGTGACTGTATATTCTTCATCAGTCGACTACTGTAAAATATGGAGAGAAGACAGAGAGATGTAGTGATTGCACTTACGCTAGACAGGCGACTGTTGGCCAATTTCCAGGTGACTATAAAAATACAGGCGACTGTAAAATGATCTTCAGGCGACTGTGCGTAAAGCTCAAATTTGAGTCAATTAAAATATTGACTTGAGCTGTGCATATCAGGCGACTGTAGAAGGGTCTACAGGCGACTGGAAATCACCCAGTCGGCTGTGTTTCCCTCATCAGGCGACTGCCAGAAAGCCAGAGACTCCAAGTGAGTCTTTGGACAGAGTGAACCTATTGGGTTGGATTCTATGATAATCCTAAGGTTCACTAAGATGGTTAAATGCATGTGCATGAATGAGCAAACCATCTAGCAAGGCATTACATTAACCCTAGACTCAAAAAAGAGAGAAAGCAATAATGTAAATTACATGGATTACAATGCTTTCTTAAGAGTCTAAGTCTTCAATCTTGATGCCTTGATTGCTCTCCACCATCTCCAAGCTTTGGCACTCCTTGAGTCCAAACTTTGGCCCTTCTTCACAAGATGTCCATCCTTACACCAAGTGATTAGTCTCCAAGAAAGATATCCTTGAAATAAACTGAGAGACTAAAATATGAGATTCATTAGCAACAACATAATGTTGTGATCATCATCAAAATAAGATTGGTATGAAACACCAATACTCAACACATTGGAACCGGGAGATTGCCATCTTCAAGTTAAAAATAAGAGATGACAAAATTAGGTTATAAAATCAAAGCATTTAATATATAGATTCATATTATACAAAAAATATAGAAAATAGCCCGTAGCTCAAAATAAATCCGCACAAATGTCCATTGGAACCGGGAGATCGCTATCTTCAACTAAAAAAAATAAGAGAAGACAATATTAGGCCATAATATCATATCATTTAATAAAATGATACATATCTTCCAAAAATATGGAAAATAGCCCAGAGCTCAGAAAAATCCGCAAAAATATCCATTGGAACAGTGAGATCGCATCTACAACTGGAATATAAGAGAATGCAAAATTATGCCTAAAATCATATCATTTAATAAAAAGATCGCCATCTTCAACTGAAAAATAAGAGGACACATTTAGGCTATAAAAATCATATCAATTAATAAAAAGATCCATATCTTTCATAAAATGTAGAAAATAGTACCAAGCTCAGAAAATGATATATAATTATCAATTGAAGATGGTGATATCCCGGTTACAATGGACATTTTTATAGATGAAGATGGCGATTTCACGGTTCCGAATTTTGTCTTCTCTTATATTTCTATTGAAAATGGCGATTTCCTGGTTTAGCCAGTCATTTTTTGGCCTAATTTTGTCTTCTCTGATATCATTTAATAAAACGATCCATATCTTCCAGAAAATGAGAAAAATAGCCCAGAGTTCAGAAAAATCCGCAAAAATGTCCGTTGGAACTGGGAGATCGCCATCTACAATCGAAATATAAGAGAAGACAAAATAAGGCGAAAAAATCATATCATTAATAAAAAGATTGCCATCATCAATTGGAAAATAAAAGAAGACAAAATTATGCGACTGATACTACTATTTTAGATAAGCCCAAAAACAAGCTGCCCAAGCCCATGCGGGAAGAAGAAGGCTCTCCAAAAAGAGTTTGGGCCAACTGTCGAAGGCCCCCGTGAAAGCCCTACATCGGATCACCCATGATCGACGTGCGCCTGGTCAGCCCACGACTGCGGGAGTTAACCGCTCCCTAAAACACTCCCCCTTTATGACCATTAAGGGGCCTCATTAATCCACCATGATGGCGCATAATAGCGCCCAGAGGGAGGCGGATCATGGGGCGGAATAGGGGGGAAAGAAGGCAGGACGATCATGGGAGAACCCCTATATAGGGACGGGGGCATGAACGAAGAAAGGGGCCGAATCCCAGATACCGCCATACAGAGGTATTCTACGAAAAAAGATCTTGCTTTCCTTATTATCTTCCCTCCCATAGCTTGGTCTGAGGATATGCGTGCCGGCTTCCTAGCGAGCCTCACCAATCCCGCCGAGTATCATTTAGATCCGTTCTGACTTAGGCATCGGATGGGACTTGTCCGGAACCAATGTCCGGCCCCCCTGACAAGTTTCTTCGTCTATCCAGGACGAAGTGGACCCGAGGTGCCGAGGCTACCCCTCCATGCGAAACTCACCGAAGCAAGGCACACACGACGATGAGCCTGCTCGCCATCAACTGGGACCAAGTGATAATCAGGACGCCGAACTTGATTGACTGAGGCCGAGCGCTTACCTAGGTGCCGAGGCTTCTCCTCCGCATCCTGCTGACCGAGGTCTGACAATCCAGACGAAGAGCCCGTTCGTCTCCGATTCCCCAGGCGAGCTAATTCCCGAGCTGGAGCGGGCCCTCGTGCAACCCTCGTCGAGAACTCGCACGCTTGGATGGAACAAGGGATCCCAACCTACCCCTTGACCATGTTAACCGTCATATCGTCGGTTAACGATTCAGTGGTGAGAAAACACCTGTAAACATCTGGCGTCGTCTGTGGGAACGAACAAAGCCCACGTCAAACCACCAAAATGTAACCAATCTGCAACGGCTCGGGGCGCATGCCCCTATCCATGAGGAGGGTGATTACGTCCCTCCCGAGAACCAGTACAGCTACACCACCGAGGGGACAGGTGACTCCCGCTCGGTAACCCAAGAGCAGCTCCGACTCTTTGCCAAGGAGACCAACGCCCACCTCCAAACGTTGGTCGCCACGATTCAACTGTACGTTGGCAACCCGTTCGTCCCAGGAGATGGGACGGTGGGGGCTCACGAGCAGGGAGGGGATCGTCGGCCTTTACGTTCGGCCGTGGTCACCGACCACGGGAATGGAGCAACCAACCTGGAACTGTGATTCACCTTGCCAAACTTCGTCCCGGTGCAATCCCTCACTCCCACCTTGCCTCGGGACGAGAACGAGTTAGGCCCCGACAAGCTGGAGACGAATCAGTTACAGCCTCATCTCGACAACCATGCTCAACAAATCGGCAGCCGACCGATCGTCGAGCCGCATGGGAACCGACCCCACTTGAGTGAAAGTCCCCATCGAGGAAGGCAAAAGAACCGATAATACCGATAGGAGAAGAGGCGCGCCCGCCGACCAACTCCCGTCCCCAGCTCGAGTGTGATTCAGGCAAGCCCCCGGCATGACCCCATTCGCTCACCGCAGCCACTCAACCTCTGTATGGGCACAGGTGGGCACCCGGGGGGCGCCAGAGGCAACCGTTGTTCGTTGCCCAGAAGGATAACTGAGGCACGTGTACCCTCTAGATTCAAGGTGCCGACTTTAGAGAAGTATGACGGCACGGGCGACCCAGAAGACCACATCATGGACTATGAGGGAGTCATGGCATTCCAAGGGGCCGACGACACCCTACTCTACAGAAGCTTCTACTCCACCCTCCGGAGATCGGCCCGGAGTTGGTACCACAGCCTCACTAACCGCTCCATTGACAGCTTCGAGGACCTCTCCCAGCAATTCTGCAAATAGTTCATGGCCGGGCGCCAGATAAAACCGGACTCTGAACTCCTATTCAATGTGGTGCAAGGTCTTAAAGAAACCCTGAGGCACTACATGCGTCGCCTCAATGCAGAAAGACTGAATGCAGAGAGCTGTCCTGAGTTGGTCGCTAAAACGGCCCTGAAGAAAGGGCTCCGGCACAGGAGCCTAAAAAAGTCATTGCACAATGATCCTCCGAAGGACCTCGCCGAGGTCATAGCCCTGGCGGAGCGCTACATGTTGACGGAAGAGGCGCTGGCTGCAGAAGACGAAAATCATCCAACGGGGGCTAGGCGGGGATCTATGCACGACGAGAGCGAACGTTGCGTCCCTGAAAAACCTTGGCAGGAGAAGAGGGCCAAAGGAAAGCAGCGCAGGGAGGAGCCACGATGCTCCAAGCTGAACAATGCCCCAGACATCATCCTCGCACACGCTCAAAAGGAGGGGCACTTCAGCAGGCCGCCTCCGAGGATGAAGAAGGGCGGAAAGGACGAGAAGAAATATTGCAAGTATCACAAAGACAATGGCCATGATACCGACAACTGCTGGCATTTAAAGAAGGATATAGAGAAGCTGGTCAGCCGGGCCATTTAAAGAATTTCGTCGATGACTCAACCACTGCCCCCGAGGAGGAGACGTCCAAGCAGATGGACTAAGGAAGAAGGTGAACATGGTTCAGGCGGCCATGCGCATCATCGAGTGAGCAGGTGGGACGATCAGCCGTAGCCCCACCTGGGCAAGATTAGCTTGCCCTCGCCTCCCCCGTTTTATTTTCCTCCAAATATACACCTGGGTTCAAGGAATAAAAAGAGAACCGTGTTAGTACAGCTATACTCTTTCTCACTAAATCTAACTCAGTGATCGATTGCAGAGCGGATGAAAAATCACCCCCCGGGAGGGCTTGTTACGCTGATCGGACGGAAGGCTGGGGGCAACTCCCCCAGTGGGAAAATCGTGCAGATCGATCGTGAGGCTAGGGACATCTACCCTATCGGATCGATCGTACGGATCGGCCGTAAGGCTAGGGCAACTCCCCAGTGGGCCGATCACCAGGCCCGTCTGTAAGGCTGGGGGCAACTCCCCCAGCAGGCGGGTTCATCGGTTGGTCGTAAGCCGGAGGATAGCTCCCCCCGCTGACCAACCGACCTGATCGACTGCAAGGCTGGGGGCAACTCCCCCATCGGGCCGATCACCAGGCCCGTCCGTAAGGCTGGGGGCAACTCCCCCAGCAGGCGGGTCCATCGGTTGGTCATAAGCCGGAGGGTAGCTCCCCGTGCTGTCCAACCGAACCGATCGACTGTAAGGCTGGGGGCAACTCCTCCAGCGGGCTGATCACAAGGCCCGTCCGTAAGGCTGGGGTAACTCCCCCAGCAGGTAGGTTCATCGGTTGGTCATAAGCCAGAGGTAGCTCCCCATGCTGACCAACCAACCCGATCGACTGTAAGGCTGGGGCAACTCCCCCAGCAGGCCGATCACCAGGCCTGTCTGTAAGGCTGGGGGCAACTCCCCCAGCAGGGGGTTCATCGGTTGGTCGTAATCCGGAGGGTAGCTCCCCCTGCTGACCAACCGACTCAATCGACTGTAAGACTGTGGGTAACTCTGGGGGTAACTCCCCCAGCGGGCCGATCACCAGGCCCGTCTGTAAGGCTGGGGGCAACTCCCCCAGCAGGCGGGTTCATCCGTTGGTCGTAAGCCGGAGGGTAGCTACCCCGCTGACCAACCGATCCGATCGACCGTAAGGCTGGGGGCAACTCCCCCAGCAGACAGATCAACATGGCCGTCCGTAAGGCTGGGGGCAACTCCCCCAGTGGGTCGGAACATCGGTTGGGTGTAAGCCTGGGGATAACTCCCCGACCTGCTCAAACGATTCGATCAGCCGTAGGGCTGGGGGCACCTCCCCAGGCAGGCCGATCCCCCGACCTCCCATAAGACTGACGGAAAGCCCCCCTTCTGCGAGGCGGTCACCCGATCGTCCTGGGGATCGCGGACGAAGGGAAAGCCACAGCAAGGTGGTCGAGAACACCTAGTCTAACAGCCTGATGGGAATGGTGTCTTGAGGGTCATTCGCACACATGATGAATGCTGGGGGGGTCATCAGCGGATCACCCCCAACCGGATTGGACACAACCGCGACCCAAAAGACCAAAAGAGTCTTCCCCCTCCGCGAAATGGCTCTGTTAGTAGGAGGCCCAGACCACCAGGAAAATGACAAGAGGCAAAGAGGTACAAGGACCAATAAACAAACTCTTTATACATTACACTCCAAAAATCGTTCTATATTACAGGGCGAGGGAGGGGGAGGGGAACAAAAATGGAGAAAAGTCGCCTAAGGGCCCGGGGCCCGGGAGGAGGCGTCCTCTAGGACCTCACCCTGCTCGAAACGGGGAGGCTCTTCGGGACCTGGTGGGGGTCGGGAAAGCGACTATCGAACATAATCCTCGAACCTCTGGAAAGAGTCCTGGAAGACCCCCATGATCCGGGGGGCCAATAGGTTCTCGTAGGTGTCGAAGGCCTCCCTGAGGGCGAACGCAATTCGCGGCCTCAGGACCCCCTCGTAGCCCCTATCCACTTCCTCGACGAGCCGGGAGGGATGCACGGCTATCGCATGATGCAGTGCCCCTAGCTCGTTCCAGAGCTCGCCCCTCTCCCGATAGAACGCTTCTTCTGCCTCCTGGGCCGACCTCTGAGAGTCGGACAGTACCCCCTGCAAGTCCAGCACCTCGGAGGCGAGCTCATCTACCCAATGCCGCAGGTGGCGAGCTTCCATGCGGGCTTCCTCGGCCACCACCTCGGTCGCTCCAGCCCTCAAGCACTCCCGTGCCAGAGACTCTTCGAGGTCGGTCGCATGGTCCGCACGGCGCTACACCACGACGGCCATCACGGTGGCCTGCAAAACAAAAGTGGTGAGCCAGGGGAACCACTATGGTGCTTTCATTGAGAACGGGAAGCACAACTGGAAGACCAACCTGTTGGAGCTGCCAGACCAGAGTGTCCGCCAGACGATCAGAGGGAGCCCTCTCTAGGAGAGAACGGTCCCTCGGAAGGACAGAGCTCCACGTCAGCTGGGTGGCCACAGCTCGATCGACGAAAACCGAGTCACCAGGCGTGACCTCGGGACCTGCCTGGAGGGTCAATAGGGTGCCCCCGACACCGACCAGAGACGGCTCGGCTGAATCAGTGCGGGCGGCCACCAACGCCAGCGGGAGGGTCTCTCCTGAGACGACCGACGCCCCGGGGATCACGGGAGGGTGGATCTCCCCGGTCTTCTTCTTCTTCTTCTTCTCGCTGGGCCCCGAGGACACCGGAGGGGAACGCTTCTGCTCCACGCCACGGCCACCCGTGGGCACGCAAAGCGCCCGGCCGGTGACCCCGTTGCGCCCTTGACGCAGATGGAGCAGGGAGGGTCGGCAGCCGCGGTCTCCACCATAGGGGAGTCCACCAAAACCTGGGCAAGTGGCCCGGCCACAACCGTTGGCTTTGACCTCCCCACCGTCGGGTCGGCCTGGCGCACTCCCACCCCGCTCGGGCCCGGGTGTGCTACCACGACCCTCGGCCGACCGTCTGGACCCGGAAAAAATAAAAGAAAAGGGGCAGGGTCGGCTCCAGACCATGGACACATCAGATCATGATGAACCCAACCAATACCACAATGGAGTACGGAGTCAGCTGGCACAGGGCCACCTACAAGAACTCCATGACCTGGATGATGAGGGATGAAGGGGGAAGCAGAGTCCCATGCGAAACATCTCGGCATAGACGCCGACCTCCCTGCTCCTTGGGAAACAAATCCTCTCGTCGCTGAAAGTGATCTGGACATCATACGGGTGGCACAAATACTTCTCCCTGATCTCCGAAATAGTTGAGAAGGGAACTATAGAGGAAGAACTAAGGATCATCGGCGTGACGTCGAACCTTTCTACCGCCTGAGCCACATCGCCACCAACTGGGTCCTCAAAGAGCAAGCTTTTTCCTATATCCGGAACAAGACGCGTCCCTGAGGGGACATCATGCATCGATGGCTGAGAAGCGCTTGACTCCGGCATTGGAGGGTCCCAAGACCCTGGCGCGGAGCTGCCTATTCTAAGCACGACCATATGACAAATTGAGTAGGGCAAAGGAAGGAGAAGGAAAGTTACCTTAGAAGGAATCCGAAGGAAGAAAGACGAAGGAGGGTTCGAAGGAGCTTGCAAAATCAGAGTCGGGAAGAAAGGCATGAAAGAATCGAAACTCAGAAGGCCGACGTCTTTATATGAAAAGCAATCTCAGAATCAGGATCGTCCGAAGAAGAGCGTGTGGCAACATCTGGAGGACTGACGGCGCTTCCAATTCCACACCCAGAGAAATTCAAACGGGATGCATCATAATGGCCTCCATTTAATGGCACGGTCTCGACTGACGCGCCTGTCAAAATCCATAAGAGTCACATCGCCTGAACCGAACCGGCTAAATCCGATCGGCACGACCGATGGAGGCAATTGATACGACAATTTTAGAGAAACATAAAAACAAGTGGCCCAAGCCCACACGGGAAGAAGAAGGCTCTCCAAAAAGAGTCTGGGCCAACTGTCGAAGGCCCCCGTGAAAGCCCTACATCAGATCACCCACGATCGATGTGCGCCCGGTCAGCCCACGACTGCAGGAGTTAACCGCTCCCTAAAACGCTCCCCCTTTATGACCATTAAGGGGCCCCATTAATCCACCATGATGGCGCATAACGGCGCCTGGAGGGAGGTGGATCATGGGTCGAAATAGGGGGCACGAAGGCAGGACGATCGTGGGAGAACCCCTATACAGGGACGGGGGTATGAACGAAGAAAGGGGCCGAATCCCAAATACCGCCATACAGAGGTATTCTACGAAAAAGAACTTTCTTTTCCCATTATCTTCCCTCCCATAGCTTGGTCTGATGATACGCGTGCCGGCTTCCTAGCGAGCCTCACCGATCCCGCCGAGTATCATTCAGATCCGTTCGAACTTAGGCATCGGAGGGGACTTGGCCAGAACCAAGGTCCACCCCCCTAACGAGTTTCTTCATTTGTCCAGGACGAAGTGGACCCGAGGCACCGAGGCTACCCCTCCACGCGAAACTCATCGAAGCAAGGCCTGCACAACGACGAGCCCGCTCGCCACTAGCGACGCCATCAACTGGGACCAAGTGATAATCAGGGCGCCGAGGCTTCCCCTCGGCACTTGATTGACCGAGGCCGAGCGCTCACCTAGGTGCCGAGGCTTCCCCTCTGCACCCCGCTGACCTAGGTCTGACACTCCAGACGAAGAGCCCATTCGTCTCCTCCCCCAAGCGAGCCAATTCCCGAGCTGGAGCGGGCCCTCGTGCAACCCTCGTCGAGAACTCGCACGCTTGGAGGGACCAATGGATCCTAACCGACCCCTTGACCACGTTGACCGTCATACCACCGGTCAACGATTCAGTGGTGAGAAAACACCCGTAAACAGCGACAAAATCATATCAATTAATATAAAGATCCTTATCTTTAAGAAGATATAAAAAATATCCCCAAGCTCAGAAAAATACACGTAAATTTCCGTTGGAACCGGGAGATCGCCATCTTCAATTGAAAAATGAGAGAAGACAAAAATAGGCTATAAAGATCATATAGAAAATTGCCCGAAAATAAGTATCATTTAATATAGAAAAAAAATAGACAAAAATATGTATCATTTAATATAAAGATCCATATCTTACAGGAAATGTAGAAAATTGCACGGAGCTCAAAAAAATCCGTAAAAATGTCTGTTAGAAACGGGAGATCGCCATCTTTAACGGAAAAATAGAAGGCAAAATTAGTCCAAAAAATCATATCATTTAATAAAAAGATACATATCTTCCAGAAAATGTAGAAAAAGAGCCCAAGCTAAGAAAAATCCGCCAAAATGTCCGTTGGAACCAGGAGATCGCCATCTTTAACTAAAAATAAGAGAAGATCGCCATCTTTAACTGAAAAATAAGAGAAGACAAACTTAGGCTATAAAAGTATATCATTTAATAAAAAGATAAATATCTTCCATAAAATTTAGAAAATAGCCCCAAAAAATTTGGCTGGAAACGAGATATCACTATCTTCGACTGAAAAATAACAGAAGGCAAACTTAGTCTATAAAATTATATCATTTAATAAAATGAACCACATCTTCAATAAATTGTAGAAAATATACTCGAGTTCAGAAAAATTTACAAAAATGTCTTTGGAACCGGGAGTTTGCCATCTTCAAATAAAAAATAGGAGATGATAAAATTAGGCCAAAAACATATCATTTAATAAAAAGATCCATAACTTCCCGAAAATGTAAAAAAATAGTTCTGAGCTCAGAAAAATCCGAAAAGAAGTACATTGGAACTGGAAGATCGCTATGTTCAACTGAAGAATAAGAGAAGAAAATTAGGCTACAAAAATCATATTATTTAATAAAAAGATCCATATCTTCAATAAAATTAAAAAATAGCACTGAGCTTAGAAAAATCCACAAAAATGTCCGTTGGGAGATCGTCATCTTTAACTGATAAATAAGAGAATACAAAATTTGGCAATAAAAATCATATCATTTAATCTAAATATCCATATCTTTCAGAAAATCTAGCAAATAGCCCGGAGCTAAGAAAAATCCGCAAAAATGTCTGTTGTAACCGGGAGATCGTCATCTTCATCTGAAAAGTAAGAGAAGACAAAATTAGGCCAAAAAATCATATCATTTAATAAAGAGATGCATATCTTCCAAAAATGTAGAAAATAGCCTCAAGGTCAGAAAATCTGCAAATATGTTCGTCCAAATGGGAGCTTGACATTTTAACTAAAAAAAATAAGAGAAGACAACCTTAGTCTACAAATTTATATCATTTAATTAAAAGATCCATATCTTCAATAAACTATTGAAAATAGCCCCAAGCTGAGAAAAATCCCCAAAAATTTTTGTTGGACCGAGAGATCGCCATCTTCAACTAAAAAAGGAGAATACAATTTAGGCTATAAAACTCATATCATTTAATATAAGTATTCCTATCTTTAACTGAAAAATACGCAAAAATGTCCGTTGGAACTGGGAGATCGCCATCAGCAACTGAAAAATAAGTGAAGAAAAAATAGGGTATAAAAATCATATCATTTAATATAGAGATTCTTATCTCCTAAAAAGTGTACAAAATAGCCCAGAGCTGAGAACAATTCGTAAAAATTTCTGTAGGAACCAGGAGATGGCCATTTTCAACTGAAAAATAAGAGAAGACAAAATTAGGCCATAAAAATCATATTATTTAATAAAACGACACATATCTTCAATAAAATCTATAAAATATCCCCTCTCTAAAAAAATCCGCAAAAATTTCCGTTGGAACTGGGAGATCGCCATCTTCAACTAGAATATATGATAAAACAAAATTAGACCAAAAAATCATATCATTTAATAAAAAGATTGCCATCTTCAACTCGAAAAAAAGAGAATACAAATTTAGGCTATAAAAATTATATCAATTGATAACAAAATCCTTATCTTTCATAAAATGTAGAAAATAGTCCGGAGCTTGAAAAATTCCGCAAAAATTTCCGTTGAATCGGGAGAAGACAAACTTAGTCTATAATAGTCATATCAATTGATAAAAAGATCCATATCTTCAATAAACTGTAGAATATAATTTTGAGTTTAGAAAAATCCGCAAAAATGGCCGTTGGAACCGGGAGATCGACATCTTCAACTGAAAAATCAGAGAAGACAAAATTAGGCTATAAAAATCATATCATTTAATATAAAGATTCATATCATACAGAAAATTTAGAATTGCCCGGAGCTCAGAAAAATCCGAAAAAAAGTCTGTTGGAACCGGGCGATCGCCATCTTCAATGAAAAAAGAGAAGACAAAATTAAGCCTAAAATCATATCATTTAATAAAAGATCTATAACTTCCAGAAAATATAGAAAAATACCCCCGAGCTCAAAAAACCGCAAAAAATTTTTTGTTGGAACCGGAAAATCCCCATCTTCAACTAAAAAATACGAGAAAACAAAATTAGGCTATAAAAATCAAATCATTTAATATGAAAATACATATCTTCCAGAAAAATTAGAAAATAGCCTAGAGCTCAGAAAAATCCGCATAAATGTCCGATGGAAGTGGGATATCACCATCTTCAACTGAAAAAAGAAGACAAAATTAGGCCAAAAAATCATATCAATTAATAAAAAGATCTGTAACTTCACGAAAATATAGAAAAATAGTTCTAAACTCATAAATATCAGCAAAAATGTTCGTTGGAAGCGGGAGATCATCATCTTTAATTGAAAAATAAGAGAAGACAAAATTATGCAACAAAAATTAAATCATTTAATAAAAAGACCCGTATCTTCAATAAAATGTAGAAAATAGCCACGTGCTCATAAAATCCGCGAAAATGTCCGTTGGAACCGGGAGATAGCCATCTTCAACTGAAAACTAAGAGAAGAAAAATTAGGCTATAAAAATAATATCATTTAATCTAAAGATACATTTCATATAGAAAATGTAGAAAATAGCCCGGAGCTCAGAAAACTCCGCAAAAATGTACGTTGGAACCGGGAGATCGCCATCTTCATCTAAAAAATATAAGAAGATAAAATCAAGCCAAAAATCATATTATTTAATAAAAATATCCATATCTTCTAGAAAATGTAGAAAATATCATTTACGTCGAAAAATCCGCAAAAATCTCTGTTGGAACCGTGAGAACGACATCTTCAATTGAAAAATAAGAGAAGACAAGATTAGGCCAAAAAATCGTTTCATTTAATAAAGTGATCCATATCTTCCATAAAATGAAGAAAAATAGCGCCAAGCTAACAAAAATCAGTAAAAACGTCCGCTGGAACCGGTAGATCTTAATATTCAACAGAAAAAATAAGAGAAGAAAAATGTAGTAAAATCCATATCATTTAATAAAAAATTCATATCTTCCTTAAAATGTAGAAAATAGCACTGAGCTTTGTAAAATCTGCAAAAATTTTCGTTGGAACCGGAAGATCGCCATCTTCAACTAAAAATTAAGAGTAGATAAAATTAGGTAATAAAAATCAAATCATTTAATATAAAGATTCATTGCTTATAGAAAATGTAAAAAATATCCTGGAGCTCAGAAAAATCCGCAAAAATGTTCGTTGGAACAGGGAGATCATCATCTACATCTAAAAAAATAGAGAAGACAAAATTTGGCCAAAAAATCATATCATTTAATAAAAAGATCCATATCTTTCTGAAAATATAGAAAAACAGACTCAAGTTAAGAAAAATCTGCAAAAATGTCCATTGCAACCGGGAGATCTCCATCTTCAACTAAAAAAAATAAGAGAAGACAAACCTAGGCTACAAAAATCATATCAGTTATAAAAATGTAGAAAATATCACCGAGCTTATTAAAATCAGTAAAAATATCCGTTGGAACAGGTAGATTGCCATATTCAAATTAAAAAAGAGAAGATAAAATTAGGCCGAAAATTAATCTCATTTCCTAGAAAGAAACATATCTTCAAAAAATGTAGAAAAATAGTCTCAAGCTAAGAAAAATATGTGAAAATGTCCGTTGAAATCGGGAGATCGCCATCTTCAACTAAAAAATAAGAGAATACAAACGTAGGCTATAAAAATCATATTATTTAATAAAAAGTTTTATATCTTTGATAAAATGTAGAAAATAGCATCGTGCTTAAACAATAAGCAAAAATGTCCGTTGGAACTGGAAGATCGCTGTCTTCAAATGAAAAATAAGGGAAGACAAATTAGGCTATAAAAATCATATCATTTAATATAAAGATCATATCTTACAAAAAATTTAGAAAATATCCCAGAGCTCAGAAAAACCCGCAAATATGTCAGTTGGAACCGGGCGATCGCCAACTTCAATGAAAAAATAAGTGAAGACAAATTTAGGCCTAAAATCATATCATTTAATAAAAAGATGTAGAACTTTTCGAAAATGTAGAAAAATAGCACTGAGCTCAGAAAAAGCTGCAAAAATATCAGTTGGAACCGGGAAATCGCCATATTCATCTAAAAAAGAGAAGACAAAATTAGGTTATAAAAATTATATCATTTAAAATAATAATCCATATCTTCCAGAAAATTTAGAAAATAGCCTAGAGCTCCGAAAAATCTGCACAAATGTCCGTTGGAAATGGGAGATCGCCATCTTCAACTAAAAAAGAGAAGACCAAATTAGGCCAAAAATCATATCATTTAATAAAAAGATATATAACTTCCGAAAAATATAGAAAAATAGTCCCAAGCTCAGAAATATCCGCAAAAATGTCCTTGGAAGCGGGAGATCGCCATCTACAAGTAAAAAATAAGAGAAGAGAAAATTAGGCTACAAAAATCATATCATTTAATAAAAAGAGCGGGATCTTCAATAAAATGAAGAAAATAGCCCCGAGCTCATAAAAATCTGCAAAAATGTCCGTTGTAACCGGGAGATCCACATCGTCATCAAAAAAGTAAAAGAAGACAAAATTAGGCCAAAAAATCATATCATTTAATAAAGAGATGCATATCTTCCATAAAAATGCAGAAAATAGCATCAAGATTAAAAAACCTGCAAAAATCTCCGTTGGAATCGTGAGAACGCCATATTCAACTGAAAAATAAGAGAAGACAACATTAGGCCAATTATTATTTAATAAAATGATCCATATCTTTCAGAAGATGTAGAAATAGCCTGGAGCTAAGAAAAATCTGCAAAAATGTCTGTTGTAATCGGAAGATCGCCATCTTCATCTGAAAAGTAAGAGAAGACAAAATTAGGCCAAAAATCATATCATTTAATAAAGAGATGCATATCTTCCATAAAAATGTAGAAAATAACCTCAAGGTCAAAAAACCTGCAAAAATCTCCGTTGGAATCGTGAGAACGCCATATTCAACTGAAAAATAAGAGAAGACAACATTAGGCCAAAAACGTATTATTTAATAAAATGATCCATATCTATCATAAAACGAAGAAAAACAGCCCCAAACTAACAAAAATCTGTAAAAATGTCCGCTGAACTGGTAGCTTGCAATATTCAACTGAAAAAATTAAGAGAAGAAAAACATAGGATATAAAAATGAAATCATTTAATATAAAAATTGATATCTTCAATAAAATGTAGAAAATAGCACCGAGATTTGAAAAATCCACAAAAATTTTGGAACCGAAAGATCACCATCTTTAGCTAAAAAATAAGCGTAGATAAAATTAGGCCGAAAATCATGTCATTAATTAAAATATCCATATCTTCATGAAAATTTTGAAAATAGCCCCGAGGTCAGAATAATCTACAAAATTGTCTCTTGGAACCAGGAGATCGCCATCTTCAATTGAAAAATAAGAGATGAAAAAATTAGGTTATAAAAATCATATCATTTAAAATATAGATTCATATTATACAAAAAATATAGAAAATATCTGGCAACTCAAAATAAATCCGCACAAATGTCCATTGGACTCGATAAATCGCCATCTTCAAAGGAAAAAATAGAAGGCAAAATTAGGCCAAAATCATATCATTTCATAAAAAGATAGATATCTTCCATAAAATGTAGAAAAATAGTCTCATGCTATGAAAACCCTGCAAAAATATCTGTTGGAACCAGGAGATCGCTATCTTCAACTGGAAAAAAAATAAGAGAAGGCAATCATAGGCTATAAAAATCATATCATTTAATAAAAAGATACATATCTTCCATAAAATCTAGAAAATAGCCCCAAGATCAGAAAATCCGCAAAAAATTCTGTTGGAAATGGGATATCACCATCTTCTACATAAAAATAAGAGAAGACAAACTTAATCAATAAAAATCATATCATTTAATATAATGAACCACATCTTCAATAAACTAGAAGATATTCCCGAGCTTAGAAAAATCTGAAGTAAGTCTGTTAGAACCAGGAGTTCACCATCTTCAAATAAAAAAAATAAGAGAATACAAAATTAGGCCAAAAAATCATATCATTTAATTAAAAAAATCCATAACTTCTCAAAAATGTATAAAAATTGTTCCGATCTCAGAAAAACTCACAAAAATATCTGTTTTAACCGGGAGATTGCCATGTTCAACTGAAAAATAAGAGAAGAAAAAATTAGGCTACACAAAATCATATCATTTAAAAAGATCCATATCTTCAATAAAATGAAAAATATAGCCCTGAGCTAAGAAAAATCCGTATAAATGTCCGTTTGGAGATCGTCATCTTCAACTGAAAAGTAAGAGAAGACAAAATTTGGCTATAAAAATCATCTCATTTAATCTAAAGATCCATATCTTACAGAAAACGTAGAAAATTACCTAGAGCTAAGAAAAATATGTAAAATGTCTGTTGGAACCGGGAGATCGCCTTCTTAATCTGAAAAGTAAAAGAAGGCAAAATTAGGCCAAAAATCATATCATTTAATAAAAAGATCCATATCTTCCAGAAAATGTAGAAAATAGCATCGAGATCAAAAAATCCGCAAAAATGTCCGTCTGAACATGGATATTGCCATGTTCAACTGAAAAATAAGAGAAGCAAACTTAGTCTATAAAAATCGTATCATTTAATTAAAAGATTCATATCTTCAATAAACTATAGAAAATAGCCCCGTGCTGAGAAAAATCTGAAACAATATCTGTTAGAACCGAGAGATGCCATCTTCAACTGAAAAAAGACAAGACAAATTAGGCTATAAAAATCATATCATCTAATATAAAAGATTCATATTTTTAGCTGAAAAATACGTAAAAATGTCCGATGGAATCGGGAGATCGACATCTTCAACTGAAAAATAAGAGAAGACAAAATTAGGCCAAAAAACCATATCAATTAATAAAATATACATATCTTCCACAAAATGTATAAATGAGCTCTGCGCTTAGAAAAATTCACAAAAATGTCTGTTGGAACAGGAAGATGGCCATTTTCAATTGAAAAATAAGCGAAGAAAAAATTAGGCCATAAAATCATATCATTTAATAAAATGATCCAAATCTTTAATAAATCTAGAAAATAGCACCGCTATCAAAAAATTTGCAAAAATTTCCGTTGGAACCTGGAGATCGCCATATTCAACTTTAAAAATAAGAGAAGACAAAATTAGGACATAAAAACATATCATTTAATATAAAGATACATATCTTCAAGAAAATACAGAAATAGCTCGGAACACAGAACAATCCGCAAAAATGTCTGTTGGAACTGAGAGATCGCCATTTTCAACTGAAAAAAAA
Organism: Scilla litardierei; assembly: GCA_030789695.1. Lineage (NCBI taxonomy): Eukaryota > Viridiplantae > Streptophyta > Magnoliopsida > Asparagales > Asparagaceae > Scilla > Scilla litardierei. The sequence goes on along the minus strand of JAULAV010000053.1, from coordinate 650,196 downwards.
TAAGAGAATACAAAATTTGGCCTTAAAATTATATCATTTAGAATAAAGATCCATATTTTCCAGAAAATGTCGAAAATAGCCATATCTAAGAAAAATATGTAAAAATATACGTTGGAACAGGAAAATCGCCAGCTGCAATATGAAAATAAGAGAAGACAAAATCAGGCCGAAAAATCATATCATTTAATAAAATGATCCATATATTCTAGAAAATCTGGCGCTGAGAAAAATCCTCAAAAATTTATGTTGAAATCAAGAGATCGCCATCTTCATCTGAAAAATTAGAAAAGACAAAATTAGGCTTAAAATCAAATCATGTAATAAAAATATTTATCTACCAGAAAATTCAAAAAATAGAAACGAGCTCAAAACAATTCACAAAATGTCTTATGGAACCGGGAGATCACCATCTTCAACTTAAAAATAAGAGAAGGCAAAATTAGTCTTTAAAATCATATCATTTAATATAAATATTCATATCTTACAGAAAATTTAGAAATTGCCTAGAGTTTAGGAAAATCATCAAAAATATCCGTTGAAACTGGGAGATCGCAATCTTCAACTAAAAAAAGAGAGGACAAAATTAGACCCAAAAATCATATCATTTAATCAAAAGATCCTTATCTTCCAGAAAGTGTAAAAAATAGTTTCTATCTAAGAAAAATCCGCAAAAATGTCAGTTGGAACCTGGAGATCATGATCTTCAACTGAAAAAATAAGAGAAGACAAAATAATGATATAAAAATCATATCATTTAATGAAAAAAATCCATTTTTACTTAAAAAGTAGAATAGCTCCGAGCTCAAAAAATCCGCAAATATATCTGTTGGAATTGGGAGATCGATTTCATCAACTAAAAAATAAGAGAAGACAAAATTATGCCAAAAATATTTCATTTAATAAAAGATCTATGTCTTTTAGTCAGAAAAAGCTGCAAAAATGTTCGTTGGAACTGGGAGATCGCCATTTTCTGCTAAAAATAAGAGAAGATAAACTTAGCCTATGAAAATCATATCATTTAATAAAAAGATCCATAAAATGTATGTTGGAATCGGGCGATCGCCATCTTCAACTGAAAAATAAGAAAAGACAAACTTAGCCTATAATAATCATACCATTTAATAGAAAGTTCCATGTCTCCAAAAATGTAGAAAATGGTCCCGAACTCAGAAAAGCTCCTAAAAATATCTGTTGGAATTGGAAGATTACCATCTTCAACTAAAAAAATAAAAGAAGGCAAAAATTAGGCTATAAAAAGTAGAAGATTTAATATAAAGATTCATATTTTACAGAAAATGTAGAAAATAGCACGGAGCTCAAAAAATCGCATGAAAATGTCCGTTAAACCCGGGACATCGCCATTTTCGACCAAAAAAAATAAGAGAAGACAAAATTAGGACAAAAATCGTATCATTTAATAAAAAGATCCATATCTTCAAGAAAATATAGAAAAATAGCCACAAGCTCAGAAAAATCTGCAAAAATGTCCGTTGGAGTCGAAAGATCATCATCTTCAACTGAAAAATAAGCGAAGACAAAATAAGGCCAAAATATCATATCATTTAATAAAATGATACATATCTTCCAAAAATGTGGAAAACAGCCCGGAGGTCAGAAAAATCCGCAAAAATGTTCTTTGGAACCGGGAGATCGCCATGTTCAACTGGAAAATAAGAGAAGACAAAATTAGGCCAAAAATCATATCATGTAATAAAAAGATCCATATCTTACAGAAAATGTAGAAAAATCCACAAAAAATGTCTGTTGGAACTGGCAGATCACCATACTTTACTGAAAAATAAGAGAAGACAAAATTACGCAACAAAATCATATCATTTAATAAAAAGATCCATATCTTCAGTAAAATGTAGAAAATAGACACAACCTCAGAAAAATCCGCAAAAATGTTCGTTGGACCGGGAGAATGCCATCTTTAACAGAAAATAAGAGAAGATAAAATTAGGCCAAAATCATTTCATTTAATAAAATGATCCATATCTTTTAGAAAATATAAAAAATAGCTAAGATCTCATAAAAATACGCAAAAATGTCCGTTGGAACCAGGAGGTCACCATCTTCAACTGAAAAAATAAGAGAAGACAAAATTAGGGTATAAAAACATATCAATTAATATAAAGATCCATATCTAACAGAAAATGTAAAAAAATAGAATGGAGCACAGAAAAATTTGCAAAATGTCCATTGGATCTGGAAGATCACAATTTTCATCTGAAAAATAAGAGAAAACAAATCTAGGCTCTAAAAATCATATCATTTAATATAAAAATTAATCTTACAGAAAATATAGAAAATAGACCAAGCTAATAAAAATATACAAAAATATCTGTTGGAACCGGGAGTTGTCATCTTCAACAAAAAATAAGAGAAGACAAAATCAGGCTATAAAAATCATATCATTTAATTAAAATATACAAATCTTCAATAAATTGTAGAAAATAGCCCGGAGTTAGGAAAAATCCACAAAAATTTCTGTTTGATCTGGAAGATCGCCCTCTTCAACTGAAAAAATAAGAGATGACAAAATTAGGCTATAAAAATTGTATCATTTAATATAAAATCCATGTCTTACAGAAAATATAGAAAATTACACAGAGCTAAGAAAAATTAGCAAAAAGGTCCGTTGAAACTGGGAGATTATCATATTCAAAGAAAAAACAAGAGAAGACAAAATTAGGCCCAAAAATCATATAATTAAATAAAAAGGTCTATATCTTCCGGAACATACAAAAAAATAGGCTCGAGGTTAGAAAAACCGCAAAAATGTTCGTTGGAACCGGGCGATCGCCATCTTCAACTAAAAAAATAAAAGAAGACAAACTTAGGCTATAAAAATCATCATATAATAAAAAGATTCGTATCCTCAATTAACTGTATAAAATAGCCCCTAGCTCAGAAAAATCCGTAAAAATGTCCGTTGGAAACAGGAGATCACCTTCTTCAACTTAAAAATAAGAGAAGACAAACTTAGGCTATAAAAATCATATCATTTAATAAAAAGATCCATATCTTCCATAAAATGTAGAAAATAGTCCCCAGCTCAAATAAATCCGCAAAGATGTCCTTTAGAACCGGGTGATCGCCATCTTCAGCTGAAAAAAAATAAGATAAGACAAACGTAGGCTATAAAAATCATATCATTTAATAAAAAAGAGCCATATGTTCCATAAAATGTAGAAAATAGCTCGAAGCTTAGAAAAATCGGCAAAAATATATGATGGAACCAGAAGATCGCCATCTCCAACTGAAAAATAAGAGAAGACAAAATCAGGCCAAAAAATCATATCCTTTAATAATAAGATTCATATCTTTCATAAAATATAGAAAATAGCCCGGAACTCTTAAAAATCCGTAAAAATGTCCGTTGGAACCGGGAGATCGCTACCTTCAACTTAAAAAAGAGAAGACAAATTTAGGGAAAAATCATATTATTTAATAAAAATAAATATCTTAAAGAAAATGTAGAAAAATAGTCCGAAGCAAAGAAAAGTCTGCAAAAATATATGTTGGAACCAATAGATCACCATCTTCACCTGAAAAAATAAGAGAAGAAAAATGTAGGCTATAAAAATCGTCTTATTTAATAAAAAGATATACCTTTCATAAAATGTAGAAAATAGCTCCGAGCTCAGAAAAACGTGCACAAATATCAGTTGGAACCGGGAGATTGCCATCTTCAACTGAAAAATAAGAGAAGGCAAAATTAGGCCAAGAATCAAATCATTTAATAGAAAAAATCCATATATTCCAGAAATTTAGAAAATAGCCCCGAGGTGAGAATAATATGCAAAAATATTCGTTGGAACCAGGAGATCGCCATTTTTAGCTGAAAAATAAGAGAAGAAAAAATTTGGCCAAAAATCATATCATTTAATAAAAAGATCTATAACTTCCCGAAAATGCAGAAAATAACCCCAATATAAGAAAAATCTGCAAAAATGTCCGTTGGAAGCTGAAAAATAAGCGTAGAAAAAATTATGATGTAAAAATCTATCAAGTAATATAAAGATCTATATCTTCTAGATAAAGTAAAAATAGCCTAGAGCTCAAGAAAATCCGCACAAATGTAAATTGGAACCGAGAGATCGCCATCTTCAGCTAAAAAAGTGAAGACCAAATTGGGGCCAAAAATTATATCATTTAATTAAAATATCCATATCTTCCATAAAAGATAGAAAAATAGTTCCAAGCTAAGAAAAATCTGCAAAAAATGACTGTTGGAACGGGTAGATTACCATCTTCAACTGAAAAAAAGAGAAGACAAATGTAGGCTATAAAAGTTATATCATTTAATAAAATGATCCATATCTTTCATAAAATATAGAAAATGGCACTGAGCTCATAAAAATCCGCAAAAATGTCCATTAGAACCGGGAGATCGCCATCTTCAACTGAAAAATAAGAGACGACAAAATTAGGTCAAAAATCATATCCTTTAATAAAAAGATTCAAATCTTTCATAAAATACAGAAAATAGCTTAGAGTTCTGAAAAATCCGTAAAAATGTCCGTTGGAACCGGGAGATCGCCATTTTCAACTTAAAAACAGAAGACAAAATTAGGACAAAAAAATCATATTATTTAAGAAAAATACATATCTTCTAGAACATGTAGAAAATAGCCTAGAGATCAGAAAAATACGCAAAAATTTCCGTTGGAACAGAGAGATCGCCATCTTCAACTGAAAAATAAGAGAAGATAAACGTAGGCTATAAAATCTTATCATTTAAAAAGTTCTAACAAAGATTCATGTTATAAAAAATATAGAAAATAGCTCGTAGCTCAAAATAAATCCGCACAAATGTCCATTGAAACCGGTAGATTGCCATCTTCAAATTAAAAAAGAAGAAGACAAAATTAGGCCAAAAAATCATTTCATTTCATTAAAAGATACATATCTTCCAGAAAATGTAGAAAATAGTCTCAAACTAAGAAAAATATGTAAATGTCCGTTGGAACCAGGAGATCGCCATCTTCAAATAAACATAAGAGAAGACAAACGTAGGCTATACATATAATATTATTCAATACAAAGTTCTATATCTTCCATAAAATGTAGAAAATAGCACCGAGTTAAAAAAAAATGCTAAAATGTCCATTGGAACCAGAAGATCGCCATCTTCAACTTAAACGGGAAGACAAAATTAGGCTATAAAAATCATATCATTTAAAAAAGATACATAACTTTCAAAAATGTACAAAATATCTCGGAGCTCAGAAAAATCGGTAAAAATATTTGTTGGAATTGGGAGATCGCCATCTTCAACTGAAAAAAATAAGAGAATAAAAAATTAGGTCAAAAAATCATATCATTTAATAAAAAGATCAATAACTTCTCGAAAATGTAGAAAAATAGCACCGAGCTCAGACAAATCGACAAAAATGTCTGATTGAACTTGGGGATCGCCAACTTTAATTAAATAATAAGAGAAGACAAATTTCAGTTATAAAAATCCTATCTATAAATATAAAGATTCATATCATACAGAAAATGTAGAAAATAGCTCGGAGCTCAGAAAAATCCGAAAAAAAATATCTGTTGGATCCGGGAGATCGCCATCTTCAACTGAAAAATAAAAGAAGAAACAATTAGGCCTAAAAATCATATCATTTAATAAAAAGATACATATCTGCCATAAAATGTAGAAAATAGCACCGAGTTCAAAAAATCCGCAAATATGTCCGTTGGACCCTGAAGATCACCATGATCAACTGAAAAATATAAGAAGAGAAAATTAGGCTATAAAAATCTTGTCATTTAATAAAGAGTTTCATATCTTTAATAAAATGAAGAAAATTACATTGAGCTCAGAAAAATCCGTAAAAATGTCCGTTGGAATTGGCAGTTCGCCATCTTCAACTGAAAAATAAGAGAAGAAAAAATTAGGATATTATTTACGGGTGTTTTCTCACCACTGGGTCGTTGACCGTCGGTTCGACAGTTAACGTGGTCAAGGGGTCGGTTGGTTCCCTTGGTCACGCCAAGCGCGCGTGCTCTCGACGTGAGTTGCACGAGGGGTCGAGGACGAGCGGGCTCTTCGTCTGATGTGTTGGGCCTCGGTCAGCGGGGGGCAGAGGGGTTGCCTCAGCACCTGGGTGAGCGCTTTGGCCTCGGTCGGTCGAGAGTCGAGGGGAAGCCTCGGTGCCCTGATGGTAGCTTGGACTTTGTAGATGGGGATGTTCGCTAGCGGTGAACGGATTTGCTATTGTGCGGGCCTTGCTTTGGTGAATTCCGTGCCGAGGGGTAGCCTCGATGCCTCGGGACCTCTTCTTCCTGGACAGATGAATAAACTTGTCAGGGGGCCGGACCTTGGTTCTGGCCAAGTCCCCTCCGATGCCTAAGTCAGAACGGATCTGAGTGATACTCTGCGGGATCAGTATGGGTCACAAGGAGGCCAGCACACGTATCCTCGGACCGAGCTATGAGATGGGAGATAATGGGGAAAGTAAGGTCTTTTAGTGGAATACCTTCGTTGTTAATGTCGGAGATTCGATCCTCTTCTCGGTTGCCTCCGTAATCCCTTTATAGGGTTTGGCCCACGATCGCCCACGATCCACGTCGCCTGATCACTCCCCACTCACACCCCCGCAATCCTCTTCCTTCCAGGCACCTGCATGCGTCGTGGGGGTCGATTAATTGGCTCCTTAATGGTCATTAAGGTCCCACTTTTAGGGGAGCGGTTACCTCCTGCGAGCATGGGCTTAACCGAACGTGCACCGGGTCGTGGCTGGTCTGACTCCAAGTCCTTTCGTGGGCCTCATCAGATGGGACGAATCCCATTTGTGGGCCTCCCGCCTCTGGTTTGGGCTCGGGCCGCTTGGTTTTGGGCCTCTCTAAAATGGCCGTATCAATTGCCCCCTTCGCTCGGGCTGTTCGGATTCTGCCGGCTCGGTTCGGGCGATGTGTCTCGATTTTGACAGGCGCGTCAGTCGAGACCAGACCATTAAGCGGAGGCCATCATGACGCAGCCCATTTGAACTTCTCCCGGTGTGGAATTCGAAGCGCCGTTGGCCTACAGATGCTGCCACGCGTTCCTCTTTGGACGGTCTTGATTCTAGGATTGCCTTTCATATAGGATGCTGCCTCTCTGCATTTGATTCTTTCACGCCCTTCGATCCAATCCTATTTTCGCAAGTTTCTTCGACTCCTTCATCGTCTACCTTCCTTTGGGTTCCCTCTACGGTAATCTTCACACTTCTCTGCTTCGTTCGCTTGGCCCCATGGCGACACTTAGAATAGGTGGTTCTATGTCGGGGTCCGGGGTTCCCCCGACGTCTGACTCATGCGATCCCCCGTCACCGAGGTCCGGTGTCCCCTCGGCGACATGTCGCATTCAGGACAAGGGGACGGGTTTGCTCTTTGTGGACCCAGTTGGTGATGATGTTGCTCGGGCTGCTGAGAGGTTCAACGTTCCCCCGGTGATCCTCGGGTCATCGTCCACGGTCCCCTTCTCAAAGGTCACCGAGATCCGGGAGAAGTATCTGTGCCATCCGTACGACGTCCGAATTCCTTTCGACGACGAACGAATTTGTTTTCTGCGGAGCAGGGAGGTCGGTGTCTACGTCGAGATGTTTCACCTAGGACTCTTCTTCCCCCTTCATCCTTTCATCATCCAGCTCATGGAGTTCTTGATGGTGGCCCTGTGCCAGCTGACCCCATATTCCATCGCGGTGTTGGTTGGGTTCATCATGATATGCCACATCCACGGCTTGGAGCCGTTCCTTCCCATTCCCTTCCATTATTTCTGGGTCCAGACAGTCGGCCGAGGGTCGTGGCAGCACCTCCGGGCCCGTGCGGGGAGGGAGTGTTTGCTCGGTCTGCCTTGCTGGGTGGGAGACTGGAGCTCGAGCTATGTTTTCGTCGTTTTCCCTAGGGACACCGAGATCCTGACAGGTTGGAGAGGGCTATGTCAATATGACTTGACGTTGACCCTCTTCGAGGCCGATCAGGCCGTCGTCCAGCTTCTGTCGTCTCTGCCCATAGAGGAGAGGTTGGTCTGGCCTCTGCTGGATGACCTGCTTCTTAAGACCGTCATGTGGTCCCCCGGTAGGTGCCCCCTTTTCTCTCTGCTTTCCCTCTTGCTTACCCTGATCTTCTTTCCTTCTGCAGAGATGGCGGGTCGAGAATTCAGCTGCAGTGTCGATGAGCTCATCTGCCAGGGATCAAGCAGAAGCCGAGGGAACCCTTCGGGCCAGGCGCCTCGTTGCACGGTGGTGGTGGTGGTGTGCCAGGCCGAGCCGTCGGTGGGGAGGCTGGAGCCCACGGTCGCAGCGTGTCGCTCGCCCCGATCGTGGTGGATTCCCCCGTGGTGGAGGCAACGGTCGCCGAACCTCCCTGCTCCACCTGTGCCGAGGGGGGAAACAGGGGCGCCGGCCCGATGCCCCGCGTGCCCACGGGCGATCGTGGTGTGGGGTGGAAACGTTCCCCTCTGAAGTTCGTGGGGCCCAGCGAGAAGAAGAGGAAAAAGGAGACCGGGAAGGTCCACCCTTCTGTAGTTCTTGGGGCGCCTCGGGTGAAACCCTCCCGCTGGCCCTGGTGGCCACCCCTGTCGACTCGGTCAAGCCGTCCTTGGTAGGGGCCGGGGGCGCACTGTTGAACCTCCCGGCATGCCCCAAGGTTACGCTCGGGAAATCAGTTTTTGTCGACCGAGCCGTGGCCACCCAGCTGGCACAGAGCTCCATCCATCCGAGGGACCGCTTTCCTGGATAGGGCTCCCTCCGACCGACTGACGGACTCTTTAGTCTGGCAGCTTTAGCAGGTTGGTCGCTCTGCTGCTTTTAATCCTGCCTCGTGATTCCTCTGGCTCACCTTTTTCATTTTGCAGGCCACTATGATGGCCGTGGAGGTGCAGCGCTGGGCGGCCCAGGCGTCTGACGTGCATTTATATTTCATATATTCACGCATATTTTCTTCTGTGTTTTTCCGCTATTTCCCGCCGTCTTGTATTCGTTTTCTCGTGTTTTCTTGTTTTCTTTCACTTTTCCGTGTTTTTGTATGTTTGCAGGAGATTGCCCGTATAGGGAGGAGTCATGCGTGATCCAGGGGGTCAAACGACGAAGATAGCATCTTTCAGCCCCTCATCCGACCGGTTGGTCACTTCCAACCGATCGGGTGACGCACGCGTGCACCACTCGGACACAAGCTGGAGCGGTCAGAAAGTCAACCAGTCGGTTCAGAGACCGGTTCACACGTCCCAACTCTCTGGAATTTGATGCTGAATGCCAACCGATCGGGTGACCTTCACCCGATCGGTTCATCTGTAGCCAATTCTCCGAAGCCAAGACACGGAGAGCTCAACCGACCGGTTCACCCGACGGCGTGAAGATCCAACCAGTTAGCTTCAACCCTCAACCGACCGTGCCATATGACCGGGTGATGTCCCAAGCTGAGCTGCCGAAGAACGAAGCAGATCACCTGATCGGTTGACTTTTCAACCGATCGGGTGATATCGTTTTCTATATATTGACCCCTAGGTTTTCCAAAAAACGAGAGCTGTTATTTTTTGCTGTTTTTTCTGTCTCTTGACGGCTGTAATTTTTCAGATATTAGTAAGTTGTCTGATCTTTACCAAACTTTAATATAGTATTATTTGCCTTGCTCTTACTGCTTTTCAATCGCTTGATCATGTTTTTAACGGTCGATTTTGATTTAGATCGCTTTTTAGTAAATATGTGTGAGTAGTTCCCTAATCTGGAATTTTGGTGGAAACCCCTTCGTGGGTTCTCCCCGATGCGTCCATAGGACTAGGAAATCGATAGGGATTAGGAATCTATCGGTTACACGGGGTGTTTTATTGTCATCGGTAAAAAAAGATCGCCTTTGACCGTTCGGCCAAGGGGGAATAAACTTGGCGGTTGACTCCCTAGCCATAGCTCACGCCCTTAGCGTAGACGTCGAATCCTAGCGTGCGGGAGCGGCAGGATGAGACGTTGGGAGTTATCATTGTGAGCTTAGTGCTCTCGGAGTCGGTCAGTGTTAATGGAGATGAGAATGCCTACTGACCGAACCCGGGTAGTCCGGCGTATCATCCTGGGCACCGATCGGAATATCGGGCCCATGGGATGCTGGTATCACTCTTAGAGGCAACGTCTCACCATTAGACCCTAATTTTGATCGTTTTCCTACCCGTAGGCCGTGTTGGCGAGAATCACACGATTGGGTGGAAACCGAAGTCCCGTGTTTTCTTATATTGTTTATCCCTTGCATTCTATTTTCCGTGACAACCCATCATCCGATTCGGGCTAGCTCGCCCATGGGGTGAATCCGATCCTTCTTGACACAAGCACAACCACGCCTCCCTGAGTTCGACCCCCAAGCCACACTACAACACCGTGCGCTTGCGGTTATAAATGTTTAAATCTCACGCCCCCAATTATATATTTCACACATCTGAAGCGCAAAACACGGGGGGGGGACGGCAAGCTTTATGGCGCCGTTGTCGGGGAGGCAACGTGCTTGTTATTTTAGGATTTCATGAACCCTTGAGTCTAGCTCACATCTCTATCTCGCGATAATTTTCGCATTCTTCTTTTTCCATTTCTATTTTATTTTCTTATTTTTATTTTTATTTTTTTATTTTATCTGTTTCTTTCCCACTTTTCGCTTCACGGCTGTTTGTTGTTTTTCATGCGCAGGAGTTCAAGAAGTCTCGACGACTTGATTCCGTTGATCCGGAGATAAACATCACCCTAAGTCATTTAGCCACAGAGAAGCGAAGAAGAGAAGATCCTGAGACCATGGGGGAGAACATACCACCTCACAAGTCCCTGCTGGAGTACTCGATGCCATCCATCGAGTCCACCTCTGCCATACGTCCTCCTGCTATTACGGCGCAAAGCTTTGAGCTTAAGCCGTCTTTGGTGACGTGGATCCAGCAGGATCAATTTTCGGGTGCACCCATGGAGAGCCCCATCGAACATTTGGACTCCTTCTTGGAGAAATGTGACACCTTCCGGATAAACGGTGTCACAACTGAAGAGATCCATCTGAAGCTATTCCCCTTCTCTCTGCGAGATAAGGCCAAGCTGTGGCTTAGGGGGAAGGACCCAAATACGTTCAACACTTGGGAGAAGCTTTCTAACGCTTTTCTAACAAAGTTCTTTCCTCCGGGTAAGACCATGAAGCTGAAGAGTGAGATCTCCTCCTTCTCCCAAGCCAGCCACGAGTCCCTGCATGAAGCTTGGACAAGATTTAAAGAAATGCAGCGAAGATGCCCTCATCACGAGCTTCCCAAGTGGCAGATAATTAATCTGTTCTACAACGGATTGAGGGATGATTTGAAATCATCAATGGACGCCGCGGCTGGAGGGTCCTTCATGTCCAGAAGTGAGGAAGATGCCGGGAACATTCTAGAAAATATGGCATCTAACAATGAGCGGTGGTGTGACGAGAGAGCCACACCTAAATCTGGGAGTATCCACAGGGTCGAGGACGTAAACAAATTATCCAGCAAGTTCTACTTGTTGTCGACCCAGATCTCTGCACTCATGGTAGGAGCCGGTGGTACCGGTACACAACATATTGCAGCGGTGGAAGCCGAAGTCTATGGAGAATTCGACGGTGGTGACATCTCACCACCGTTGGACCAAGCGAGCGCACTGTTCTACAATCCTACAGGAAATTCGTTGTATCCACCATGGACTAGCTCCAACCCAGCCTACTCTTCGAACAACAGGAACCACCCCAACCTTAGCTACCGGGCACCGCCTCAGCAGTAGCAACAATAGATATATCAGCTGGCTAGGCCTCAGTAGTAGCAGTTTCAGCAGCAGCAGCCTCCATAACAATATCAATAATATGCTCCGAGGAATCAGCAACTAGTTCAGCAGCAGCAGCAATATGGCCTACAGAGGGCCATCTCTCCGGTTGAGTCCCTATTGACTCAATACATCGCCAACCAGGAGAAGATAAATTTGAAGCTGGAGATGGGGCAGAGAGTTCTCACTGATCAGGTAACCCAGCTGGTGTTACAGGTGGCGAACCTTCAGAGGCCGCAGAATCTATTACCGCCACAACCTGAAGTGAACCCGAGGGGAGCAAATCAGACCTTGGCACTCACGCACGAGAATGCGAATGTGTCCGCTATCATGTTGAGAAGCGGGACACAAATTGTTGAGTATTGATTCCCCGGATTTGGTTTTGGATGATGAGCAACCATAAATATCGTATACTAACTGTTTGTGAGCGCAGTTATGGAGATCATCGCCAAAAATATACGTACATCAAAAGCGACGTCTCAAGACTTCTCAATACGCGTGATCGTGTGCCTAAAGCTTCGTTGAAGCTCAAGGAGTTTTATTGAAGTCAAGAATGAAGATTAAAGCTTTGAAGACGGTTCGTCATGTATTATTTATTGTCTTCTCGCTTCATAGTTTAGAATGTTAAGCCTTGAGTATGACTTACATTATAATCTTCATTTCGCTCATATCTTAGAGCTAGGATTATCGTAGAAGCCATTAGAAACTTTCCCGAAGCCTATCGCTTCTACCCTCGGCTTTTAGTGCATGTTAGTTGGTTCAAGTAGAAGAACCAACCGACTAGATGACGATCTAGTTGGTCGGCAATTCCTCTTGAACCGACTAGAATGCATTGCTCATTTCAGCTCATTCCAGGTTGATCAATTAGTCGGTCAAAGAAGTTTCACCGACCGACTAGATGACAATCTAGTCGGTTAGGGATCCTTCTCAGACCGACTAGTTATCAATGCCTCTGTACAGCCATAGTTAATGTTTATCGTTAGTCGGTCAAAGAACGTTTGTCGACCGACTAGTTGAGAAACTAGTCGGTCAGCATTTGTTCTTAAACCGACTAAATCAACTTGAAGTTAGCCTATTCTATTTCGACTATTAGTCGGTCAAAGAGCATTCACCGACCGACTAGTTGTGAAACTAGTCGGTCGGCAAGTCTTCTTAGACCGACTAGTTGTCTATCTCATGTACTTCACCTTTTGGCTGTTCAACCGTTAGTCGGTCTACGTTGTATCACCTACCGACTAGTTGATAAACTAGTCGGTCAGTGATCCTTCTTTGACCGACTAGTCTGGTTTAGAATAGAGCCGTTGGAGCTTTAATTGAAACGTTTTTCTCTCTCTCTTTCCTCTATCTTATATATACTTGGAGGGGTTCTTTCCTAGTATTCAAGGCTGCCATTTTAGAGGTTTAGAGAAATCAAAGAGAAGCTATTCAACTCCATTCTAAAGCTTTCTCTTCCTCACAAGAATCTCTCCCTCAACTCTTTGAGCCATATTCCTCAAGAGAGATTCTCTCCATTGTGAGCCTTCCAAGCCAAGTGCTTGATTCTAGGTCACCAACATCCACCTAGGACTCCATTGCTGATCTTATTGGTGGAGCTTCGGTTTGGTGACATTCTCTCCTCAAAATCCTTCTTGCCCTAATTTGGTAAGTTATACTCAAGGCATAGGATTTTGTGGTAAGTATTTCATATTACATTTCAATTGATATTGCAAGTGTTTGTCTCTCGGTTGTGAGAGAGAGTGTGATCCCGGGTTGTGGGAGTCACATGTTCATTGTGTATGATTTGGTCTTGTGAAGGTTTTTCACAAGAATTTCATAGTGCTAAATCTTGAGTTAGGGTTTCTAACTCAAGTATCTGGAGGGGATCCGGGTGGTTGGGACGTAGGATCACCAGGAACAAGTCGGGGAGACTTGGGTGGATCCGAACCCGTTACATGCTTTGTTTGCGTTTGTCAATTGTTGTTTGTAGTCTAATTCCACGTTGTTGTTTGTATGTTTGCACAATAATTAGGAATAACTCTCTTGATTATTTTAAAGTACTATTCACCCCCCCTCTAGTACATGTACAGTAGCTTCACAGGGCACTACAATTGGTATCAAAGCCAAGGTTCAAAGCTATGACAAACAACGACTACAACGCCTTCAAGGATCGTCAAGGATCTTCTTCAGTCATGGAAGGACAATCCTCTATCAGGCCTCCTCACTTCAACTGTACCAACTATGGGTACTGGAAATGCCAGATGAAAACCTTCCTCCGGAGTGCTTCACTTTGGAGAGCCACGATGACGGAGTATGTCGAGCCCACCGAAGAAGATTTCGCAAAATGGACTACCGCGGAGGTCTCGCCGCGGAGGTAAGCAATGCCAAGGCAATGAACGCCTTGCAATGTGCGTTGGAGCCCGAAGACTTCAACAAGATATGCACATGTAAGAGTGCATATCAAGTATGAAACCAACTCCTCATCTTGCACAAAGGGACGAGCACAGTAAAAGATTCTAAACTCGTTGTCGCTAACAAAGAATTTGAGTTGTTTCACATGGAACAGTGTGAAACTATGAAGGACTACTATGCTCGCTTCGTGGACATATCCAACGAATTGGAAGCTCTTGGGAAGATCTACACCCAAAAGGAGAAAGTCGCGAAAATTATCGACGTACTTCCTTCTTGTTGGGAAAAGCGTACCTTCGCCATCGAGGAAGGTAACGATATGAATAAGTACACGGTTGTACAACTAATGGGTACCTTATTGTCTTACGAGGTACGCAAGGAGAGTAAGATAAAGATGAAGGAGAAGATGAAGGCGTACTTGAAGCAAGACGAGCCAAAGAAAAAGGCTATTGCATACAAGGCCGCTCCATCTACCGATGATGAAGAATCAGAAGAAGAGTTAGACATGGAAGCTTTGGCCGATATGGCAAAGAAGTTCGACCGATTCTTCTGACAAGGTAAGTTGAAGAGTAAATCAAAATTTATTTCGACTAATGTCTCCTCTCCCGTGTGTTATAAATGCAACAAGCCAGGACATATCAAGCCAGATTGTCCCCTAAACAAACACAAGGAGAAGTGGAAGGCATCCAAGTACGACAAGTCGAGAAGGTACAAGAAAGGACTTGTCGGCATATTCACCGACTCGAAAGAGGACTCCTCTAGTGGAGAGTCGGATGATGAACACGTGGAGAAAGTACACACGTGCTTCATAGGAAAATAGGAACGTGTTCAAGAGACCTTCTCCGATGAAAGCGAAGATGAAAACGAGGATGGAAGCGAGGATGAAGGTGAAGAGGTAACTATAGATGAACTTAGATTAGCCAACGAACAACTTTGGAATAAGTTTTCTAATTTGGCCACTAAATTTATTAAGACTAAAAATGAGCTAGATAGTCTTAAAAACTCGCCTAAGCCTATCATCGTCAACAACGACACCGTTGTTGAAGGGTTGAGAAATGAGATTGTAAATCTCAAATCTCAACTTGAGCATGTTCATGTCGAGGATTCGGATGAACATGTGATAGCGGATTTGACGTCTCAAAACTCAACTTTGAGTATTGAGAATAAAAATCTCAAGTCACGTGTTTGTGCACTCGCATCGCAAGTGTCCACCTTGGATGCTTCTTTGCATTCTCTCACCGAGAAGTATGAATGCACATTAGGCCGAATCAATGAATTCAATAAAGGTAAGGTCCATTTGGACAATATCCTAAATGACTTACTTCCGGCCAATCATCACATTGGCTTGGGGTATAAGATGGGAGATTCATCCAAATCGTCTGCCACCTTTGTTAGGCCAACGTCCGATGCTTCTACTAGTGGAAGTAAACACTTCATGGGTAGTTCTTCTACCAAAGGTGCTTCCGCTAGGTACACACCTCCATTTGGAAAGAAACCCACTTCGGGTGGACCTCCAAAGAGGGGTCTTGCTTTCATGTATACCATGCCACGTAGGAACACACATCCTACTCCACATGTTAGCACGTATGATGATTTTTATGCTCCGCGTCCACGAGCACGTGCACACCATGTGAGACACACTCATGCACGTGTTCCACCACATGCATATGTTCATTCTCATATGGATAATTATCATCATGCATCATTGCATCATATGCCATATGCCTATCCACGACATACATCACATAGAAATCAACAACGTATGCATGTTCCCAATAGGAATAGTGCTCCCAAGATCTTCACTATTTGGAGCCCGAAGGACACAAATATGCATGAGAAACAAGCGTACATGAATTCTTACTTTATGCATGTCGTGAACAATGATGATTATGTAGGGAAGTCTAAGTCCAATTGGACTTGTCTTCCAAAAGTCTAATCTCTTAGGACCCAATGTCCTTGGGTACCATGGAATGATATTTTATCTTTAGGTACTCAAGGATAAGAGAAGGAGTATCAAATCAAATTTTAGCTCCATATTAAGTTTTTCTAGGTTCAATCCACCATGGGATACCAACCCTACCAACTCATTGATTTGCAA
Source organism: Scilla litardierei (assembly GCA_030789695.1). NCBI lineage: Eukaryota > Viridiplantae > Streptophyta > Magnoliopsida > Asparagales > Asparagaceae > Scilla > Scilla litardierei. The sequence goes on along the minus strand of JAULAV010000053.1, from coordinate 633,939 downwards.
AGGACTTTTCATTCAAATGGAGTTGATGGTGCTTATGAGATGCACCAAAGTAGGGGGAGCTTAATATTGTAAGTATCTTCTTACATTTGATATACATTTGGTATCCATATGGGTTGATTGCATGCATTGTTGGAATATCTACATTGGTATCATTTTGTTTCAATTAGTATGCTAGAATTGTGTATGCCATACATTTATGATGATTCTATATATCTTTGGCATAACACTTTTGCATGCTACATTTGGTTTTCTCATTGGATTTATTTGTCTCTGATATTGACTTTCGTCGTTCGACGATTTTATGAATTAAATAGATTTGCTTTTATGAAAACATAGAATTGTTTTCCATGCACTATTTAACTAAGAATGTTGATATTAGAGAGTATGTTCCATAACTCAATAAGTGAAATTAATTTGAGTTTTGGAGATTTCGTTTTTCGATTTTTGCCTATGGCTTGATGATTTCGTTTTTCGACTTTCGCCTATGGCTTGATGATTTCATTTTTTGATTTTCGCCTATGGCTTAATGATTTCGTATTTTGATTTTCGCCTATGGCTTAATGATTTCGTATTTCGATTTTCGCCTATGGTTTGGTGATTTCGGTTTTCGATTTTCGACTATGGTCATGTTGGCACGCTTTGATTTTCGTCGGTATCTTACATTTGGTATTTTACTTTGGTGTCATTTGGACCGTGGTCGTATTCTTAGACTCCCTTGCTTTTATTTCTTAGCCATTGTAATCTCGTTGATTTCCTCCCGCTCTTTTTGCTAATGTCAAAGGGGGAGAGAATTAATAATGACAATGTGCTAATTGATAATTCAAAGCAATTTACCGTGAATCTAGTTTGACATGTTAGATTCAGGGGGAGTTAAGATATAAAATGGATTTAGATCCTAAATTGCAATAATAGGATTCATTATTTTATATTTCCCTCGCCTTCTTGATGCGTATGAATGTTATTGTATACGGAACTAACGTGTCATCAATGCAGGGGGGAGTAAGTAAATTTCATTTGAATCATTATTATTGATTATTATTTATGTTGGTTTGTCATCACCAAAAAGGGGGAGAATGTTGAGTATTGATTCCCCGGATTTGGTTTTGGATGATGAGCAAACATAAATATCGTATACTAACTGTTTGTGAGCGCAGTTATGGAGATCGTCGCCAAAAGAATACGTACATCAAAAGCGACGTCTCAAGACTTCTCAATACGCGTGATCGTGTGCCTAAAGCTTCGTTGAAGCTCAAGGAGTTTTTTTGAAGTCAAGAATGAAGATTGAAGCTTTGAAGACAGTTCGTCATGTATTATTTATTGTCTTCTTGCTTCATAGTTTAGAATGTTAAGCCTTGAGTAGGACTTACATTATAATCTTCATTTCGCTCATATCTTAGAGCTAGGATTATCATAGAAGCCATTAAAAACTTTCCCGAAGCCTATCGCTTCTTCCCTCAGCTTCTAGTGCATGTTAGTTGGTTCAAGTAGAAGAACCAACTGACTAGATGACGATCTAGTCGGTCGGCAATTCCTCTTAAACCGACTAGAATGCCTTGCTCATTTCAGCTCATTCCATGTTGATCAATTAGTCGGTCAAAGAAGTTTCACCGACCGACTAGATGACAATCTAGTCGGTTAGGGATCCTTCTCAGACCGACTAGTTATCAATGCCTCTGTACAGCCATAGTTACTGTTTATCGTTAGTCGGTCAAAGAACGTTTGTCGACCGACTAGTTGAGAAACTAGTCGGTCAGCATTTGTTCTTAAACCGACTAAATCAACTTGAAGTCAGCCTATTCAATTTCGACGATTAGTCAGTCAAAGAGCATTCACCGACCGACTAGTTGTGAAACTAGTCGGTCGGCAAGTCTTCTTAGACCGACTAGTTGTCTATCTCCTGTACTTCACCTTTTGGCTGTTCAACCGTTAGTCAGTCTACGTTGTATCACCGACCGACTAGTTGATGAACTGGTCGGTCAGTGATCCTTCTTTGACCGACTAGTCTGGTTCAGAATAGAGCCGTTGGAGCTTTAATTGAAATGTTTTTTTCTCTCTCTTTCCTCTATCCTATATTTACTTGGAGGGGTTCTTTCCTAGTATTCAAGGCTGCCATTTTAGAGGTTTAGAGAAATCAAAGAGAAGCTATTCAACTCCATTCTAAAGCTTTCTCTTCCCCACAAGAATCTCTCCCTCAACTCTTTGAGCCATATTCCTCAAGAGAGATTCTCTCCATTGTGAGCCTTCCAAGCCAAGTGCTTGATTCTAGGTCACCAACATCCACCTAGGACTCCATTGCTGATCTTATTGGTGGAGCTTCAGTTTGGTGACATTCTCTCCTTAAAATCCTTCTTGCCCTAATTTGGTAAGTTATACTCAAGGCATAGGATTTTTTGGTAAGTATTTCATATTACATTTCAATTGATATTGCAAGTGTTTGTCTCTCGGTTGTGAGAGAGTGTGTGATCCCGGGTTGTGGGAGTCACATGTTCATTGTGTATGATTTGGTCTTGTGAAGGTTTTTCACAAGAATTTCATAGTGCTAAATCTTGAGTTAGGGTTTCTAACTCAAGTATCCAGAGGGTATCCAGGTGGTTGGGACGTAGGATCACCGGAAACAAGTCGGGAAGACTTGGGTGGATCCGAACCCGTTACATGCTTTGTTTACGTTTGTCAATTGTTGTTTGTAGTCTAATTCTGCATTGTTGTTTGTATGTTTGCACAATAATTAGGAATAACTATCTTGATTATTTTAAAGTACTATTCACCCCCCTCTAGTACATGTGCAGTAGCTTCACAGGGCACTACACAAATCCCCACAAGAGTACCCCCCCAAGGAACCGGAAGCACCGTTGGTCATAGAACGACCAATTGAAAAATTGAATGATGACGGTGCTTCGTCGCTGTTTCAGAGTGTTTTCTCACTACTAGGTGTTGACCGTGGAGAACCCGGTCAACGTGGTCAAGGGACCCGCTTTGGGTCCCTCGGGGGCTTCGAATCGGTGCAGAAGGGGCGAGGGGAAGCCTCGGCCCTGGTTGAGACGCTCGGCCTCGGACAGATGCGCTCGGCCTCGGCTGGGAGGGGGACGAGGGGTAGCCTCAGTCGCCCGAGTAGATGCACGGCCGTCTGGTGGCGAGGGTGAGTCTCAGACCCGATTAGGACGCTCGGCCTCGGTAGGGCGTGCTCGGCCAAGGAAGGCTGAGGGTGAGGGGAAGCCTCACCGTCCGGTTGATCGAGTGGTCGGAGAGGGGCGAGGGGTAGCCTCGGCCCGTTGGTCTGTTGTTCACCTGCGTAGACGAGAACGCTCGTCAGGGGGGCCGGACCTTGGTTCCGGCCAAATCCCCTCCGATGCCTAAGTCAGATAGAGATCTGAGAAAGGAGGCCCGGCGGAGACGGTCCGACTCGTGAGGAGATCGTGACTGCGTCTCTCGGCGCGAGCGGGGGAGGAAGGAGATGAATTGGGGGAACGAGGTCGTTGATGGAGTACCTTCGGTTTTGTTACCTCAGATGCGGTCCCTTTCTTCGTCGTCTTCCTGGCCCTTTTGTAGAGCCCCGGCGTGATCGCCTCTGACCCACGTCCCACGTCCGCCATTGATTGTGCCCCATCAGTCCCCCTTACCGCCACTCTCTCCGCCCTGCCAGCACCTCCCCATTATCGCTCTTTAGTGGTCGCGCGTCCGGGGGAGTGGTTTTCGCAGGAGTGGGCGAGCGACCAACGGGTTATTGGGGCCGGGTCGGATCGGCGTTCGAGAAGGTCCCTTGTAGGGCCTTTGTCGAATGGGCTTTGAGGACGCAGATGGGCTTTTGACCAGCAGTCGGGCTCCTGGGCTCGTGCTTTACGGGTCTCGGCCAAATAGGCGTAACAATTGCCCCCATCGGTCGGGTTGATCGGCCTTGGCCGGTTCGGCTCGGCCGATGTGACCACTGCCGATTGTGACGAGCTCGCCAGTCGATGCCGACTCATTTATTAGTCGTCATCATGAGTTGGCCCGTTCGATGTTTTTAAGGCGCGGGTTCCGAAACGCCGTCGGCCTTCAGATGCTGCCACGTGTAGCGGCAAGCTTATCCCCGCCGCTCGCGTAGTCGCCTTAAATTCGAGAAGCCGAAGGGTTTGTGAGCCGCCATTGGTGGGGTCGATCAGCCTCGGCTCGCTTGGATCACCCGTTATGCCTCCTGGGTTTCCGAGCGGCGCTTCAATCGAGGCGAGGCCATAAATGCAGGTCATGATGAGGCGGATCGATTGGTCTTCAACTGGCGCCAATTTCGGAACGCCGCCGACTCTTCGAGCCTCGCCACGCATTCTTGTCAGGCGCTTCGAATTCTCCCTTGGCGTATAAGATCCCGGTTGTGTTGATCTCCACTTCTTCTTCGCTCCTCCCGGTATTCAGAGCCTTCAGCAACCCGGAGTTTCCCGTCGCCTTCGCTTCTTTGTCCTCTCCAAAATAGTCGAGAATAGGTAATTCCTCTCTTGCTTTCATCTTATGGCTGCTCTTAGGATAGGCGGTTCTGGCCGGAGGACGAGGGGTCCTCCGGAGTCCGGACGGGGCGAACCCCGGCTAGGGGAGTCTGGTTCCCCCGCCGGGAGTCGTTCTCTTCAAGATAAGGGGAAGGGGAAACTTTTTCCAGACTACGCCCGTGATGACGTGGCGTTGGCTGCCCTACGGCTTAATGTGCCCCCGGTTGTCCTCCACACGCCGTCGAGGACCCCTCCTTCAGTGGCCGCGGAGATCCGGGAAAGATATCTCTGCTTCCCATACGAGGTTCGGGTTCCATTCGTCGACGAGCGGATTTGCCTCCCGAGGAGCAATGAGGTCGGCGTCTACGTCGAGATGTTCCGCCTGGGTCTTCGCTTCCCGCTCCATCCCTTCTTCATCCAGGTCATGGAACATTTCACAGTGTCCCTGTGTCAGTTCACCCCATGTTCGATCGCGGTATTGACGGGTTTCGTAACGCTCTGCTGTACCCGTGGTCTGGAGCCGACTCTCCCCCTTCTCTTCTACTTCTACCAGGCCCAGACGGTCGGTCCGGGGTCATGGTTGCTACTCCGAGCTCGTTCGAGGAGGGAATGCCTGATCGGGTTGCCCCGCTGGTCAGGGGATTGGAACTTGGATTATGTCTTCGTGGTCTTCTTGGGCGAGGCCCAGATTCTGACAAGCTGGGGCAGTTCTGTCCATTCTCGCCCGTCGTTAGTTCTCTCAGACGCCGACCGGGCAGCCGCTGCGCTTCTGTTGGCTCTTCCTTTGGAAACGAAGTCCATTTGGTCTTTGCTGGACGACCTACTCCTGAAGGCCGTCTTGTGGTCTCCGGGTAGGTCGCTTTTTCATCCCCGGATCGCCCTATGACTCATCCTGATTTCGGTCTCCTTTGCAGGGATGGCTGGCCGCGAATTCGTCCGTGACGTTGACGAGCTGATCCGTCGTGGAGCCGCTCGGAGCCGAGGTAGTACCTCTGGAAGGGTGCCTCGGAGGACCGTTGAGGAGGAGGTGCGCCGAGCCGAGCCTGCCGTGGGTAAGGTGGTGGCCGCGCCTCCCGCCTCTTCTTCTGGCGATCCCCTTCCGGGGGGTGAGGATGGTGCGAGGCGGAAACGTTCTCCTCCGGCGCCTTCGGAGCTCCACGGTGGAAAGAAGAGGAAGGAGGACGTGGATCCCTCCGGCCCGGCAGGTTCCGCGCTTCCCGTGGTGACCGCCGGGGGTCCTTCGATAGCTCCGCCAGCCACCCCCCTCGCAGCGTCTTCGCCCGTATCACCAGGGGTCGGGGCCTTGTTGGCGAGCGACTTGGCTTCGATTGTCGTCCCTGGGAGTTCGATGTTTGCTGACCGAGCAGTGGCCCAGCAGGTTGCCGAGGTCTCCGTCCCTCCCCGGGACCGCAGCCTCCTCAAGAAGATCCCGGTCGACAAGATGTCGGATTCCTTGGTCTGGATCCTCCAACAGGTTCGGTTATCTTGCTATCCTCTCTTTCTCTTTATCCTCTTCTTAGCCCATGTCTCGTCTTTTCAGGGTTCAGCGCTCGCTGTGGAGTTGCAGTGTCGAGCCGTCCGCTTGAGGGAGATGGAGGAGTCTTCCATGAGGGCTCAGGAGCGGGCCGGGGCGGCCGAGGTGGCCATGATGGAGGCCCAGATGGAGTCTCGGCGCCTCGCCCTCCGTGTGGCTGCGTTGTAGGGGCAAGTGGGTGACCTTGAGGGAAAGCTAGGGGATGCTCATCAGTCGGCTGAGGAAGCGGCGGAATCGTTCCGTCTGGAGAGGGAGGAGCTTCAGAGGGAGCTGTCGGACCGGCGTCAGGTAATGCGGCTGGCGAAGGAGGTCGAGAAGGGCGTCGTCGAGACCCTGGGGAAGGAGATCTTCGAGGTTCTCAGGGGGGCCTTCGGTAAGTATATAGACATCATCGCCCCCCGGATCGTCGAAGTCGTCCAGTCTTCCTTCCGGGAATGTGCGGAACGTGTCCGGCAAGCCCCTCCGCCAGTCGAGTCCCCTCGCTCCGAGCAGGGCGAAGTGCCCGAGGATGTGTCCTCCCGAGCTCGGGCTCCTTAAGCAGTCCCTCCCAGCCTTATCCTCAAATTTTTAAGCATCCGCTTCGCTTTGGGCCAGTCTACTTGAAATGGATCCCCGGCCCCCGCCCTCTCCTTCAGCCCCGCGGCCAACAATTGCTGGTTGCATGGCCGCTAGCTTGGGTCACCTACTCTGGGTCTTTTGTCAACCAATTTTGCTTTGTCGGTGTCGATCTGAACTCTGTCATTTGTCGCGAGTAGACTGTTTGTAGGGTGTTCCCTTCACCTTGATCCCCTGTAAATAAGACGCATTTTTGTACTCGGGTTAACTATTATAAATGAAATCGACTTACTTGGAATTTTTGTGTACTTGGCGTTGTTGCCTTGTTCTTGGCTTGGGAATGGACGAAACTGGCGTTGGCTGGGGGTATTCTCCCCAGACTTAGGGGCGCAGGAGTCGGTCAGCGAGGGCGGAGCTTCTCGACTTAGGACCGGTTGGCGTCCGTGCCTCCTGGGGAAACTGCCCCCCAGACTTATGAGCGCTGGAGTCGGTCGGCAAGGGCAAATCTCCTCGGCTTAGGACCGGTCGGCGTCCGTGCCTGCTGGGGGAATTGCCCCCAGTCTTATGAGCGCTGGAGTCGGTCGGCGAGGGCAAAGCTCCTCGGCTTAGGACCAGTCGGCGTCGTGCCTGCTGGGGGAGCCGCCCCCAGACTTATGAGCGCTGGAGTCGGTCGGCGAGGGCCAAGCCCTTCGGCTTAGGACCGGTCGGCGTCCGTGCCTGCCGGGGGAATTGCCCCCAGACTTATGGGCACTGGAGTCGGTCGGCGAGGGCAAAGCTCCTCGGCTTAGGACCGGTCGGCGCCCGTGCCTGCTGGGGGAGCCGCCCCCAGACTTATGAGCTCTGGAGTCGGTCGGCGAGGGCCAAGCTCCTCGGCTTAGGACCGGTCGGCGTCCGCGTCTGCTGGGGGAATTGCTCCCAGACTTATGAGTGCCGGAGATAGTCGGTGAGGGCAAAGCTCCTCTTCCTCCTCCAGTGAGGCGGCGGTCCCCGGCCTTTTGCGTTACTGGCGACATGTCAACTCCGTCAGAATTTTAAATAAAGACAATAAAAAGAAGGCGTTTGTACTCTCGCGGGTCCAGTTGGACCGGTACATTTGGAGGAAACGGAAAAGGGGAAATGAGGCTAAACAGAGGGATGTAAAACTAGATATCTCCCTCATACTTAGGCCGCCCCCCGGGGGAAGGATGTTGCCTGCTCACTCTATGATGCGGAGGGGGCCTTGGATGGTGTTGATCTTCTTCCCCTTGTCCGGCTGTGTGGAGGTCCCTTCTCCATGGGCCGGCTCGTCGGCCTGATTCCTGGCGTGCCCTCGGATCATCAGCTTCTCAATGTCCTTCTTCAAATGCCAGCAATCTTCTGTGTCGTGACCATCGTCCTTATGGTACTTACAGTACTTCTCCCTGTTCTTCCCGCCTCTTTTAGCCTTCGGCGGGGGGCGATCAGCCCGCTCTTCCTTCTGTACTTGGGCGAGAATGGCGTCTGGGGTGGTGTCCCTCGCGCTTTCTCCCCGTTGCCTGTTCCTTTGTCTCTTTTCGGTCCGGTATCCTTCGGGGCTTGCTCGTCCTCCGTCGCCACGCTTGGTCCCTCGAGCGGTTTTTCCTGCATCCTCGGCCAAGGCCTCCTCGGTCAGCATAAAGCGCTCGGCCCTTGCCATGATCCCGGGGAGGTCCTTTGGGGGGTCGTTGTGCAGGGACTTCTTGAGGCCCCTGTGGTGAAGCCCTTTCTTAAGAGCCGTCTGGACCACCAGGTCGGGTGGGTTGTTCACGTTTAGCCTTTCCGCATTGAAGCGGCGCATGAACTGTCGGAGTGGCTCGGCCGGGCCTTGTACTATGTTGAACAGATGTTCAGCACCAGGTTTGATCAGCCTCCCCGCCATGAACTGTTTGCAGAACAACTGGGCGAGTTGTTCGAAGCTGTCGATGGAGCGGCCGGGCAGGCTGTGGTACCAGATCCTCGCCGCTCCCCTGAGAGTAGAATAGAAGCCCCGGCAAAGCAGGTCATCGTCAGCTCCCTGGAAGGCCATGTCCCCCTCGTAGTCCATCACGTGGTGCGCCGGGTCTCCTATTCCATCGTACTTTCCCAGCACCGGGATCCGGAATCGGGAGGGGACCCGTGCGTCGGTTATTCTCCGTGACAAGGGGCATCGATCTCCGTGGATGCCTCCGGGGATGCGGTACTCGCCTGCCTCTGGATCGACCGGGGGTGGGGGTACCACCGGCGCCAGCGGGGCTGGCTCCGCAGCCTTCGCCACGCTGGGGGCCGGGCTGTCCCGACGTTCCCGACTCCTCCTGCGGGAGATCCTGCTCCGCCGCGATCGGTCTCTCGAGTGGTGTCGTTCGCTTCTCCTGCGGCGGGACGACCGCGATCGATGAGACGAGGCCGTCCTTGATTCGCCGTCCGTCCCTTCGGTCTCTCTTCGGCTCCTTTCACGATTGGGTGAGGAGGCGCGTGACCTCGCCTGACGAGAGCCGGACAGCGTGAACCGACGCTCCATGTTCGGTTTCCGGGTCCTGTGGTCGTCGACCACGTCGGACCGCAAGTGTGGGGGACCCCCCGCCCATCGATGGCTGTCGTCCAACGTGCCTCCCTTGGGTGGCGCAGGGCCGACGAGCTGCTGCACCGTTGCGACCAACGTCTGGAGGCTCGCGTTGGTCTCCTGAGCTAGGGCGCGGAGCTGTCCCTGCGTGGCCAGTTCTGAGCCGCCGGCTTCTTCGGTGGAGAGGGTGGGGTGGCTGCTGACGGGTGTGTCCTCGGGATTGCCGTTTGTTGTGCCATTCCCCTCCTCTGGGATGGGGGGCATGCGCTTCCTCCCATTGCTGGCTCGTGCCATTGTTGGTGTGGTTTGCTTCTTCGTGGGACGGTTTCTCGTTCCCACAGACGGCGCCAGATGTTTCAGAGTGTTTTCTCACTACTAGGCGTTGACCGTGGAGAACCCGGTCAACGTGGTCAAGGGACCCGCTTTGGGTCCCTCGGGGGCTTCGAATCGGTGCAGAAGGGGCGAGGGGAAGCCTCGGCCCTGGTTGAGACGCTCGGCCTCGGACAGACGCGCTCGGCCTCGGCTGGGAGGGGGACGAGGGGTAGCCTCAGTCGCCCGAGTAGATGCACGGCCGTCTGGTGGCGAGGGTGAGTCTCAGACCCGATTAGGACGCTCGGCCTCGGTAGGGCGTGCTCGGCCAAGGAAGGCTGAGGGTGAGGGGAAGCCTCACCGTCCGGTTGATCGAGTGGTCGGAGAGGGGCGAGGGGTAGCCTCGGCCCGTTGGTCTGTTGTTCACATGCGTAGACGAGAACGCTCGTCAGGGGGGTCGGACCTTGGTTCCGGCCAAATCCCCTCCGATGCCTAAGTCAGATAGAGATCTGAGAAAGGAGGCCCGGCGGAGACGGTCCGACTCGTGAGGAGATCGTGACTGCGTCTCTCGGCGCGAGCGGGGGAGGAAGGAGATGAATTGGGGGAACGAGGTCGTTGATGGAGTACCTTCGGTTTTGTTACCTCAGATGCGGTCCCTTTCTTCGTCGTCTTCCTGGCCCTTTTGTAGAGCCCCGGCGTGATCGCCTCTGACCCACGTCCCACGTCCGCCATTGATTGTGCCCCATCAGTCCCCCCTTGCCGCCACTCTCTCCGCCCTGCCAGCACCTCCCCATTATCGCTCTTTAGTGGTCGCGCGTCCGGGGGAGTGGTTTTCGCAGGAGTGGGCGAGCGACCAACGGGTTATTGGGGCCGGGTCGGATCGGCGTTCGAGAAGGTCCCTTGTAGGGCCTTTGTCGAATGGGCTTTGAGGACGCAGATGGGCTTTTGACCAGCAGTCGGGCTCCTGTGCTCGTGCTTTACGGGTCTCGGCCAAATAGGCGTAACAGTCGCCAAAGCAAACGACTCCGGAGGGAGTCCCTGAAGAGGAGAAGAAGAAAACCGAGGAAGGGAGCCTCAGAGTGTTCAAGCCCGTTGTGCCTTTCCCACAACGGCTAGCCCAAGCCAAGATAGAAGAAAAGTATGGCAAATTCGTTGCCATGGTCAAGGATCTAAGCTTACAAATCCCCTTCCTTGAAGCTATAGAGACCATACCTCCTATGCGAAATTCCTCAAGGATTTGGTGACAAGAGGGTCCAGACAGGAGAAGGTCGTATTGACGACGGAATGCAGCGCTCTCATTCAGAGAGCAAATCCGCCTAAGCTTAAAGACCCGGGAAGCTTCTTTATCCCTTGCACGATCGGGGAGGTAAAGATCCATCGTGCGCTCGTCGATCTTGGAGCGAGCGTCAGTTTGATGCCCATGTCGCTGTATAAGAGGATAGGGATGGTCGACTTGGAGCCCACCGGCATGACATTACAGCTTGCAGACCGTTCGGTCAAGTATCCGGTGGGTGTTGTTGATGACCTCCCTGTCAATGTAAGAGGGGTGCATGTGCCGGTGGACTTCGTCGTCATGGACATGCCATAAGATGCGCACACCCCCATCATCCTTGGATGGCCTTTCATGGCCACTGCCGGCGTTTTGATAGATGTGAAAAATGGGAAGCTTTTCCTTAACGTCGGCAACGAGAAAGTCAAATTTGACTTGGGGTTGTCAATGAAGCACCCCGATCCCCCGGATGATCCAAGATGCAGCATGATGGAGTTAGAAGAAGAGAGAGTTGTGGAGGCAAGCTCCTGGGAAATTCTTTCAAGAAATCCCCCCGATGGCTTGGGGGACTTAGAAGAACCAGTCGGCCTGAAGAATTATGACGTTGCTGGGAAAGCGGATGCGGTACACACGGTCCCTCCCGGATTTCAAAATGCTCCTTCGACGAGGAGGAAAGGGAAAGATCCCATGGGGCTCACCGGAGAAGAGGTTCGGATCTTGAAACGAGTGGCGGTAGACGCCAATTTAAGGGAGAAGCCCCCGGATCCCGTCAACAAAGGGAGGGTCGTCGAGCAAGTTTTCATGTCACCACCGACGATACCGAAAGCCGCCAACTCTGAACCCGAAGCGATGCCGACTTTAGGGCATCACCCCCGTCCACCTTGAATATCATCGACGGGAGTCAAGCAAACGACGTTAAACAAAAGCGCTTCATGGTAGGCAACCCATGCTCTAAAACTTTTATCTTCATTTTTTAGGATTTTTATTATCTTTATTTCTTCTATTTTAATAATTAAATTCAGCTGCAAGATCATCCGTCGATAGACTTAGGCCATTTGTGAATTTTTGCAGGAAACAAGCCCTCACTCGATCGGGTGATTACTCAACCGATCAGGTGAGACGTATCAGACAATGGCCGTATCTGAGCTCCAATGAACCAGTTGGGTGAAGCAAAGCCGAGACCGAGTGGCAGACCGTTGATCTGTGCAGAAGTCTCGGGAAATTTGGGGAGTTGATCAACCGATCAGGTGAAGCTAAGCGTGACCGGGTTAAAGACCGGGTGAGCTGTACTAAACTTGCGGGAAAAAAGCGTGAAGCGGCGAACCGATTGGTTGAGTTCTCAACCGATCGGGTCGCCTGTAGCCTCGTTTCGGCAAATTCTTCGACCTAAAAATCAACCGATCGGTTTCACCCGATCGGTTCGACTTAAAATCCTATATATAGCCGCCCTCCACCCGTTCATCCCCCCTCACCCGATTTCGAATTCCCATCGCCGTTTCGAATTCTCTCCCTCGTCCGACCTCGTTCTTTCTCTCTAATCAATCTCTCCCCTCTCCTTTTCCATCTTCACATCGACTCTCCCCCTTCCTCTTCGTTTTCACCCGCATCAAGCCCTAATTTTCGCCCATACCCCCCAATTTCGAAATTTGCTAAAAGGAGTCGCCGCGGCTTCACACTTGTTCCAATTACGTTGCGTCGGGACATCTACGAGCGAAGATCTTCATCTCGATTGGGTAATTTCGTTCCTTAGCTCAATTTTATATTTTGCCCTAGAATTTCATTTTGCTCGATTGTCGTGTTAGTGTGTATTCATCGTATCTTGCATACACTCACTCACACACACGACTCTTGCACAATGCCTCCTCGCCGTGCTAAACCCACCAATGCCAGTACGTCCAACCCTAGACCCACCCGTCACGCTCGTCGCACACAATCCCCCACCCAACCCACCACCACCACCAATTCATCCACTACCCCACGCCCCTCTGACCCCGTTTACATTGGCGATACCGAATACCAGGTGTCATTCCATGACGACGACCAAGCTGACCAGTTCATGTCCATGCTCCTCCTGGCAGGAGTTGGTGGTCAGGCAACTCAGCAGTCAGTCGAGCGTGACCTGCCCGTCCTTCAAAGCCTCATTCATCACATTCGCACTGACTCACCCGATGTTTTCGAGCTTGACATCCCACCCCCCACCACTCCTGGTCCTCAGCATAGGCCCCCATCACCACCCCCAGAGGGTGGTGCCTCTGCTTGATATATTCCCATTCAGTTTTTGCCTCCCCCTATTTTTAGTGCACATCTGTCTTTGCGGGGCCCTGCTTTACCACAGCTAGGGGGAGGGCCCTTTATTATTATTATTTTTATTTCCATTCTTTTCTTTTATTGACCTCCCCCTTGCATATCTCTGCATTTTCATGATCACATCTTATCGCTAGCACTGTCACTTCTAGCTTGGGGGAAGTCAAATTTTTCTGTGTGCTGTCGTGTGTCGTTTTCCTTTGTGTGTTTGTTTATTTGTCGTGTCACGTGATTTTCCTTTTTATTTATTTTATTTTCTGTTTATACGTCGTGTGGTGTGATTTTTATTTTTATTCCTATTTTCAGTTTCGTTTGTGTGATTTTCTTGTCTTTCGTGTCTTTTTGTGTCTGCGTATATCCCCCCCATATTCATTGCCCTCCCGTATTTCATTCTATTGCATTGAGGGAAATGCAAGTTTCAGCTTGGGGGAGTCGCACTTCGTGCGTCATTTGTCTCTTTTTCTTCGTTATTTAAGTCGTTTTCCATCGTGTTTTTCTTTTTCTTTTCTTCTTTTTATCTCTTTCTCCTAGAGATGAACCCTATGATGAATTGCCACGAAAATCACACGAACACCTAGCACGGCTTCGATAATCATATTTACTAGCCTTAGGAAGTTGAGTCCTCTTGCATTTCATGCATCGTGGGTCCACTTAGCTTTTATGTGAGTCGTGCATCGTGACTAGAGTTGGGTGTGCTTCTACTTTGTGATTGTGTTTTATATACCTGTCCAGGAATGACCCCTAGATTATCATGCTTCGATTTGAATATGTGGTATTTGTTTCTCATGTCTTCTTCTGCATGCTATATATATATCGTATACTTCATTTCGCATGTGTCAAGATTCCACAATTAAGGACTAGGATAACCCATTTAGCTCATGCTCTAATTAGCGAGAATAGTTTCCTTTGCCCAAGTGTTTAGATTCCGATTTCTTTTTTTATTTTACTTGGTGCAAATCCCCTCGTCGTGTACCGTTCTCCCACTTGGGAGAGTACACATGTATATATCCCAATATCCAGAAATCCAAAAAAAGGGAGAAAAGAAAAACCCAAAAAAAGGAAAGAAAAGAAAAGAGAAAAGAAAAATATATAATAAATATGTATAGCCAAAAATCCAAAAAAATACAAAAACCCAAAACCCAAAAATTTCCAGTGTGAATATTTTTCCTATCTACCGAGAATAAAGGGAAGGCGAGAGTTTGCACCGAGTGTTCTACTTCACATCATCTCAACCCCCATCGTTTTCGAAAACACTTGGCTTAGGAACTTTTTAGCTATTATCTAGGCTATAGTGTGGTGATTTCCTTAACCCTAGTTATGGAGTCCCTGACGCATGATATGTTTCGATTCTTGCTCTATTCTCATGCATGCTTGAGCTATATATTCACCGCTTAATTCGAATCGAATCGATATTTGGGTCATTTCTTGGATTTGTGTATATGGAGCTTACTGCACGATGTAGATAGTGACACCGACTGCAAGCACACGACCACACTCACTCGCGCTTCACCGCGTGGGCCCACGGCACTTGTTTGGACTCACATTCCTTGGTTTAGTGTTGTGTTTTGTCGTATGCTTGCTTAGTGTGGCGTGTTTGATTTTGTTGGCCCTGACGGGCGATTTAGGATTTAGAGTTCTTTTTTCTCTCTTTCTCTCTATTTTCTCCCTCCGAGCTCCTACTCTCACTCGTCTTCCTCGAGGACGAGGAAGGGTTCAGCTTGGGGGATTTTGACGTGCATTTATATTTCATATATTCACGCACGTTTTCTTCTGTGTTTTTCCGCTATTTCCTGCCGTCTTGTATTCGTTTTCTCGTGTTTTCTTGTTTTCTTTCACTTTTCCATGTTTTTGTATGTTTGCAGGAGATTGCCCGTATAGGGGACATATAACGAAGATATCATAAGTCCCTGGAGCAATGGGAGGAGTCACACGTGATCCAGGGGGTCAAACGACGAAGATAGCATCTTTCAGCCCCTCACCCGACCGGTTGGTCACTTCTAACCGATCGGGTGATGCACGCGTGCACCACCCGGACACAAGCTGGAGCGGTCAGAAAGTCAACCGGTCGGTTCAGAGACTGGTTCACATGTCCCAACTCTCTGGAATTTGATGCTGAATGCCAACCGATCGGGTAACCTTCACCCGATCGGTTCATCTGTAGCCAATTCTCCGAAGCCAGGTCACGGAGAGCTCAACCGACCGGTTCACCCGACGGCGCGAAGATCCAACCGGTCAGCTTCAACCCTCAACCGACCGTGCCGTATGACCAGGTGAAGTCCCATGCTGAGCTGTCGAAGAACGAAGCAGATCACCCGATCGGTTGACTTTTCAACTGATTGGGTGATATCGTTTTCTATATATATGACCCCTAGGTTTTCCAGAAACGAGAGCTGTTATTTTTTGATGTTTTCTCTCTCTTGACGGCTGTAATTTTTCAGATATTAGTAAGTTGTCTGATCTTTACCAAACTTTAATATAGTATTATTTGCATTGCTCTTACTGCTTTTTAATCGCTTGATCATGTTTTTAACGGTCGATTTTGATTTAGATCGCTTTTAAGTAAATATGTGTGAGTAGTTCCTTAATCTGGGATTTTGGTGGAAACCCCTTCGTGGGTTCTCCCCGATGCATCCATAGGACTAGGAAATCGATAGGGATTAGGAATCTATCGGTTACACGGGGTGTTTTATTGTCATCGACGGGAAAAAGACCGCCTTTGACCGTTGGGCCAAGGGGGAATAAACTTGGCGGTTGACTCCCTAGCCATAGCTCACGCCCTTAGCGTAGACGTCGAATCCTAGCGTGCGGGAGCGGCTGGATGAGACGTTGGGAGTTATCGTTGCGAGCTTAGTGCTCCCGGTGTCGGTCAGTGTTAATGGACATGGGAATGCCCATTGACCGAACCCGGGTAGTCCGGTGTATCATCCTGAGCACCGACCGAAATATCGGGCCCATGGGATGTTGGTATCACTCTTAGAGGCAACGTCTCACCATTAGACCCTAATTTCGATCGTTTTCCTACCCGTAGGCCGTGTTGGCGAGAATCGCACGATAGGGTGGAAACCGAAGTCCTGGGTTTTTCCTTTATATTGTTTATCCCTCGCATTCTATTTTCCGTGACAACCCATTATCTGATTCGGGCTAGCTCACCCATGGGGTGAATCTGATCCTTCTTGACACAAGCACAACCATGCCTCTCTGAGTTCGACCCCCAAGCCACACTACAACACCGTGCGCTTGCGGTTATAAATATTTAAATCTCACACCCCCAATCATATATTGCACACATCTGACGCGCAAAACGTAGGGGACGTCAGCGTCCAACCTCGGGGAGTCTCTGGCACGGGAGCGCTTGAGGGTTGAAGCGGCCGAGATGGCAACCGAGTAAGCTCGCATGGAAGCTCGGCACCTGTGGCGTCGGGTCGATGAGCTCGCCTCCGAGGTGCTGGATTTGCAGGGGGCGCTGGGCGACTCTCGACAGTCGGGCCAAGAGGGGGAAGAAGCATTCCTCGGGAGAGGGGCAAGCTCTGGAACGAGCTAAGGGCCCTGCGCGAGGCACAGGCCGTGCACCCCACCTGGCTCATCGAGGAAGTGGAGAGGGGTTACGAGGGGGTCCTGAGGCTGCGGATTGCGGAGGCCCTCAGGGACGCATTCGACACCTACGAGCATCTCTTGGCCCCCAGTATCATGGGGGTCTTTTACGACTCTTTCCAAAGGTTCAAGGAGCACGTCCGATAGTTGCTTTCCTAACCTCCGCAGGCCCCGAAGAGCCTCCCCACTCTGAACAAGGCGAGGTCCCAGAGGACGCCTCCTCCTGGGCCCCGGGCCCTAGGCAAATCTCCCCCCTTCTTGTTCCTCTCCCACTCCATTTCCTTGTAATACAGAACAATTTTTTGGGTCGTAATGTATAAAGCGTTTTTGTTGGTCCATGTACCTCTCTGCCTTTTGCCATTTTCCTTGTTGTCTGGGCCTTCTACTGGCAGAGCTTTTTTGTAGAGGGGGAAGACTCTTGGTCCTTTGAGCCGTAGTCGTGCTCAATCCTGTTGAGGGGGTGAGCCGCTGATGTCCCCCATCATTCGTCATGCATGCGAATGGTCCTCGGGGCACCGTCTCGATTAGGCCGTTCAACTAGTGTCTCTGGGGTGTTTCTCGACCGACCTGCTGTGGCTTTCCATTCGTCTGCGATCCTCAGGCCAATAGGATGACTGCCTTGCGAACATGGGGCTTGCCATCAGTCTTATGGTCGGTCGGGGGATCAGCCTACTGGGGGAGTCGCCCCAGCCCCTCGACTGATCAGATCGTCTGAGCTGCTGGGAGAGCTATCCCCAGGCTTACACCCAACCGATGTTCCGACCATGCTGGGGGAGTTGCCCCCAGCCTTACAAGCGGCCATGTTGATCTGCCCGCTGGGGGAGTTTCCCCCAGCCTTACGGTCGATCGGGTCGGTTGGTCGGTGGGGGGAGCTACCCCTCGGCTTATGACCAACCGATGGTCCCGCCTGCTGGGGGAGTTGCCCCTAGCCTTACGAACGGGCTTGGTGATCGGCCCGCTGGGGGAGTCACCCCCAGCCTTACGATCGATTGGGTCGACTGGTCGGTGGGGGGAGCTACCCTCTGCTTATAACTAACCGATGGTCCCGCCTGTTGGGGGAGTTGCCCCCAGCCTTACGGACGGGCTTGGTGATCGGCCCGCTGGGGGAGCTGCCCCCAGCCTTACGGTCGATCGAGTTGGCTGGTCGGTGGGGGAAGCTACCCCTCGGCTTATGATCAACCGATGGTCTTGTCTGTTGGGGGAGTTACTCCCAGCCTTACGGACGGGCTTGGTGATCGGCCCGCTGGGGGAGTTGCCCCAGCCTTACGGTTGATCGGGTTGGTTGGTCTACGGGGGAAGCTACTCTCCGGCTTACGACCAACCAAAAAACCTGCCTACTAGGGGAGTTGCCCTAGCCTTACGGACGAGCTTGGTGATCGGCCTGCTGGGGGATTTGCCCCCGCCTTACAGTTGATCGGGTCGTTATTCCTTCCCGGGGGTGATTTCCCGCCTGCTCTGCAATCGACCGCCCAGCCAGATAAAGTGAGAAATACAGCGATGTACTAACACGGTTCTTTTTCCATTCCTTGAACCCGGGTGTACATTTGGAGGAAAAAAACGTGGGAGGCAAGGGTAAAGCTAGCCTTGTTCAGGCGAGGCGGAGGCTGATTGTCCCGTCCGCTCACTCGATGATGCGCATGGCTGCCTGAACCATGTTCACCTTCTTCCCTTTGTCCATCTGTTTGGATGTCCCCTCCCAGGGGGCGGCGGTTGAGTCATTGACGAAGTTCTTCAAGTGGCCCCGACTGAC
Source organism: Scilla litardierei (assembly GCA_030789695.1). Taxonomy (NCBI): domain Eukaryota; kingdom Viridiplantae; phylum Streptophyta; class Magnoliopsida; order Asparagales; family Asparagaceae; genus Scilla; species Scilla litardierei. The sequence continues at coordinate 615,636 of JAULAV010000053.1, read as the reverse complement.
CAACTTCTCTATATCCTTCTTTAAATGCCAGCAGTCGTCGGTGTCATGGCCATTGTCTTTGTGATATTTGCAATATTTCTCCTCGTCCTTTCCGCCTTTCTTCATCCTCGGAGGCGGTCTGCTAAAGCACCGCTCCTTTTGAGCGTGTGTGAGGACAACGTCATGGGCGGTGTTCAGCTTGGGGGGTCGTGGCTCCTCCCTTCGTTGCCTTCCTTTGGCCCTCTTCTCCTATCGATGTTCGTCAGGACCGCAGCGTTCGCTCTCATCGCGCTTGGATCCTCGCCTATCCCCCGTCGGGTGACTCCCGTCCTCTATGGCCGTTTTGACGACTAGCTCGGGACTGCTTTCCACATTCAATCTCTCCGCATTGAAGCGACGCATGTAGTGCCTCAGGGTCTCTCCAGGACCCTGCACCACAATGAACAGGAGTTCCGAGTCTGGTTTTACCTGACGTCCAGCCATGAATTGTTTGTAGAACTGCTGGGAGAGGTCCTCGAAGCTGTCAATGGATCGGTTGTGGAGGCTGTGGTACCAACTTCGAGCTGATCTCCGAAGGGTGGAGTAGAAGCCTATGCAGAGTAGAGTGTCGTCGGCTCCTTGGAACGCCATGACCCCCTCATAGTCCATCACGTGGTCTTCTGGGTCACCTGTGCCATCATACTTCTCTAAAGTCGGCACCTTGAATCTAGAGGGTACCCGTGCCTCAGTTATCCTTCGGGACAACGGACAGCGGTCGCCTCTGGCGCCCCCCGGGTGTCCTCCTATGCTCACACAGTGGTTGAGTGGTTGTGGTGAGCGAGTGAGGTCATGCCGGGGCTCGCCTGAATCCCCATCGAGCTGGGGATGGGGGTTGGTCGGCGGGCGCTCCTCTTCTTTCTCTGGTACCTCGGTTATTTTTTCCTTCCTCTATGTGGACTTTCACTCCGACGAGTCGGTCCCCTGTGGCTCGGCGATTGATCGGTAGCTGATTTGTTGAGCTTGGTCACCGAGACGAGGCCGTAACCGATTCGCCTTCAGCTTGCTCGGGGCCCACCCCGTCCCCCTCCCGAGGCGAGGTGGGAGTGGGGGATCGCACTGGGACGAAGCCTGGCATGGTGAATCGCCGTTTCGGGTTGGTCGTTCCATCCCCGTGGTCAGTGACCACGGCGAACCGTAAAGGTTGGGGGTCCCTCCCCTGTTGGTGGGCCCCATCCGTCCCATCTCCATGGATGGACGGGTTACCGACGAGCTGTTGAATCGTGGCGACCAACATTTGGAGGTGGGCGTTGGTTTCCTGGACAAAGAGACGGAGCTGCTCTTGGCTTACCAACCGGGAGTCACCTGTCTCCTCGGTTTTATGGTTGTACTGGTTCTCGGGAGGGATGTAATCACCCTCCTCATGGATAGGGGCATGTGTCCCGAGCCGTTGCTGACTGGTTCCATTCCAGTGGTTTGACGTGGGCTTGTTCGGATCCCACAGACGGTGCCAGATGTTTACGGGTGTTTTCTCACCACTGGGTCGTTGACCAACGGTTCGACGGTCAATGTGGTCAAGGGGTCGGTTGGTTCCCTTGGTCATGCCAAGTGCGCGTGCTCTCGGCGTGAGTTGCACGAGGGGTCGAGGATGAGCGGGCTCTTCGTCCGGTGTGTTGGGCCTCGGTCAGCGGGGTGTGGAGGGGTAGCCTCGGCACCTGGGTGAGCGCTTTGGCCTTGGTCGATCGAGAGCCGAGGGGAAACCTCGGTGCCCTGATGGTCGCTTGGACTTTGTCGATGGGGATGTTCGCTAGCGGCGAACGGATTCGCTATTGTGCGGGCCTTGCTTTTGTGAATTCCGTGTTAAGGGGTAGCCTTGGCGCCTCGGGACCTCTTCTTCCTGGATAGACGAATAAACTCGTCAGGGGAACCGGACCTTGGTTCCGGCCAAGTCCCCTCTGATACCTAACTCAGAACGGATCTGAGTGATACTCGGTGGGATCGATATGGGTCGTAAGGAGGACGGCACACATATCCTCGGACCGAGCTATGGGAGGGGAGATAATGGGAAACGTAAGGTCTTTTAGTGGAATACCTCCGTTGTTAATGTCGGGGATTCGATCCTCTTCTCGGTTGCCTCCGTAATCCCTTTATAGGGTTTGGCCAACGATCGCCCCCGATCCACGTCCCCTGATCACTCCCCACGCACGCCCCCGCAATCCGCCTACTTCCAGGCGCCTACGTGCGTCGTGGGGGTCGATTAATAGGCTCCTTAATGGTCATTAAGTCCCACGCTTTTAGTAGAGCGGTTACCTCCTGCGAGCGTAGGCTTAACCAAACGTGCGTCGGGTCGTGGCTGGTCTGACTCCAAGTCCTTTTGTGGGCCTCGTCGGATGGGCCGAATCCCATTTGTGGGCCTCCCGCCTCTGGTTTGGGCTCGGGCAGCTTGCTTTTGGGCCTCTCTAAACTGGTCGTATCATATATAAAAATCATATCATTTAATATAAAGATTCTTATCTTTCAAAAAGTGTAGTAAATAACACCAAGCTCGGAAAAATCTGCAAAAATGTCCGTTGGAACCGGGAGATCGCCATCTTCAATTGAAAAATAAGAGAAGACAAAATTAGGCTAAAAATCATATCATTTAATAAAAAATCGCCATCTTAAAGTGGAAAATAAGCGAAGACAAATTTAGGCTATAAAAATCATATCAATTAATAAAAAGATCCATATCTTTCATAAAATGTAGAAAATAGCACCCAGGTCAGAAAATGATATATAAAAATCTCATCAGTTGAAGATGGCAAACTTAGTCTATTAAAATTAAAAAGCATATCTTTTAATCTAAAGATCCATATCTTACAGAAAATGTAGAAAATAGCCCGGAGCTAAGAAAAATCCGCAAAAATGTCCGTTGGAACCGGGAGATCGCCATCTTCATCTGAAAAGTACGAGAAGACAAAATTAGGCCAAAAATCATATAATTTAATAAAAAGATCCATATTTTCCAAAAAAATGTAAAAAATAGCCTCGAGGTCAGAATAATCCGCAAATTTGTCCGTCCGAACTGGGAGATTATCATTTTAACTTAAAAATAAGAGAAGACAAACGTAGTCTATAAAAATCATATCATTTAATTAAAAGATCTCCATCTTCAATAAAATATAGAAAATAGCCCCTAGCTGAGAAAAATCCGTAAATATGTCTGTTGGAACAGAGAGATCGCCATCTTCAACTGAAAAATAAGAGAAGACAATTTAGGATATAAACATCATATCATTTAATATAAATATTCATCTCTTTAACTGAAAAATACGCAAAAATATTTGTTGGAACCGAGAGATCGACATCTTCAACTGAAAAATAAGAGAAGAGAAAATTAGGCCAAAAAATCATATCATTTAATAAAAAAGATACATATCTTCCAGAAAATGTATAAATGTGCTCCACGCTCAGAAAAATTTGGAAAAAAATGTTTGTTGGAATTTGGAGATGGCCATTTTCAATTGAAAAATTAGAGAAGTCAAAATTAGGCCATAAAAATTAGATCATTTAATAAAATGATCAATATATTCAATAAAATCTAGAAAATATCACTGTGCTCACAAAAATTCGCAAAAAATTTTATTGGAATCGGGAGATGGACATATTCATTAAAAATAAAAGATGACAAAATTAGGCCATAAAACCATATCATTTAATATAAAGATCCATATCTTCAATAAAATGTGGAAAATAGCTCGGAACAAAGAAAAATCATCAAAAATGTCTGTTGGAACAGGTAGATCGCCATTTTCAATTGAAAAATAAGAGAAGATAAAATTTGGCCTTAAAATCATATCATTTAAAATAAATATTCATATTTTCTAGAAAATGTCGAAAATAGCCCGTAGCTCAGAAAATTACACAAAACATTCGTTGGAACCGGTAGATCGCCATCTGCAATATGAAAAATAAGAGAAGACAAAATTAGGCCAAAAAATCATAACATTTAATAAAACGATCCATATCTTCCAGAAATGTGGAAATTAGCCTAGAGCTGAGAAAGATCCGCAAAATGTACGTTGAAATCGGGAGATCGTCATCTTCAACTGAAAAATTAGGTAAGGCAAAATTAGGCCAAAAAATCATATCACTTAATAAAAAGATCTATCTTTCAGAAAATACAGAAAATAACCCCTAGCTCAGAAAAATCCATAAAAATGTTCGTTGGAAAAGAGTAATCGCCATCTTCAACTTAAAAATAAAAGAAGGCAAAATTAGGCTATAAAAATCATATCATTTAATTTAAAAATTCATATCATACAGAAAATTCAAAAAATTGCCGGGTGTTCTATAAAATCATCAAAAATGTCATTGGAACCGGGAGATCGCAATCTTCAAACTGAACAATAAGAGAAAACAAAATTAGGCCAAAAATCATATCATTTAATCAAAATATCCATATCTTCCAGAAAATGAAGAAAATTGTCCCGAGCTAAGAAAAATCCTCAAAAATGTCCATTGGAACCGAGAGATCGTGATCTTCCACTTAAAAATAAGAGAAGACAAACGTATGCTATGAAAATCATATCATTTAATGAAAAGATCCATTTCTTACATAAAATGTAGAAAATAGCTCTGATCTCAAAAAAATATATAAAAATGTCCGTTGGAATCGGGAGATCGCTATCTTCAACTGAAAAATAAGTGAAGACAAAATTATGCCAAAAATTAGATCATTTAATAAAAAGATCCATGTCTTTCAGAAAATATAGAAAATAGTCTCGCGGTCAGAAAAATTCGCAAAAATGTCTGTTGAACCGGAAGATCGCCATTTTCGACTGAAAAATATGATAAGACAAACTTAGTCTATGAAAATCATATCATTTAATAAAAATATCCATAAAACGTTTGTTGGAACCGGGAGATCGTCATTTTCAACTGAAAAATGAAAGAAGACAAAATTAGTCCATAAAAATCATAAGATTTAATATAAATATTCATATCAAACAGAAATTGTAGAAAATAGCACAGAGCTCAAAACATCCAGTAAAAACGTCCGTTGAAACCGACAGATCACCATCTTCAACAAAAAATTAAGTTAAGACAAAATTAGGTCAAAAAATAATTTCATTTAAGAAAAATATCCATATGTTCGAGAAAATGAAGAAAAATAGGCCAAATTATCATATCATTTAACAAAATGATACATATCTTCCAAAAATGTCGAAAATAGCTCGGAGGTTAGAAAAATCCGCAAAAATGTCTGTTGGAACTAGGAGATCGCCATCTTCAACTGGAATATAAGAGAAGACAAAATCAGGCTTAAAATCATATCATTTAATAAAAAGTTCACCATGTTCAACTTAAAAATAAGAGAAGACAAAATTTAGGCCACAAAAAATCATATCATTTAATAAAAAGATCCCCATTTTTAATAAAATGTTAAAAATAGCCCGGAGCTCAGAAAAATCTGCAAAAATGTCCGTCAGGAGATCGTTATCTTCAACTAGGGAAAAAATCATATCATTTAATAAAAAGATACATATATTCCAGAAAATTTAGAAAATAGCCACGAGGTCAGAACAATACGCAAAAATTCTGTTGGAACCGAAAGATCGCTATCTTCAACTGAAAAAAATAAGAGAATACAAAATAAGACCATAAAAATCATAACATTTAAAATAAAGATCCATATCTTCCAGAATATATAGAAAATAGCCTGGAGCTCATAAAATCCACACAAATTTCTGTTGTAGCCGAAAGAGGCCATCTTTAACTGAAAAAAATTAGAGAAGACAAATGTAGACTATTAAAATAAATCATTTAATAAAAAGTTTTATATCTTCCATAAAATATAGAAAATAGCACCGAATTCAAAAAATCCACAAAAATTTATGTTAGAACCAGGAGATCGCCATCTTCTACTAAAAATAAAAGAAGACAAAATTAGGCTGTAAAAATCATATCATTTAATATAAAGATTCATATCTTACAGCAAATGTAGAAAATATCCGGGAGCTAAGAAAAATCCACAAAAATGTTTGTTGGAACCGGGCGATCGTTATCTTCAACAGAAAAAATTGAGAAGGCAAAATTAAGCCAAATAATCATATCACTTCGTAAAAGGATCCATATCTTCCAGAAAATGGGGAAAAAAGTATTAAGTTAAGAAGAATCCGCAAAAAATCTCCATTGGAACCGGGAGATCACCATCTTCAAAAAAAATAAGAAAAGACAATTGTAGCATATAAAAATCATATCATGTATAAAAATATAGAAAATAGCACCAAGCTAATAAAAATCTACAAAAATGTCCGTTGAAACAGGGAGATCGCCATCTTCAACAACAAAAATAAGAGAAGACAAAATTAGGTCAAAAATCATATCATTTAATAAAAAGATATTTATCTTCTAGAATTTTTAGAAAATAATCCCGAGGTCAGAATAATACGCAAAATGTGCGTTAGAAATGGGAGATCGTTATCTTCAACTGAAAAATAGAAGAAGACAAAATGAGGCCAATAAATCATATCATTTAATAAAAAGATCCATAACTTCACGAAAATATAGAAATATAGCCCCGAGCTCAGAAAAGTCCGCAAAAATGTCGCTTAGAACGTGGAGATCGTCATCTACAACTGAAAAATACGAATTGCCAAAATTAGGTTATAAAAATCATATCATTTAATATAAATATTCATATTATACAAAAAATATAGATATAGCCCGTAGCTCAAAATAAATCCGCACAAATGTCCATTGAAACCTGTAGATCCCCATCTTCAAAGTAAAAAAAGAGAACAAAATTAGGCCAAAAAGTCACATCATTTCGTAAAAATAGACATGTCTTTCAGAAAATGTAGAAAAATAGTCTCAAGCTAAAAACTTCTACAAAAATATCCGTTGGAACGTGGAGATTGCCATCTTCAATTGAAAAAAATAAGAGAAGATAAACATAGGAGATAAAAATAAAATTATTTAATAAAAAGTTATATATCTTCATTAAAATGTCGAAAATAGCATCGAACTCAAAAAATACGCAAAAACGTCCGTTGGAACCGAGAGATCACCATCTTCACCCAAAAAATAAGAGAAGACAAACTTAAGCTATAAAAATCATATCATTAAATAAAAAGATACATAAATTTCCAAAAATGTAGAAAATAGCACTGAGCTCAGAAAAATCAGAAAAAATGTTCATTGGAACTAAGAGATCGCATTTTTCAACTGAAAAATAAGAGAAGAAAAAATTAGGCGTAAAACCATATCGTTTTATAAAAAGATCAATAACTTACCGAAAATGTTGAAAAATAGTTCCGAGCTCAAAAAAATCTGAAAAGAATTCCATTGCAACTAGGAGATCACCATCTTCATCTGGAATATAAGAGAAGAAAAAATTAGGCTTAAAATCATATTATTTAATAATAAGATCACCATTTTCAACTGAAAAATAAGAGGACAAATTTAGGCTTTAAAAATTAGATCAATTAATAAAAAGATCCAAATGTTTCATAAAATGTTGAAAATAGTACCAAGCTCAGAAAATGATATATAAAATTCTAAGCAGTTGAAGATGGCGATATCCCAGTTACAATGGACATTTTTATAGAAGAAGATGGAGATTTCCTTGTTTTGAATTTTGTCTTCTCTTATATTTCAGTTGAAGATGGCGATATCCTGCTTTCAACAGACATTTTTGGCCTAATTTTGTCTTTTCTGATATCATTTAATTAAACGATCCATATATTCTAGAAAATGTGAAAAATCACCTGGAGTACAGAAAAATCCTTTAAAATGTCCATTGGAACCGGGTATCGCCATCTTCAACAGAAATATAAGAGAAGACAAATAAGCGAAAAAACATATCATTTAATTAAAAGATCGCTATCATCAACTGGAAAATGAGAGAAGTCAAAATTAGGCCACAAAAATCATATCAAATTAAATAAAGATCCTTATCTTTAAAAAAATAGCCCCGAGCTCAAAAATTTCCGTTGGATCCGGTACATTGACATCTTTAACTAAAAAACATATTATTTAATATAAAGATCTATATCTTACATAAAATATAGAAAATTACCCGGAGCTCAGAAAAATCCCAAAAATGTCCATTAAAACTGGGAGATCACCACCTTTATTGAAAAAAATAAGAGAAGACAAAAGTAGTCCAAAAAATCATATCATTTAATAAAAAGATATGTATCTTCCAGAAAATCTGGAAAAATAGCTCCGATCTAAGAAAAATCTGCAAAAATGTCTGTTGGAACCAGGAGATCGCCATCTTTAACTAAAAAATAAGCGGAGGCAAACTTAGACTATAAAACTCATATAATTTAATAAAAATATACATATCTTCTTTAAAATTTAGAAAATAGCCCATAGATTAGAAAAATCTGCAAAAATTCCTTTGGAAACGAGATATCACTATCTTCGACTAAAAAATAACAGAAGACAAACTGAGTCTATAAAAATCATATCATATAATAAAATGAACCACATCTTCAATAAACTGTAGAAAATATTCCCGAGCTCATAAAAATTTACAAAAATATCTGTTGGAACCAGGAGTTCACCATCTTCAAATAAAAAATAGGAGAAGATAAATTTAGGCCAACAAATCATATCATTTAATAAAAAGATCCATAACTTCCCGAAAATGTAGAAAAATAGTTTCGAGCTCAGAAGAATCAGAAAAGAATTCTGTTGGAACATGGAGATTGCTATGTTCAACTGAAAAATAAGAGAAGGCAAAATTAGGCTACAAAAACATATCATTTAATAAAAAGATCCATATCTTCAATAAAATGTAAAAAAGCACTGAGATCAGAAAAATACGTAAAACTGTATGTCGGGAAATCGTCATCTTCAACTGAAAAATAAGAGAAGACAAAATTTGGCTATAAAAATCATATCATTTAATCTAAAGATCCAAATCATACAAAAATGTAGAAAATAACACGGAGTTAAAAAATCTTCAAAAATGTCTGTTGGTGGAGTCGCCATCTTCATCTGAAAAGAATGTGAAGAGAAAATTAGGTCAAAAAATCATTTCATTTAATAAAAAGATACATATCTTCCAAAAATGTAGAAAATAGCCTCGAGGTCAAAAAAATCCGCAAATATGTCCGTCTGCACTGAGAGATTGCCATTTTTCAACTGAAAAATAAGAGAAGACAAACTTAGTCTATAAAAATCATATCATTTAATTAAAAGCTCCATATCTTCAATAAATTATTAAAAATAGCCACGGCTAAGAAAAATCTGCAAAAATTTCTGTTGGAACCGAGACATCGCCATCTTCAACTGAAAAAAATAAGAGAAGACAATTTAGGCTATAAAAATCATATCATTTAATATAAATATTCATATCTTTAACTAAAAACACGCAAAAAAGTCCGTTGGAACCAGGAGATCGCCCATCTTCAACTAAAAAAATAAGAGAAGACAAACTAAGCCAAAAAATCATATCATTTAATTAAAAGATACATATCTTCCAAAAAATGTATAAATGAGCTTTGCGCTCGGAAAATTTCGCAAAAATATCTGTTGGAACCAGGAGATGGCATTTTCAACTAAAAAAAATAAAGAGAATACAAAATTAGGCTATAAAAATCATATCATTTAATAAAATGACACATATTTTCAATAAAATATAGAAAATAGCCCCATGCTCAAAAAAATCTGCAAATATTTCTGTTGGAACCGTGAGATCGCCATCTTCAACTAGAATATAAGAGAAGACAAAATTAGACCAAAATCATAACATTTAATAAAAAGATCGCCATCTTCAACTAGAAAATAAGATAAGAAAATTTTAGGCTATAAAAAGCATATCAATTAATAAAAAGATCCATATCTTTCATAAAATTAAAAAATTGCACCAAGCTCATAAAATGATATGTTAAAATCTTATTAGTTGAAGATGGCGATATCCCGATTACAACAGACATTTTTATATATGAGATGGTGATTTTCTAGTTGCGAATTTTGTCTTCTCTTATATTTCAGTTTAAGATGGCAATTTCCTAGTTTCAACAGATATTTTTGGCGTAATTTTGCCTTCTCTGTATCACTTAATAAAACCATCCATATCTTCTAGAAAATGTGCAAAATAGCTCGGAGCTCAGAAAAATCCGAAAAAATGTCTGTTGAAACCAGGAGATCGCCATCTTCAACAGAAATATAAGAGAAGACAAAATGAGGCTAAAAATCGTATCATTTAATAAAAATATCGACATCTTCAACTAAAAAATAAGAGAAGACAAATTTTGATCAAAAATCATATAATTTTATAAAAAGATCCATATCTTCCAGAAATTTTTGAAAATCGCACTAAAGTCAGGATAAAACACAAAAATTTCCATTTGAAACGGGAGATCGCCATCTTCAACTGAAAAATAAGAGAAGACAAAATTAGGGCATAAAAATCATATCATTTAATATAAAGATCCATATCTTACTGAAAATGTAGAAAATTGCCCAAAGCTTAGAAAAATCAGCAAAACATGTCCGTTGGAACCAGGAGATAACCATATTCAACTGAAAATAAGAGAAGACAAACTTAGTATCTAAAATTATATCATTAAAAATCCATATCTTCAATAAACTGTAGAATATAGTTTCAAGTTTAGAAAAATCCCCAAAAATGGCCGTTGGAACCGGGAGATCGACATCTTCAACTGAAAAATCAGAGAAGATAAAATTAGGCTATAAAAATCATATCATTTAATATAAAGATTCATATCTTATAGAAAATTTAGAATTACCTAGAGCTCAAAAAAATCAACAAAGATGTCTGTTGGAACCAGGCGATCGCCATCTTCAACGAAAAATGTCCGTTGGAACCAGGCGATCTATAACTTCTCGAAAATGTAGAAAAATTGCACCGACCTCAAAAAAGCCGCAAAAATATCCATTGGAAACAGGAAATCACCATCTTCAACTAAAAAAATAAGAGAAGACAAATTTAGGCTATAATAATCATATCATTAATATAAAAATCCATATCTTACAGAAAATTTAGGAAATAGCCCGGAGCTCAGAAACATCCTCACAAATTTCCGGTTGAAATGGGATATATCAATCTGCAACTGAAAAAAGGGAAGACAAAATTAGACCAAAAAAATCATATCAATTAATAAAAAGATCCATAACTTCCCAAAAATGTAGAAAAATAGTCCCAAGCTCATAAATATCAGCAAAAATATCTGTTGGAAGCAGGAGATCGGCATCTTCAAATGAAAAATAAGAGAAGACAAAATTAGGCTACAAAAATCATAACATTTAATAAAAATAGCCATATCTTCAATAAAATGTGGAAAATAGCACCGAGCTTAGAAAAATCCGTAAAAATATCCGTTGGAACCGGGAGATCGCCATTTTCAACTGAAAAATAAGAGAAGACGAAATTAGGCTATAAATATCATATCATTTAATCTAAAGATACTTTTTTACCGAAAATGTAGAAAATAGCACGGAGCTCAGAAAAATCCGCAAAAAAGTCCGTTGGATCCGGGACATTGCCATCTTCATATGAAAAATATGAGCAGATAAAATTTGGCCAAAAATCATATTATTTAATAAAAATATTCATATCTTCCAGAAAATATAGAAAATAGCCACTAATTCAAAAAAATCCTCAAAAATCTCCGTGCGAATCGTGAGAGCGACATCTTCAACTGAAAAAGAAATAAGAGAATATTACATTAGGACAAAAAATCATATCATTTAATAAAATGATTCATTTATTCCATAAAAAGAAGAAAAATAGCCCCAAGCTAACAAAAATCAGTAAAAATGTCCCCTAGAACTCGTAGATTGCAATATTCAACTGAAAAAATAAGAGAAGAAAAGCGTAGCATATAAAAATCATATCATTTAATTAAAAATTCATTACTTTCAAAAATGTTGAAAAATTGCCCCGAGCTCAGAAAAATCCGCAGAAATGTCATTTGGAACCAGGAGATAGCCATCTTCATCTGAAAAATAAGAGATGTCTTAGGTTATAAAAATCATATCATTTAATATAAAAATTCATATTATGCAAAAAATATAGAAATAGCTCGGAGCACAAAAAAATCTGCACAAATGTCCATTCGAACAGGGAGATCGCCATCTTCAAATTAAAAAAGAGCAGACAAAATTAGGCCAAGAAATCATATCATTTCATAAAAAGGCACATAACTTCCAGAAAATGTAGAAAAATCCGTGAAAATGTCTGTTGAAACCGGGAGATCGCCATCTTCAATTAAAAATAAGAGTACACAAACGCATGCTATAAAAATCGTATTATTTAATAAAAAAATTCTATATCTTCCATAAAATGTAGAAAATAGCACCGAGCTCAAAAAAATATGCAAAAATGTCTGTTGGAACCGACAGATCGCCATCTTCAACTGAAAAATAAGAGAAGACAAAATTAGGATATACAAATCATATCATTTAATAATAAGATCCATAACATTCCAAAAATTTATAAATTAGCCCGTAGCTCAGAAAAATCTGCAAAAATGTTCGTTGAAACCGGGAGATTGCCTCTTCATCTAAAAATAAGAGAAGAAAAATTTGGTCAAAAATCGTATCATTTAATAAAAATATCCATTCCTGAAAATGTAAAAAATAGCACCGAGCTCAGAAAAATGGACAAAAATGTCCGTTGAAACTGGGAGATCGCCAACTTCCCCTGAATAATAAGAAAAGACAAAATTAGGTTGTAAAAATCATATCATTTAATTTAAAGATTCAAATCATACAGAAAATGTAGAAAATAGATTGGAGCTCAGAAAAATACGAAAAAGTCCTTTGGAACTGGGATATCGTCATCTTCAACTAAAAATAAAAGAAGATAAAATTAGGCCAAAAATCATATCATTTAATAAAAAGATGCATATCTACCTTAAAACGTAGAAAATATCATCGAGCTTAGAAAAATCCGCACAAATGTCCATTGGAACCGAGAGATCGCAATATTCAATGAAAAAAGAGAAGACTAAATTAGGTCAAAAAATCATATCATTAAATAAAAATACTCATATCTTCCAGAAAATGGATTAAAAAGCCCATAGCTAAGAAAAATATGCAAATATGTCCGTTGGAACCGGAAGATCGCCATATTCAACTGAAAAATATGAGAAGACAAAATTAGACTACAAAAATCCTTTCATTTAATAAAGAGATCCATATCTTTAATAAATTGTAGAAAATAGAATGGAGCATAGAAATATCCACAAAAATGTCTCTTTGTATTGGGAGATCGCAATCTTCAACTGAAAAATAAGAGAAGAAAAAGTTAGGATATAAAAATCATATCATTTAATATAAAGATTCTTATCTTCCAGAAAGTGTACAAAATAGCCCTGAGCTCAGAAAAATCCTCAAAAAATGTCCATTAGAAACGGGCGATCGCCATTTTCAACATAAAAATAAATGAAGATAAAATTAGACAAAATATCATATCAGTAAATAAAATGATACATATCTTCCAAAAAAAGTGGAAAATAGTCCGGAACTCAGAAAATTCCGCAAAAAAGTCCATTGTAACCGAGAGATCGCCATCTTCAACTGAAAAAATAAGAGAAGGAAAAATTCGGACAAAAAATTATATCATTTAATAAAAAGATCCATAACTTCTCGAAAATGTAGAAAAATAGACCCGAGCTCCGAAAAATTTAAAAAATGTATGTTGGAATCGGGAGATCGCCATCTTCAATTGAATAATAACAGAAGACAAAATTAGTTTTTAGAAATCTTATCATTTAATATAAATATCCATATCATACAGAAAATGTAGAAAATAGCTCGGAGTTTAGAAAAATCCAAAAATTGTTCGTTGGAACCAGGAGATCACCATCTTGAACTGAAAAAAAGAAGACAAAATTAGGCCAAAAATCATATCATTTAATAAAAAGAAACATATCTGCCACAAAATGTAGAAAATAGCACAGAGCTCAGAAAAATCCGCACAAACGTCCGTTGGAACCCGGAGATCGCAATATTCAACTAAAAAAGAGAAGACAAAATTAGGCCAAAAATTCATATCATTTAATAAACAGATTCATTTCTTCAAGAAAATATTAAAAAAGCCCTAAGCAAAGAAAAATCTGCAAAAATGTTCGTTGGAACCGGGAGATTTCCATATTCAACTGAAAAACATGAGAAGAGTATATTAGGCTACAAAAATCTTGTCATTTTATAAAGAGATCCATATATTTACTAAAATGTAGAAAATAGCCTGGAACTTAGAAAAATCCACAAAAATATCCGTTAGAACTGGGAGATCGCTATATTCAACTAGAAAAATGGAGAAGAAAAAATTAGGATATAAAAATCATATCATTTAATATGAATATTCTTATCTTCCAGAAAATGTACAAAATAGCTCCGACCTCAGAAAAATCCATAAAAATGTAACGAAAGATCGCCATCTTCAACTGAAATATAAGAGAAGACAAAATTAGGCCAAAATATCATATCATTTAATAAAATGATACATATCTTCCAAAAACGTGGAAAATAGCCATGAGCTTAGAAAAATCTGCAAAAATGTCCGTTGAAACCGAGAGATCGCCATCTCCAACCGAAATATAAGACAAAATTAGGCCAAAATATCATATCCTTGAATAATGATACATATTTTCCAAAAAGTGGAAAAAATCTCTAAGCACAGAAAAATCCGCAAAAATGTCCGTTAGAACCGGGAGATCGACATCTTCAACTAGAATATAAGAGAATACAAAATTAGGCAAAAAAATATATCATTTAATAAAAATATCGCTTTCATCAACTTGAAAATTAGTGAAGACAAATTTAGGCTATAAAAATCATATCAATTAATAAAAGATCCATATCTTTCATCAAATGTAGAAAATAGCACTAAGCTTAGGAAAAGATTATAAAAATCTTATCAGTTGAAGATGGCGATATTTCGGTTGCAACAGACATTTTTATAGATGAAGAGGGAATTTCCCAGTTCCGAATTTTGTCTTCTCTTATATTTCAGTTGAAGATGGCGATTTCCTAGTTTCAACGGACATTTTTGGCCTAATTTTGTCTTCTCTGATATCATTTAACAAAACGATCCATATCTGCTAGAAAATATGAAAAATAGCTCGGAGCTCAGAAAAATCTGCAAAAATGTCCGTTGGAATCGGAATATCTCCATCTTCAATAGAAATATAAGTGAAGACAAAATAAGGCCAAAAAATCATATCATTTAATAAAAAGATCGCCATCATCAACTGGAAAATAAGAAAGACAAAATTAGGTAACAAAAATCATATCAATTAATATAAAGATACTTATCTTCCAAAAATAAAGAAAATAGTCTCGACTTCAGAAAACCATGCAAAAATTTCCGTTGGAAACGGGAGATCGCCCTCTTCAACTGAAAAATAAGAGAAGACAAAATTAGGCCCTAAAAATCATATCATTTAATAAAAAGAACTATATCTTACAGAGAATGTAGAAAATAGGGCATAGCTCAGAAAAATCCGCAAAACATGTCCGTTGGAACCGGGAGACTGCCCTCTTCATCTTAAAAATAAGAGAAGGTAAAAATTAGGCCATAAAAATCATATCATTTAATTTAAAGATCCACATCTTACAGAAAATCTAGAAAATAGCCTATAGCTCAGAAAATTACGCAAAAACTTCCATTGGAACTGGGAGATCGCCATATTCAACTGAAAAATAAGAGGGAAAAACTTAGTCTATAAAAAATAATATCATTTAATAAAAAGATCTGTATCTTAAATAAACTGTAGAACATAGTTTTGAGTTTAGAAAAATTCGCAAAAATGGTCATTGGAACAGGGAGATCGACATCTTCAACTAAAAAATCAGAGAAGTCAAAATTAGTCTATAAAAATCATATCATTTAAAATAAAGATTCAAATCTTACAGAAAATTTAGAAAATAGCCCGGAGCTTAGCAAAATATGAGAAGACAAAATTAGGCCTAAAAATCATATCATTGAATAAAAAGATCTATAACTTCACGAAAATGTAGAAAAATAGTGTCAAGCTCATAAAAAGCCGCAAAAATATCTATTATAATCGGATCATCTTCAACTGAAAAATAAGAAAAGACAAAATTCAGCTATAAATATCATATCACTGATTATAAAAATCCATATCTTCCAGAAAATTTAGAAAGTAGCCCGGATCTTAGAAAAATCTGCACAAATGTCCGTTGGAAATGGGAGATCGCCATCTTCAACTAAAAAAGAGAAGACAAAATTAAGCGAAAAATCATATCATAAAATAAAAAGATCCATAACTTCCTGAAAATATAGAAAATAGTCCCAAGCTCAGAAATATCAGCAAAAATGTCCGTTGGAAGCCGGAGATCGACATCATCAAGTGAAAAATAAGAAAGATAAAATTAGGTTAAAAATCATATATTTAAAAAAATACCCATATCTTCAATAAAATAGCCCCGAGCAAAGAAAAATCTGTAAAAATGTCCGTTGGAACCGAGAGATCGCCTATTTTCAACTAAAAAAATAAGAGAAGACAAAATTAGGTTATAAAAATCATATCATTTAATCTAAAGAAATATATCTTACAAAAATGTAGAAAATAATCCGGTGCTCAGAAAAATCTGCAAAAAGTCTGTTTGAACTGGAAGATCGCCATCTTCATCTAAAAAATATGAGAAGATAAAATTAGACCAAAAACGTATTATTTAATTCAAAGAGTCATATCTTCCAGAAAATGTAAAATATTGCCTCAAGGTCAAAAAATCCGCAAAAATCCCCGTTGGAACCGTGAGAACACAATTTTAAACTGAAAAATAAGAGATGACAACATTAGACCAAAAAATCATATCATTTAATAAAATGATCCATATCTTACATAAAATGAAGAAAAATATCCCCAAGCTAACAAAATCAGTAAAAATATCCGCTGGAACCGGTAGATCCTAATATTCAACTGAAAAAAATAAGAGAAGAAAAACGTAGGATATAAAAATTATGTCATTTAACAAAGAAATTCAGATCTTCCATAAAATGTAGAAAATAGCACCGAGCTTCGAAAAAGTTGCAAAAATTTTCGTTGGAATGAAAGATTGCTACCTTGAACTGAAAAATAAGAGCAGACAAAATTAGGCCAAAAATCATATCATTTAATAAAAATATCCATATCTTCAAGAAAATTTAGAAAATACCCGCGAGGTAAGAATAATCTGCAAAAATTTTCGTAGGAACTGGGAAATCGCCATCTTCAACTGAAAAAAATAGGAGAAGACAAATTTAGGTCCAAAAAATCATATCATTTAATAAAAAGATCCATAACTTCACGAAAATGTAGAAAAATAGTCCCGAGCTAAGAAAAATCTGCAAAAATGTCCATTGGAACCAGGAGATTGCCATCTACAACTGAAAAATTAGAGAATACAAAATTAGGCTAAAATCAGATTATTTAATAAACGATTCATATATTCAATAAAATATAGAAAATAGCCCCAACACTGAAAAATCCCCAGAAATACCTGTTGGAACAAGGAGATTGCCAGCTTCAACTAAAAAAATAAGAGAAGATAAAATTAGGCCAATTTTTTATCATTTAATAAAATGCTCCATATCTTCCAAAAAAATGCAGAAAATAATATAGAGCTCAAAAAAATCCGCAACAATATCCTTGAAACAGAGAGATCGCTACCTTCAACTAAAAATAAGAGAAGGCAAAATTAGGCTATGGAAATTATAGTTTTTACTTTAAAGATACATATCTTACAGAAAATTTAGAAATTAGCCAGTAGCTCAGAAAAATCGCAAAAAATATCCGTTGGAACCGGAAGATTGCCATCTTAATCTGAAAAATGAGAGAAGACAAAATTAGGCTTAAAAATCAAATTATATAATAAATAGATCCATATCTTCCAAAAAAGTAGAAAGTAGCCTCTAGGTCAAAACAAATTCACAAAAATATCCTTTGGAACCGAGAGAACGCCATTTTCAACTGATAAATAAGAGAAGATAAAATTGGGCCAAAAATAATATCATTCTATAAAAATGGTCCATATCTTCCATAAAATGCAGAAAAATAGCCCCGGACTTAGAAAATCTCCAAAAATGTCAGTTGGAAGCCGGAGATTGCCATCTCATTTGAAAAAAATATGAGGAGGTAAAATTAGGCCAAAAATCATATTATTTATTAAATGATCAATAACTTCCAGAAAATATAGAAATAGCCACTAGTCCCAAAAAATTCCGCAAAAAAGTCTATTGGAACAGGAAGAACGCCATCTTAAACTGAAAAAATAAGAGAAGACAAAATTAGGCAAAAAAATCATTTCATTTAATAAATTAATCCATATATTCCATTAAATATAGAAAAATAGCCCCATGGTAAGAAAAATCAGTAAAAATGTTCGTTGGAACCGGTATATCGCCATATTCAACTGAAAAAAAATAAGAGAAGACAAACAAAGGATATAAAAATTACATCATTTAATAAAAAGATCCATATCTTACATAAAATGTAGAAAATAGCACCGAGCTGCGAAAAATCCGCAAAACTGTCCGTTGGAGCCGGGAAATCACCATCTTCAATTGAAAAATAAGAGAATACAAAATTATGCCAAAAAACATATCATTTAATAAAAAGAAGCATATCTCCTAGAAAATTTAGAAATTAGCTCAAGGTCAGAATAATCTGCAAAAATGTCCGTAGGAACTGGGAGATCGATATCTTCAACTGGAAAAAGTGAAGACAAAATTTGGCCAAAAATTATATCATTACTTTAAAAAATACATATCTTACAGAAAATGTAGACAAATAGTCGCAAGCTAAGAAATGTTTGAAAAAATATTCGTTGGAACCAGTAGATCACTTCCTTCCTTGAAAAAATAAGAGAAGAAAAATGTAGGTTATAAAAATCATGTCATTTAATAAAAAGATACATATCTTCTATAAAATGTAGAAAATAGCACCGAGCTAAGAAAAATCCGCAAAAATAACATTTGGAACGGGAGATCGCCATCTTCAACTTAAAATAAGAGAAGGCAAAATTATGCCAAAAATCAAATCATTTGATAAAATGATCCATATCTTCCAAAAATTTAGAAAATAGTACCGATGTCAAAATAATCCGTAAAAATGTCCGTTGAAACCGGTAGATCGTCATATTCAACTGAAAATAAGAGAAGACAAACAACGGATATTAAAATTATATTATTTAATAAAAAGATCCATAACTTCCCGAAAACATAGAAAAAATAGACCCGAGCTCAGAAAAATCCGCAAAAAATGACCGTTGTAACTTGGAGATCGCCATCTTCAACTGAAAAAAAGAGGGCAAAATTAGGCTATAAAATCATATCATTTAATATTAAGATCCATATCTTATAGAAAAAGTAGAAAATAGCCCGGAGCTCAAAAAAATCTGCACAAATGTAAATTGGAAACAGGAGATCGTCATCTTCAATTGAAAAAAGAGAAGATAAAATTGGGCAAAAAAATCATATCATTTAATAAAAATATGCATATCTTCCAGAAATGGAAGAAAAATAGTCCCAAGCCAAGAAACATCTGCAAAAATTCCTGTTGAAACGGGTAGATTGCCATCTTCAACTTAAAAAAATAAGAGAAGACAACTGTAGGCAATTAAAATCATATCATTTAATAAAAAGATCATCATCTTTCATAAAATATAGAAAATAGTATCAAGCTCATAAAAATATGCAAAAATGTCTGTTGGAACTGGGAGATCGACATTTTTAACCGAAAAAATAAGGGAAGACAAAATTAGGCCAAAAATAAAACCATTTAATAAAAAGATACATATATCCGAGAAAAATTAGAAAATAGCCCATATGCCAGAATAATACGCAAAAATATCCATTGGAACTGAAAGATCGCCATCTTCAACTAAAAAAATAAGAGAAGACAAAATTAGACCATATAATCATATCATTTAATATAAAGATTCATATCTTCCAGAATATGTAGAAAATAGTGTGGAGCTCAGAAAAATCCGGAAAAATTTCTGTTGGAACCGGGAGATCGCCATCTTCTATTGAAAAAAATAAGAGAAGACAAATATAGTTTATAAAAATATCATTTAATAAAAATTTCTATATCTTACAGAAAATGTAGAAAATAGCACCGAGCACAAAAAATCTGCAAAAATGATCGTTGGAACCGGGAGATCACCTTCTTCAACTCAAAAATAAGAGAAGACAAAATTAAGCTATAAAAATCCTATCAATTAATATAAAGATTCATATCTTACAGAAAATGTAGAAAATATCCCGGAGCTCAGAAAAATCAGCAAAAATATTCGTTGGAACCGGGAGATCGTCATCTTCATCTGAAAAATAGAGAAGACAAAATTAGGCCAAAAATCTTATCATTTCATAAAAAGATACATATCTTCCAGAAAATGTAGAAAAACATCCTCAAGTTAAGAAAAATCCACAAAAATGTCTATTGGAACCGGGAGATCGCCATCTTCAACCGAAAAATAAGAGAAAACAAACGTAGTCTATTAAAATCATATTATTTATAAAAAAGTAGAAAATAGCACTGAGCTTATAAAAATCCGCAAAATGCCCGTTGGAATCGAGAGATCGTCATCTTCAACTGAAAAATAAGAGAAGACAAAATTTGGCCAAAAAATCATATCATTTAATAAAAAGATCCATAACTTCTCGAAAATGTAGAAAAATAGCACCGAGCTCAAAAAAATCCGCAAAAATGTCACTTGGAACCTGGAGATCACCATCTTAAACTGAAAAATAAGAGATGACAAAATTAGGTTATAAAAATCATAACATTTAATATAGAGATTCATATTATATAATACACATAGAAAATAGCTCGTAGCACAAAATAAATCCGCATAATTGTTTATTAGTACTAGAGAACGCGATCTTCAAAGTAAAAAGTAGAAGATAGAATTTGGCCAAAAAAATCATATCATTTCATAAAAAAGATACATATCTTCAAGAAAATGTAGAAAAATAGTCTCAAGCTAAGAAATATATACAAAAATGTCTGTTGGAACTGGGAGATTGACATCTTCAACTGAAAAAAAATAAGAGAATCAAATGTAGGCTGTAAAAATCATATTATTTAATAAAAAGTTCTATATATTCCATAAAATGTAGAAAATAGCATCGAGCTAAAAAATTTGCAAAAATGTCCGTTGGAACTCGGAGATCACCATCTTCAACTGAGAGAAGACAAACTTAGGCTTTAAAATCATATCATTTAATAAAAAATACAAAACTTTCCGAAAATGAAGAAAATAGCCCCGAGCTTAGAAAAATACGCAAAAATTGTTCGTTGAAACCGGGAGATCGCGATATTCAACTAAAAATAACAGGAGAAAAAATTAGGTCAAAAAACCATATAATTTAATAAAAAGATCCATTACTTTCCAAAAATGTAGAAAAATAGCACCGAGCTCAGAAAAAACAGTAAAAATGTCCTTTAGAACCGGGGATCGCCATCTCCAACTTAATAATAAGAGAAGACAAAATTAGGATATAAAAATCATATCATTTAATATAAAGATTCATATCATACAGAAAATGCTGAAAATGGTTCGGAGTTAGAGAAATCCAAAAAAATGTCTGTTGTAATCGGGAAGTTGCCATCATCAATTGGAAAATAAGAGAAGACAAAATTAGGCCAAAAAATAATCTCATTTAATAAAAGATACATATCTGCATAATATGTAGAAATAGCACCGAGCTTAGAAAAAACGCATAAAGGTCCGTTGGAACCGTGAGATCGCCATCTTCAACTGAAAAAGAGAAGACAAAATTAGGCCAAAAAGTCATATCATTTAATTAAAAGATTCATATCTTCTAGAAAATGTTGAAAAAGTCCCAAAGGTAAGAAAAACTCGTAAAAATGTCCAATGGAACCTGGAGATCGACATCTTCAACTGAAAAAATATGAGAAGACAAAATTAGGCTATAAAGGTCATGTCATTTAATATAGATATCCATATCTTCAATAAAATGTAGAAAAAAGCTTGGAGCTTAGAATAATCCGCAAAAATGTTCGTTGAAACAGTGAGATCACCATCTTCAACTGAAAAATAAGAGAAGAAAAAATTAGGATATAAAAGCATATCATTTAATATAAAGATTCTTATCTTCCAGAAAGTGTAGAAAATCACCCTAAGCTCAGAAAAATCCGCAAAAATGTCTGTTGAAACGTGAGATCACCATCTTCAACTGGAATATAAGTGATGTGAAACCAGAGAGGTGACCTGATCTTCACGACATAGGTTATTCAAGGAACTCAAAATAAACTTAAAAAGAAGGATATGAGCACACACTCCAGCCTTAGAGAAAGGAAAAAGGGAGTGATAAGCTCTAAATAAAGATGGTTCGCTGACCTGACAAATGCAAATAGCCAACCCAACATTATAGGAACGCAGCCTGTTACTTAGACCACTTGCCCAACCACGAACACGAGTTTAACCAATCCATACAGCAACACACTTGGGTTGAAGCACGAATTGGGGGCTTTTGCGAATTTGGATCACCAATCTTAAAAGGAAGATTGATAAGGCAAGGTTTCACAAGAGCGAAAGAAGATATAAAAACTCTCATAATTTAAGAAGAACACTCAATTCTGAATTGATAATCTGATTGATTGATGCTTGCTACAAAGGATTGCATGCTCTATTTATAGGTAGAGCTTGGAAGCTTAAAAGACTCTCTAATTAAGGACAACTAATGGCTTTTTGGTAGCCCATTAGTCATCATAATGACCCGGAATAAGTAAAAGACATAAATGTCACCTAGGAAATGTTGGGGGATGTATGCACTCAGTTTATCAGTATTGGATGCAAATGAATTTTATAAGTCACAAAGAGTTCACGATATAAGTTTAGAACAGTAAGAATGTGGGAATTTTGCATATGATGCAAAAGAGAATTAAATGTGTCATAAAATGTTAACATAAATATTTAATATAATAAACGCATTGAAATGGTTACCTGGATGACGAGATCGTTCCGGTCTAAACGCAGGTTCAAACCATGTCAAAAACAGACTCCAAACGTGTTAAATAGATCCAAAACCATGAATTTAGCCCAAGTTGGGCATTGCGGGTTGGGTTCTCGCTAGGAGGGCGCCCGACCTGCCTGGAAAGCATGCACCCGCACTCACTAAAGGAGTGGGCAGCCATGCCCACAGCTAGTGAGAGAAGCCCGCCTGCCCAGCACGGGGCACGGGCGCGCGCTCCGCTTGCACCCGCGGGGCACGTGCGTGTGCGTGTCTTGCTGGCATGCACTGGCTAGGTGGGGCCCATGCCGTGAGCCCCATGCTTGGGTTACGAACCCTAGCTGGAATGGCGGCTGCATTTTTGCAAAATGCATAGTTTTGGGCTATCTTTGAACCCTTGTTTGAAGGGTCAACCGGACTCAAAATGGAGTGTCGTTTCTTCCTACGTGTTCACCGTTTAACCCTCTTTGATTTGATATGTTGTATCTCTTGCGAAGCTCGAGGGATGAAAAATTCGCTAAAGTTTTGGCCTTTGTGAAAGGCAACTTTAATTAATTATTTCTCCAAAAAATTTTAGTCCCACATCGGATATGAGAAGAGAGGAGGGCTCAGTCGCCTATATAAATAGGGGCCACTGCCCTCCTTGAAACTCGTCCCAAGCCCTAGATCTGAGTAGCTCCATTAAATGTGAGCAAGCTCGGATCTGAGCTTAAATTAAATATTCACTTTCTCCCTAAATTTCTTCCTTGCTCCTGTTCGGGCTCTAGCAAAGCTTCGAATGAGCTCGGATCGGATCCGAAATCTTGACAGAGGATCCACTCAAGGTGAAATCTTCTTCAGCACATGTTGGCTCAATTACAAGGATGTTCCTTGCCTCGGGACGCGGTGCGGTTCGGGAAGCGGTTCGGCTCAGGACGAGGAGTGGCTTGGGACGTGGTTCAGCTTGGGATAAGCGGCGCAGGGCCAAAGAAATGTTGCTAAAAATGACGCTCCGTATTCTGTAGAAACGAAGTGAAAGGTATGTAGTTTAAATTAAACATGTGTTTATAAATTGCAAATGTTAGATAGATCTATCCTTAGCGGTTGGTCGTGTAGGATGCAACGATCTAGGATCTTTAGTTTGATGATGACAAACGTGTGTTGATATTAAACGTGTGTGCTAAGTGTGTTTCAGGATTGGCAAAGCGAAAATTCTCCAAAGAGATGACTAAGCCAACAGATGGAGAAATTGCTATTCATATAACAAATTGGAAGAGAGAGGATGGCTACTCATAAAGCAATTTGACTTGATCAATATGGAGAGAGATGGAGCCAATTTAGGATTTGATCAAATCATTTAGAGAGATTTACAAAGATTTGCTTCTACCAAAATCCTAATTTCATGGGATTTGTTTTGATTCTCTCTCTCTCTCCCCCCCACATCCTCCTATATAAACCCTACTCAAGAGAGAGAGAGAGAGAGATGAATGCGGCACACACAATAATTCAAGGCGGCCAAAACAAAGAAAGAGATGAGGAAATATTTTGAAAGCGCTAAAGGGAGTGTCGGCCGTAAATTAACGTCAAAACTCTAGCACTTGCTGCGGTTTGATTTCTCCAAGCAAACAAATCTACAATTGCCGAAATTTGATTCCTCCCAGCAAAAATTTCTAGCCGCAAATCTCCAAGCAAAATAATGCACAACTGCAACTTTGTCAAGGCCACGGAATTTGATTCTCCAAGCAACTATTTCCAAGCAACTATTTCCAAGGCAATCAAACTAAGAGGGGGTGGCACAACAATCAAGTTGAGAAGAAGGCAAGATCTGTGGTATCACAATTCGTAAGGAGGAGAGAGAGATTATGGGATCAAATTGAAGGATTAAGAAGTTAAATTGCCAAACTTCAAGTAAGTGCTCCCAATTAATTATTAGAGAGGATGTGCATGAAAAAAATTAGAGAAGGATTTTTTTCTTTTGTTTTTGGACAAAAGTCAACCAAATAAAGTAAGGCTCTGCAAAAAAGAGACCTCTCACAATTTGAAAAGGCAACCAGCTTGATCACGATTGAAAGACTTGTCACGTGGATTGGAACCACATGAAGCACGTCCATCCTCTGATAGAGCGCCCAACTCATGACCGAATGCCCTCGTCCAAGCAATTTCCTCTGCTCCTACAAAAGTTACCACAAGCAAGATCATCATCAATGGCCTTTGTGTTTTCTTCGTGATCTGTTTCCATGCGCAACAAGTTAACAAGCCTCAGAGCACACAACCATCTAAGAGGCCACAACATCCATCAGACAAGTGAAAGCCGCAACTTTCAGAAAGTTCAAGACCGTAACCTGAGTTGCTGAGGAGACGGGATGTGATGACGACGACTTGTCAGATTCAGATCTGACCCATGCTGATTGATAGAGACGACCACATAATCACAAACTGAGCTATTCTTAGATCTGATTGATATTTGTGATATTAGTGTAGCGATCTTTGTAGGGGAAACTTTACCGTTATTGTGTTATTTTGGGACTTATCTGGTTGGGACTAGACAAGAGGGTCTTGACGTGTTGTCGCAGTCAAGATACGCATTTGCTAGGTTGATAGGGTTCTGCACTTTGTTGAGTGTGGTACAGTCTAGGTGGAGAGTTGGAGCTAGGACCCCAACGTAGGTGTACAGAAGGAACATATTAATGCTAGTATTTGCTTGGGGACTGGAGTAGGTCGTTGCTGTGACCGAACCAGGGTAAATCTGATGCGTATTCTGTGCTTGCATTTTATTTACCCTGCTTGTGTTTTTAATTGCGTGTGAATTCTCGTGGGTTGCGCGAGAATATTTTTCTTAGCCTATTCACCCCCCTTAGGCTAGGATCCAGATCCAACAAGTGATATCAGGGCAGGTTTTAGGATCTAGCCTAGGGTTGACCATGAATCCCATTGATAGTGCTTTTACTGAGGGGCAGTCTATATCACGTCCCCTAGATTTAATAGAGTAGATTATGCTAATTGGAAAAATCAAATGAGAATCAACTTAATTTCTATTGACTATAATGCTTGGCAAATTGTTGAAAAAGGCTATAAACACATGTCATTAAAATTGAAATTGTTGAGATGATTAAACCTGATAATAAATGGGATGACAATGATTAGAGACTTTATTCTCTTAATGCTAAAGCTATGAATGCTCTCATTTGTTCATTAGATAAATCTAAATTTAATCGTATCTCACATTGTCTAACTGCACAGGACATATGGCATATATTGGAGGTGACGCACGAGGAAACGTCACAGGTGAAAGAGTCTAGACTTGCACTTCTGAGCACAGAATACGAGGGCTTCCGCATGCTACCATCAGAGACCATATCAGAGATGTTTACGAGATTCACCATCATTGTCTACAAGTCTAGCTCGCTTGGTAAGCCATATTCTAGCCTTGAACAGGTGAGGAAGATATTAAGAGCACTGCCAAGCTCTTTCAGGCCTAAATTCACCGCCATCCAAGAAGCAAAGGATATATCACATATGAGGGTGGAGGACTTGATAGGTAACTTAATGTCCCATAAGCTTGAATTGCAAAATATTGAAGAAAGAGAGAAGCCTGAGGAGATGGAAAAAGCTTCAAAGCCACTTTCTCTGAAAGCTAGCGAAGAAGAAGAAGATGATGAGATAGCGCTAATGGTTAAAAATTTCAGAAAGTACGTCAGAACTCCTAAAGGAAGATCAGAAATGCATAAAAGGTTCATTCGCTCTAACACTTTTAATTATGATAAAAACTCTTCTGAACAAGATTATGCTAATAGAGTTGAATGCTTCAAATGCAGGAAAAAGGGACACTTCGCGAAGCAATGCAGACAAGAGACTACTCAGGTTGCTAAAGATAAAGGAAAAGCCAAGATGCTAACTTGGGACATAGACAGCGAAGCTGAGGATGAGGATGAAGAGGTGGTAGCCCACTCCGCTGTCGTCTGCTTAATGGCAAATAACGATGATGTAAATTCCTTCACTAAATCTGAATTGTTAGATGTTTATAAAGGAATGCAAAATGAGATTAATGAGCTAGAACTCACGTTAAATGATTATAGGAATGCCAGCTTTAAATTACAAAAAGAAAACTGTGACATTTCTGAAGAAGTTGACATCTTTAAAGAAAAACTTGATGCATGTGATTCTACCATTGCTATAATGAAAAAAAGAAAAATCATGCTTTAATGAAGAAGTTGCTTGTCTTTCTTGCCCTTCCTTATTGAACAATATTAGCATGCTTAAGCAGGATTTGATTAAGCTCGAAACTGAAAAAGACAATGTGATTAGATAGCTTAATGATAAGTTGTGCATGTTAAATAACGAGCTTAAAAGGAAAATAGATAAATTTGAAAAGAATGAAGAGGAAAATAAGATGGCTTTTCTAAGTAAATCCACTTTACTTGTGGATGAAAATAAATTATTAAAATCCAAAGTTTCTAATCTAGAATTGTCATTAAGAAAATTTTTAATTGGTAAACATTCGTTGGATACCATACTTGAAAATCAATTATAAGAGGACTTGGATTTGGTTTGAAAAATGTTGAAAAGACCAAATTTAAGAAATTCCACAATGTGCCTCATATTGTGCAAAATATGCATGCAAAGTTTTACACACATCCTATTATTGTAAGTTTAGGAACACAAACATAAAGTTCAAACAAGTGTGTGTTCCTAAAACTTTGATGACTAACACTAGTGGACCTTATTGGATTTCAAGGTCAACTTAACCCCTTTCATGCAGGTGGGATGGAGATTTTGGCGAGGAGCATTGAATTTAAAGTCTCATTCTTTTAGCTCATTAGTCAAATAGCGACGCGAAGGTATATTTTTTCCCTCTTTGCATTCATTGCATACCTTCATAGATTGTTTGTGTGCTCGTTTGCTTTTTATTTTTGTTTTAGTTCTTTATAAATGAAAAACAAAAAAAATGAAAACGCAAAAATAAAAAAAGTGCTTAATGAATACCTCTTTATGATTCATTATAAGTGGTATTTCTTGAATGTTCATTCATATCCTTGTAGAAATCATTGTATTATTGTCATAGCTACATGCGCATGTTAAAATATATTTTGTAGCCAGGAAACGCTTCATGAAATGATTATTTTGATTTCTACACCTACATGTGCATTCCACGAATACTAAACTTGTTGTACATTTGGAGATTCTTTTTATGGATATTGGAAAGTGAATGTAGGATGAATAATAACTGAATAATCTACGGGATATGCTGTGTATTGCCATGATTAAAAATTGAGCATGAAAAGAAATGAATATGAAAAAAAATTAATACATGAAAACTGCTCCGTATGTAAAATGGATACAATTCATGGCAATTACACTACCCACGAGTATCCAACATATGCTTTATGGGTAATCTTTAGCGTTGGTGTATATTACTCGTCAAGCAATGCCAACCCCATATCTAAGAGTCCTTATAGGCCATGTTTTGGGGTTTGGTATCTTGAACTCATTTTTAATGAGGTGGAAAAAATCAATCCTAGTTGATATTCATGTTAAATGGAAAATGTGGATTGGTTTTGATTGCTGTTCAAAATTGAATCTCCCGTTGTACTTCATTGTTTATATTATCACACTTACACATTGGTGGTGAAGTCTAAATTATGATTTTCAATGAATTTGAATTGTTTGCTTTATGGAAAATGACATACAAGTGATGGTTGTAATCAATAATATTCTATTTTTACATGTGATATTTGATGACTTCATTAATACGCTTTTGATGATAACAAAGGGGGAGAAAAGAAAGAAAGGTTTGGTATGTTTGGTATTATTTATTGAAGGGGGAGCTTGCACTATGAAATACATGATCAAGGGGGAGCTTGAAAAAGGGGGAGCTTCAAAAAGGGGGAGCATGCTTACATGCTTAATCTTACTCTATATTATTGTGCATGCTAGCAATGCTTGATCATCTCACTTTTATAAATAATATACGTTACACCCTTCATCACACTTCACACACACATATCTAATTGCTCAAATCTTTCCTTGGGTTGTTATCATCAAAAGCGGGAGATTGTTGGACGCAACGATCTAGGATCTTTAGTTTGATGATGACAAACGTGTGTTGCTATTTAACGTGTGTGCTAAGTGTGTTTCAGGATTGGCAAAGCGAAAATTCTCCAAAGAGATGACTAATCCAAAGATGGAGAAATTGCTATTCGTATAGCAAATCGGAAGAGAGGTGATGGCTATTCATAAAGCAATTTGACTTGATCAATATAGAGATGGAGCCAATTTAGGATTTGATCAAATCATTTAGAGAGATTTGCAAAGATTTGCTTCTACCAAAATCCTAATTTCATGGGATTTGTTTTGATTCTCTTGTTGAGTATTGGACTCCCCGGATTTGGTTTTGGATGATGAGCAAACATAAATATATCATGAACTAACAATTTGTGAGCGCAGTTATGGAGATCGTCGCCAAATTCATGAGAACATCCAAAGCGACGTCTCAAGACTTCTCAAAGCGCGTGATCGCATGCCTAAAGCTTCGTTGAAGCTTTTGTACCTTCTTTGAAGTCAAGAATGAAGATTGAAGCTTTGAAGACGGATCGCTAAGGTTTATTTTATAGTCTTTTAGCTTCGATCTATAGAATGTTAAGCCTTGAGTAATTCTTACATTTCTATCTTCATTACGCTCTTATCTTAGCTTTAGGATCTTGTACAAGTCCATTCTAACTTCCTCGAAGCATCGCGCTTCGATTCGGACTTGTTTGTGCATGTTAGTTGGTACAAGAAGAAGTACCGACCGACTAGATGGTAATCTAGTCGGTCGGTAACTGTTCTTGGACCGACTAGTTTGATTCCTTATTTTCTTGGACTTTACTGTTTACAGTTAGTCGGTCTACGTTGACTCACCGACCGACTAGTTTGTGAACTAGTCGGTCAGTGATGCTTCTTTGACCGACTAGTTGGACTTTACTGTTCATGCCAAATTTCTCCTTAGCTACTGTATATCGTTAGTCGGTCTAAGAACGTTTGGTGACCGACTAGTTGTTGATCTAGTCGGTCAACATTTGTTCTTGGACCGACTAAATCATTTGTATTCAGACTATTTGTTTTTGACTCTTAGTCGGTCTAAGTTTACTGACCGACCGACTAGTTGTGAAACTAGTCGGTCAGAAAGTCTTCTTGGACCGACTAGTTATCTAGGTCTGAAATCTTCATCTGTTCACTGTTCACCTCTTAGTCGGTTCATGTTGTTTCACCGACCGACTAGTTGATGAACTAGTCGGTCAGTGGTTGTTCTGTGACCGACTAGTCTGCTTCAGATTTAGATCCGTTGGAGTTTTGAAAGCGACGTTTCTCTCTCCCTTTTCCATTGATCCTTTAAATACCTGAAGGGGTTATTTCATAGGATCCAAGGCTGCTATTTCAGAGTACTATTGATTCAAAGAGAAGCTTTCAATTCTCATCTTCAAGCTCTCCCATTCTCAAAGAATCTCTCCCTCACTCTTATTCCTCAAGAGAGATTCATTGATTGTGAGCCTTCCAAGCCAAGGGCTTGATTCTAGGTCATCCATCTCATCCCTAGGCTTCCATTGCTGGTCATCTTCTTGAAGCTAGGGTTTGGTGACTCTTCCTCCATCAAAATCCTCTTTGCCCTAATTTGGTAAGAAATCTCAAGGCATAGGTATTTTGTTGGTAAGCATTTCATTTCAGTTATATTTGAATTGTATACTCTCGGTTGTGAGAGGTTTTGCGTGATCCCGGGTTGTGGGAGTCACGGTCATCGATTGTAGGTCGATTGCACTTGTGAGGTTTTCGCAAGTGTTCATATTGGAAATCTTGAGTTAGGGTTTCTAACTCAAGTATCCGGAAGGGATCCGGGTGGTTGGGACGTAGGATCACCAGGAACAAGTCGGGGAGACTTGGGTGGATCCGAACCCATTAATCCATTGTGTTTGCGTTTGCATTATTTCTTGATTGTTGTTATTCCGCATTGTTGTTTGTTGATTGCACGATAATTAGGAATAACTCTCCTTATTATTTAAACGTACTATTCACCCCCCCTCTAGTACATGTGCAGTAGCTTCCCAGGGCACTACAATTGGTATCAGAGCCAGAGTTCAAAGCTACAAGGTCAAAGCTACTTAGTCTGATACCAAACTACAATTGGTATCAGAGCCAAGGTTCAAAGCTACACATAGACAAAGTTCAAAGCTATGACGAACAACGACTACAACGTCTTCAGGAACCGCGATGGAGCTTCTTCAGTTATGGAAGGACTATCCTCAGTCAGGCCTCCACACTTCAACGGTACCAACTATGGGTACTGGAAATGCCGGATGCAAATTTTCCTCCGGAGCGCTTCACTATGGAGAGCCACCATGACGGAGTATGTCGAGCCTTCCGAAGAAGATTTCGCGAAGTGGACTCCCGCGGAGGTCGCCGCGGAAGTAGCCAATGCCAAGGCAATGAATGCCTTGAATTGTGCGTTGGAGCCCGAGGACTTCAACAAGATATGCACATGTAAGAGTGCATATCAAATATGGAACCAACTCCTCATATTGCACGAATGATCGAGTACGGTAAAAGATTCTAAACTCGTCGTTGCTAATAAAGAATTTGAGTTGTTTCATATGGAGCAGGGCGAAACCATGAAGGAATATTATGCTCGCTTTGTGGATATATCAAACGACTTAGAAGCTCTTGGGAAGGTCTATACCCAAAAGGAGAAAGTCGCGAAGATTATCGACGGTCTTCCATCATGTTGGGAAAAGCGTACCTTCGCCATCGAGGAAGGTAATGACATGAATAAATATACCGTCGTACAACTAATGGGTACCTTGTTGTCTTACGAGGTACGCAAGGATAGTAAGATCCGAATGAAGGAAAAGATGAAAGCGTACTTGAAGCAAGATGAGCCAAAGAAAAAGGGGATTGCCTTCAAGGCCGCTCCATCTACCGATGATGAAGAATCGGAAGACGAATTGGACATGGAATCCATTGCCCGTATGGCAAGGAAGTTCGATCGATTCCTCCGAGAAGGTATATCTTTGAATAAATCTAAAGTTAGTTCGACTAATGCTTCTACTCCCGTGTGTTATAAATGCAACAAGCCAGGACACATCAAACCGGATTGTCCTCTCTACAAACACAAGGAGAAGGGGAAAGCATCGAAGTACGACAAGTCAAGAAAGTACAAGAAAGGACTTGTTGGCACATTCACCGACTCCGAAGAGGATTCCTCAAGTGGAGAGTCGGATGATGGAAGAGTGGAGAAAGCAAAACTTTGCTTCATGGCTAATGAGGCAAAAGATCGAAAGTCCTCCTTCGATGATAGCGAGGATGAAAGCGAGGATGGTAGCGATGATGGAAGCGGAGAACCTACTATTGATGAAATGAGGTTAGCAAACCAAGAAATTTGGTCTAAATTTACTAAGTTAGTAGATAGATATAATAAGACCAAAGATGAACTTGTTAGCCTCCAAACCTCTCCTAAGTCTACCATCACCAACAATGACACCATTGTTGAGACACTCGCCAATGAGAAAGCAAGTTTGCTTACTCATAATGGCTTGTTGAGAAATGAGGTGAAGTCCCTCAAATCTCAACTTGAGCATGTTCTTGTTGAGGATTCGGATGAACATGTGATAGCGGATTTGACGTCTCAAAACTCAACTTTGAGTATTGAGAATAAGAATCTCAAATCACGTGTTTATGTACTCACATCGCAAGTATCCACTTTGGATGCTTCTTTGCTTTCTCTCAAAGAGAAGTATGAGTGCACGTTAGGCCGTATCAATGATTTCAATAAAGGTAAGGGCCATTTGGATAATTTCCTAAATGACTTACTTCCGGCCAAACACCACATTGGCTTGGGGTATAAGATGGGAGACTCATCCAAATCACCTACCACCTTTGTTAGGCCGACATCCGATGCCTCGACGAGTGGGAGCAAACACCCCATTGGTAGTTCTCCTACCAATAGTGCTTCCACTTCGTACACACCCCCGTTTGGAAAGAAACCCACTTTGGGTAGACCTCCAAAAAGGGGTCATGCATTTTTGTACTCACATGCTATGCCACGTATGAACACACATCCTACTCCACCGATGCATGCAAATGTTAAGATGATTTTTATACTCCGCACCCACGAGCACGTGCAAACACTCATATGAGACACCCACGTGCACGTAATAATCCTCATGCACATCCTAATGCTTATGTTCAAACATCTCATCAACATGTGCATGCCTACTCTCATAATCACCCTCGTGTATACACACCTCATGCTTATCCACGTATGTATGCTGCACCACATCATGGATCTCATGCTCATCATAATGCTATTGCTAGATCTCATGCTCCTAGGCCACATGCACCACATAGAAATCAACCTTTTGTGCATGCAACCACTAGGAAGAGGATTCCCAAAATTTACACTATTTGGGGTCCCAAGAACACTAGCAATCATGATATGAATGTTTATGTGCAATCCTATATTAATGATGTTATTTTGAATAATGATTATGTTGGAAAGTCAAGTTCCTCTTGGACTTGGTTTCCGAAGGGTTAGTTCCTTTAACCTTTCAATGCTTGGTACCATGAGTTTATGATCATGTTATGGGTACCAAGGCATTTGTTTATAAATTTGATTTTGATTACATTAACTCATGGGTTACAATTATTTTAATTTCGTATTTCAAATTTGTTGTCTAACCCATTGGATCCAAAAGGGTTTTTGGATACCAAAATGAAGTTTTCTAGGTTCAATCCACCGTGGGATACCAACCCTACCAACTCCTCGATTTGCGAAGACTTTCATTCAAACGGAGTTGATGGTGCTTAGGTAATACACCAATGTAGGGTGAGCTTAATGTTGTAAGTATAATATTACATTTGGTATCCATGAGGGTTGAATGCATGCTTGGTTAAAATCTATTTCTTTACATTGGTATCATTTTGTTTCTCCTAGCATGATAGAATTGTGAATGCCATAAATGCTTTGAAATTCTTATCTATTTTTGGCATGACATGTCTTAAAAGTTTTGATGATAATTTTCGTACTACTATTATCACATTGTCACTTCTCATCGCACACTTTACTTAGTTTTGATGTGCTTTTACTTTTTGTTCATTTTCGATCGATGATTGTATCATTTGATATTCCATGATGTGCACCACTCTTCTGATGGTTCATTCCTTTGTGCACATTTTATGTATGTCTCTGATATTGATTTCGTCGTTCGACGATTCATTTTGATTCAATAGCTTTAGTTGTATGAAAACATAGAATTGTTTTCCATGCACTAAAATAGCTATAAATGTTGATATTGGAGAATAAATTCATTTCTTCAATAAGTGAATTTACATTTGATATTTTGATGATTTTAGTTTTCGATTTTCGACTATGGTCTCATTGACACACTTTGATTTTATTCGAATTTTATTTTGGTGTCATATGAAACGTGGTCGTATTCTTAGACTCCCATGCTTAATGAATTATTTGGACATGATTTATTGTCATTGGCTTCCTCCCGCTCTTTTTGGATTATGCCAAAGGGGGAGAGATATAATAATGGCATAATAATGGCATGTGCTAAATGATAATTTACCATGAATCTAATTTGATATGTTAGATTCAGGGGGAGTTAAGATGATAATTTACCATGAATCTAATTTGATATGTTAGATTCAGGGGGAGTTAAGATATAAAAATGGATTACAAATCCTAAATCTCAAATATTGGATTTGCATTTTTACTTTCCTCGTTTGCTTGATGAATGTGCTTATTATTTCATATGGAACTAATGTGTCATCAATGCAGGGGGAGTAAGTATATTTCATTTAGTACATTCTTATTGATTATTATATATGTTGGTTTGTCATCACCAAAAAGGGGGAGAATGTTGAGTATTGGACTCCCCGGATTTGGTTTTGGATGATGAGCAAACATAAATATATCATGAACTAACAATTTGTGAGCGCAGTTATGGAGATCGTCGCCAAATTCACGAGAACATCCAAAGCGACGTCTCAAGACTTCTCAAAGCGCGTGATCGCATGCCTAAAGCTTCGTTGAAGCTTTTGTACCTTCTTTGAAGTCAAGAATGAAGATTGAAGCTTTGAAGACGGATCGCTAAGGTTTATTTTATAGTCTTTTAGCTTCGATCTATAGAATGTTAAGCCTTGAGTAATTCTTACATTTCTATCTTCATTACGCTCTTATCTTAGCTTTAGGATCTTGTACAAGTCCATTCTAACTTCCTCGAAGCATCGCGCTTCGATTCGGACTTGTTTGTGCATGTTAGTTGGTACAAGAAGAAGTACCGACCGACTAGATGGTAATCTAGTCGGTCGGTAACTGTTCTTGGACCGACTAGTTTGATTCCTTATTTTCTTGGACTTTACTGTTTACAGTTAGTCGGTCTACATTGACTCACCGACCGACTAGTTTGTGAACTAGTTGGTCAGTGATGCTTCTTTGACCGACTAGTTGGACTTTACTGTTCATGCCAAATTTCTCCTTAGCTACTGTTTATCGTTAGTCGGTCTAAGAACGTTTGGTGACCGACTAGTTGTTGATCTAGTCGGTCAACATTTGTTCTTGGACCGACTAAATCATTTGTATTCAGACTATTTGTTTTTGACTCTTAGTCGGTCTAAGTTTACTGACCGACCGACTAGTTGTGAAACTAGTCGGTCAGAAAGTCTTCTTGGACCGACTAGTTATCTAGGTCTGAAATCTTCATCTGTTCACTGTTCACCTCTTAGTCGGTTCATGTTGTTTCACCGACCGACTAGTTGATGAACTAGTCGGTCAGTGGTTGTTCTGTGACCGACTAGTCTGCTTCAGATTTAGATCCGTTGGAGTTTTGAAAGCGACGTTTCTCTCTCCCTTTTCCCTTGATCCTTTAAATACCTGAAGGGGTTATTTCATAGGATCCAAGGCTGCTATTTCAGAGTACTATTGATTCAAAGAGAAGCTTTCAACTCTCATCTTCAAGCTCTCCCATTCTCAAAGAATCTCTCCCTCACTCTTATTCCTCAAGAGAGATTCATTGATTGTGAGCCTTCCAAGCCAAGGGCTTGATTCTAGGTCATCCATCTCATCCCTAGGCTTCCATTGCTGGTCATCTTCTTGAAGCTAGGGTTTGGTGACTCTTCCTCCATCAAAATCCTCTTTGCCCTAATTTGGTAAGAAATCTCAAGGCATAGGTATTTTGTTGGTAAGCATTTCATTTCAGTTATATTTGAATTGTATACTCTCGGTTGTGAGAGGTTTTGCGTGATCCCGGGTTGTGGGAGTCACGGTCATCGATTGTAGGTCGATTGCGCTTGTGAGGTTTTCGCAAGTGTTCATATTGGAAATCTTGAGTTAGGGTTTCTAACTCAAGTATCCGGAAGGGATCTGGGTGGTTGGGACGTAGGATCACCAGGAACAAGTCGGGGAGACTTGGGTGGATCCGAACCCATTAAACCATTGTGTTTGCGTTTGCACTATTTCTTGATTGTTGTTATTCCGCATTGTTGTTTGTTGATTGCACGATAATTAGGAATAACTCTCCTTATTATTTAAACGTACTATTCACCCCCCCTCTAGTACATGTGCAGTAGCTTCCCAGGGCACTACATCTCTCTCTCCACCACATCCTCCTATATAAACCCTACTCGAGAGAGAGAGAGAGAGAGAGAGAGAGAGAGAGAGAGAGAGAGAGAGAGAGAGAGAGAGAGAGAGAGATGAATGCGGCACACACAACAATTCAAGGCGGCCAAAACAAAGAAAGTGAGGAGGAAATATTTTGAAAGCGCTAAAGGGAGTGCCGACCGCAAATTAATGTCAAAACTCTAGCACTTGCCGCAGTTTGATTTCTCCAAGCAAGCAAATCTACAATTGCCGAAATTTGATTCCTCCCAGCAAAAATTCCCAGCCGCAAATCTCCAAGCAAAATAAAGCACAACCGCAACTTTGTCAAGGCCACAGAATTTGACTCTCCAAGCAACTATTTCCAAGCAAAAATTTCCAGGGCAATCAAATTAAGAGGGGGCGGCGCAGCAATCAAATTGAGAAGAAGGCAAGATCTGTGGTATCACAATTCGTAAGGAGGAGAGAGAGATTATGCGATCAAATTGAAGGGTTAAGAAGTTAAATTGCCAAACTTCAAGTAAGTGCTCCAAACTAATTATTAGAAAGGACGTGCAAGAAAAAAATTACGAATTGCTCTTTGCACCTCAGAGAATTGCGGTTCATGTACGATTTTTGCCAAAAAAATTCAATCTTTCGTATCACAATGTACCACTCACTGCTATTTCTATCCAAAAATAGCAATTGTAGGCACTGAATTCAATCTGCACCTCAATTTTGAGGTGCAAATAGTAATTCTCAAAAAATTAGAGAAGGATTTTTGTCTTTTGTTTTATTTTGGCACAAAAGTCAACCAAATAAAGTAGTGCTCTGCAAAAAGGAGACCTCTCATAATTTGAAAAGGCAACCAGCTTGATCACGATTGAAAGACTTGTCACGTGGATTGGAACCACATGAAGCACTTTCCATCCTCTGACAGAGTGCCCAGTTGCTGAGGAATGCCCACGTCCAAGCAATTTCCTCTGCTCCTCCAAAAGTTGCGAGCAAGATCATCATCAATGGCCTTTGTTCGTGATCTATTTCCATGCGCAAACAAGTTAACAAGCCTCAGAGCACAAACCATCTAAGAGGTCGAAACATCCATCAAACAAGTGAAAGACGCAACTTTCAGAAAGTTCAAGACCGCAACTTGAGTTGCTGAGGAGACGGGACGTGACGACGATGACTTGTCAGATTCAGATCTGACCCACGTTGATTGACAGAGACGACTACACAATCACAAACTAAGCTATTCTAAACTCTGATTATTTTAATATTTGTGATATTAGTGTAGCGATCTCTGTAGGGGAAACTTTACCGTTATTGTGTTATTTTGAGACTTGTCTGGTTGGGGTTAGACAAGAGGGTCTTGACGTGTTGTCGCAGTCAAGATACGCATTTGCTAGGTTGATAGGGGTTTTCACTTTGTTGAGTGTGGTACAGTCTCGGTGGGGAGTTGGAGCTAGGATCCCCATTGTAGGTGTACAGAAGGAACTATTAATGCTAGTATTTGCTTGGGGGCTGGAGTAGGTCGTTGCTGTGATCGAACCAGGGTAAATCTGCTGTGTATTCTGTGCTTGGATTTTATTTACACGGCTTGTGTTTTTAACTGCGTGTGAATTCTCATGGGTTGCGCGAGAATATTTTTCTTAGCCTATTCACCATTCCTCTAGGCTAGGATCCAGATCCAACAGGTCGGACCCAACCCAGGGATAGTAGAGATCTTGGCTGGGGGTTGTTCCCTTTAGGGCTTTGGATTAAAAATTTTTAGGTCGATTTTTTGTTGTTGCTGTTTTGATTACTTCATCCGACCGACTTAGGCCTGACGTCATATTTATGGACATAAGGATCCAGAAAACCCAACAGTGGTATCAGAGCCTTGTCTACTTGATCTATGATTTGCATTTATAAAAGTATATGATACAACATGTTTCTCCATCAGATGGAGGTTTTATTTAAACCTTAAAAATGTCGTTTTAAAGCAACGTTTTATATTTTCAAAAATTGTTTTTGAAAGTTAGTTTTAATTTTATTTTAAAATTAAATCTTTAAAATTATGTGATAATTTTTGATGTAACTTAAAGTTATGAGATAAAATTTAAGTTGCATGTTTAGCAAGAAAATTTTATAAGATAAATTTTAATTGCTTTGTTATGCTTAGCTAAATTGTTTAGTTGATAATGGTTATATTAGTTTTATTGATTATGTTATAATTCAAGAAAAACTATTAGGATATCCATTAAAATCTTTCAGAAAATTATAAGATATTTTTTGATGGTGTCTACTGTGATTTAAACATTGTTGCAATATATTGAATTCTTGTTTTTGGTAGCCCTCTCTAAATTGTTATTTTAATTGTTCTAATAATAATTTCGAACAAAAGGTTATGTCTTAAATTGTTGCAACTTGAATTTTAAATGCCTAATACATGATTAGGATAGCACCAAATAATCCTTATAGTTGATAAGGACATTAATAAAAGTTATTAACCAATCGTAATAATTTCAAATTTTAGGATTCAACGAGTTGATAGGATTAACTAGTTTTAATGAAGCCAATTTTAATCGATGGGACATATATGAATAATAAGTTTCTTTCAATTGACCATGATCCAGTCTAGTGTTTTTTAACACTGCGTTGTGCATCACCCTAGCTCGACTTGGGATATTGATCATGGGCTAGCCAAATCCCTAGTCGTGTTCCGCTGGACCGCAAGGATGTGAATTATGATTATGTGACATCATCGATTATATCTAGTCAATTACGTTAAAAATTTAGTTGTAACCCTCCTTGTTTTAGAGATTGGCAACTATAGGTTCTTTGTTATAGTTGTTGAGCACACTCAAGCTATGTCATAGATACTTTATGGAAACCAACTTCTCAATACATGAGATGTAGTCTAGACTTAAACCAAACCGTTGCGTCGTGCCCATACACCGAGCACCAGTGTAAGTTTGGCTAGACACGAGAATAAGGGTCCAACTAGACTAGTCATTATGATTTGGATGAGCACACTCATAAGTGGCTAGGGGTAAAAGCCAATAAGGGAATCCTATATATGTTTGATAAAGAGTCATCTACGAATCGCAAAGTCAAGTAATTTGTTGAGCATACTCAAGGTTGTGAGGCTCGAGATGGTTGGATCTCTTTTCATTTAATTTAATTTAATTAAATAGTTCATTATTATGGCTAAAAATTTTCGCAAAAATAGTGGGAGGATATAGTTAGATGAAAGTCATTCTATCTATATATAAATTGAACATATGCTAAACTACGATAGTTCTATGTTTACCAATGGAATCAAAAACATAATATCTTAAGAGAATAAGTTAACTGTCAAAATGGTTGTTGTTAAAGGAATATCGGCTCAAATTCTAATTGATAGACTAAACCTTGTTCTCAATGACATTAAAAATGACCATCTTGGTACATGCTTGAGGACAATGATTTCCTTGAGCTCTGAGTCCAACAAAATAAATGCCCGCTAGATGTCACTCGCCTCTATGAGAGGCAACTTGAACATACTGATGTTCAAAGCATGTTTCTCCATACAATTTGTTGAGCACACTCAAGGTTGTATGGAAAACGGGTTCGATCCGCAAAGTTCGAAACTTCGATCAAATTGTTTAAATCGAAAATTAGTGCATGAGCAGTGCAAGACTATGAATCCCAACTAGATCTTGAGACGAGCAACTTGTTGAGCACAACCAAGGTTGCAAAGCTCAAGCGTTTGGATATATGATATGTTTGCATGGCTATTATTTTTGTTGAGACGCGTAATATCTAAATGAGATTTAGAAAAGGAAGAAGGCATAAAGAAAAGTCATTTGAGAAAGAAATTTTTATCTATCATTAGTAAATTCAAAAGTAGGAGGGACTGAAAATGTGACATATTTGATGTCACGACACGATACAAAAAAATTGTCATGTGTGTTGGAAAAAGGAGCAATTGTTGTTTCTTGGACCATAGAGTACATCTAATATTTTTGGCGAATATCGTCACTTTGCTTCTGTAGCAATGAGTAATTCGTATAACGATAATGTATTAAATGTTAATACATGAATACGCAAGATAATAGCAAAACTTATATGGCTAAATAGACTAGGCCATACCAAAGAGACTAAGCTTCACAAGTCACATAAAGAGGGGTATGACCTCTCGTATTATGAAGTCAATAGACACTTGTGAATCTTATCTCAAAGGTATGATAGTCGAAATTCCATCTGTAAGACAGTGAGAGAATGAGTTGGTAAATTCATAGTCTAGTACATACGGATGTACCCGGACCCAAGTCTAAGTTAGTGTAACGACTGCTTTTCATGTATTTGGATTTATTATAATATAATATATGTTTTGGTGAATTTTCTCCTCATGTGTGGTTTTCGTCTCCGTAGCTTTCATTTTCGATCAATTCGTCGTATTTTCTCGTTTCTTCCTTAGGATTGTCGATTCCGAAGTATGTCATTCGTGACGGACTTCATAACGGTCGTATCTTACTATTAGATCAAGCCTAGGAGTCTTAGGAATCGATCCTGGGGCCCCGCGCTCCGTATCGGAACTTTTCTGTGCTCATTAGCCGGTATAAGAAGGGGCACCGACCGACTAGATGACGATCCAGTCGGTCGACAATCCTTCTTGGACCGACTAGTTAGCTTTCTAAATTTCTCAGGAGTTACTGTTTATCGTTAGTCGGTCTAAGAACGTTGGTTGACCGACTAGGTTGCAAACTAGTCGGTCAGCAATGCTTCTTGAACCGACTAACTCATCATATTATTTTTGTATCAGTTACTGTTTACTCTTAGTCGGTCTAAGAACGTTCATCGACCGACTAGATGCTAAACTAGTCGGTCAGTACTTGTTCATGGACCGACTAACTCTAAATCCTATTTTCGCTCAGGAGTTACTGTTTACACTTAGTCGGTCTGAGTTGGTCGACCGACCGACTAGTTGCCAAACTAGTCGGTCAGTGGTTGTTCTTTGACCGACTAACCAGTGTTAAAACCCTAATTTCTGGGCAGCCGCCAGCCCAACCTATTTAAACCCAACCCAAACGTTTTCTTCTTCTCCAACACGACCCAAAACCCTAAAATCTTCCCCCTTCAGCCCCCATCTTCCTCCAAGCTCCGTTTCTCCATTCCAAGCCCTAAATCCATCATCCAATCCATCCATCCACTCTTTCTACCTCTCATCTTCCCCAAAATCTCACCAAATCCATCAAAACCCCAAAATCCCCCAAAACCCTAGTTTCCCCAAACTTCTCCATTGGCTTCCAGATCTGGTCCTAGGGTTCCCCGGAGTGTTTCTTCCGCCTCCTCTCGGTAAGAAATCGATCTACCGTTGTTTTCATATCCTATTGTAATTTTTATGAAACCCTAATAAAATACTTGTGTTTTGATGATTGTTCCCCATAACAGCGATTCCCCGTAAGCTAGCATCCGTGGAAACGAACCTTCGTAACCGTCATCCCCGGTGATAGGCAAGTGAAACTTGCTACCCTTGTTGTTTAGGCCGTGCTTAGGCCATTACCTTGTTTTAGCGTAAAAGAGACTAGACAGTGAAAGGATAGCTGTCTGGACGCCTTTGATCTAGCTTGACAACGAAGCTAGATCCGTCACCTTCATCATGCTTGTATGTCACGTTTAAA
This sequence comes from Scilla litardierei, assembly GCA_030789695.1. Classification (NCBI taxonomy): domain Eukaryota; kingdom Viridiplantae; phylum Streptophyta; class Magnoliopsida; order Asparagales; family Asparagaceae; genus Scilla; species Scilla litardierei. The sequence continues at coordinate 573,497 of JAULAV010000053.1, read as the reverse complement.
TTCAATTAACGGTACGCGAATATCTGTTCATGTCATTGCATTTTGCCTGTCACGTTTAAATTCCATTAACGGTACGCAATTATCTGTTCATGGCATTGCATAGTGATTATTTATCGTGACTGCGTAGCACACGCAACAATACTATGTTTCCTGGCTCGTGTTCCAGAAGCGAGCCCTGTAGTTGCTAACCCCAACGCTCGGATACCGGCTAGGTGTACTCCTATGCCATACACACACTTATTTTCCTGGCTCGTGACCAGAAGCGAGCATAATGAGTTGCTAACCACAACAATCGACACATGTGGGTGGGGTAAGAGATAAGCGGACTGAGCCCGAGTTGGCTTGATCAGCCACTCCGGCCAGCAGGTGAAATCTCTAGTGTTTAAGTGATTGATAGTGATAGAGATAAACGAGTTGGCCAGCAAGTGGACTCTCTATGCACTAAGTGTTAAGTGATAAGTGTTAAGTGATAAGTGTTAAGTGATAAGTGATAAGTGATAAGTGATAAATAATAAGTGATAAGTGTTAAATGATAAGTAATCAGTGATTTGGTAGCTTTTGCTACATCGTGAGTGCTTGCCTCTCTTTTAAACTGTTGCATCATATTCAACTGCCATGCCATTGTTTAACATTTAAATGCTAGGTTGTTAGTCACTTTCAGTTTCCTTGCCCAAGTCTTTTTAGACTTGCTGACATGTGCCCCTTTCTCTTTTGGGTGACGCATGTTAGACCTTGAGCCTGAGTTGCTTGCTGAGGGTGAGGTGTTTGCGGACGCCGAGCTTGCGCCCGTGTTGGACGGGGAGTACGTGGACACTGGGGACCAGTCCTAGTGTCTTCGTGGTGTTTTACTTTTGTTAGACAGTTGTTTTGTTGTCGGTGCGTAGCACCTTTACTCTGTTATGTCGTTGCTTTTGTTTGGCCTTGTTCTGGGCCCTTAGACTCTTTCTTCTAGCCTGGTGGCTTTTTCTGTGATGTTGGATATTTTGTGGACAAACTTTGGGATTGGTATTTCATATCCGTCTCATACTATTATTATTATTGTTGTTGTTTCGATTGCAATTACAGGGACCTGCTTATACTAAATTGACGCTTATCGGGTTTGGGGCTTCACCGCTCCACTCCCGTGCGGACCTTTTCACGTCTCGCCTCCATTTTCGGGAAGCGGGTCGTGACAGTTAGCCAGGATAAGTTGTTCCTATTTTACTACAACACGTGTTCTTGCTGAAACACAAGTCTGATAAAATAGATAATACAATGAAAGAAGAATGTGAACTGCTTCGATCAGATCGAAGAGTCGAACACTTAGCTATATAATTCATAATTAAAAGAAAATGTGATTTTCTCTCAGGTCAAGTCTCTTAATACATCGGTGTATTGGAGAGCATGAATCGCGCTTTGTTAGACATGGTGTGATGCATGGAAAGTGGCTCTGAGTTATAATCTCCCTCTGGGTTTAGTCCCAGATAGTAATGCCTAGGTTCTTGATAAGGTTATATGAGGACTTTATCAATAAGATATTTATTAAATTAATCGTTAGGAAGTTAAAGGATTACTCGAGTCTCGTGAGACGAAGAGTCGAGTATGACATCATAGTTGGTGATGACTTAATCAACTTTCAGGATGCCATTCGGAGTAGGGACTCTGGTTAATAACTTGATGCAATCTGAGAAGGGTCCATGCATGTAAATAAAGTATGGACTTTAGTTTATGTGCCCAAAGAAAGTGTTTCTTGTTGGCTATAAGTAAATCTTCATGACAGAAGATTGATGCAGAAAGAAAATAGTGAAGTACAACTTATGTTGGTTGAGAACGATTATCATCCTAACTCCTATAAATGGATTATGATGAAACTTTCTTGCCAGTAGATGTGTACAGATCTACTCGAACCGAACTCGATGTAAATGCTCCGGATGACCATGAAAACTGGAGCATTCATGTATAATCTGTTTTCTAAATATGATTTAGAAGAACGAACTTATATGAATCGGCAAGAGAGTTTTCAAGGTCAGTGGGAGCGAATAAAATGCATGCGAGGCATTAAGGAACATGAACATAAGTTTTGAAAGTGGTCAAATAGTGACACTTTATCAGAAATAATTATAAACCGTCTAAATGACTAGTAACTTATTTGGATTATTCTCGTAAGGTACGATAAGCTGGATGAGATCCAGGCAAGACATTAATTATGGATTCCAAGAGACCAAGAAAATTATTTGGATGAAATTCAAATATGTGGTCTAACAAAAACATAGAAAACCTTTAAGTCTATACAGTAGACGATTTAGCAGATTCACTCACGAAGGCTCTCTCACATAAAGTCTATAGAGACTTAAGTGTAAATGCGGTATGAGATACCGCGATAAATGGGCCTGAGTGCAAGTGAGAGATGTTGGGAGATAGGTATGCCCTCGAACTCGAGGCAATTTATCTTTATGTAAGTGTACAAACATCTTGTTCAAAATTACAGTAAGCTGTATGGTAAGAATTTATCTAAGTTAATAAATATGTAGTCGATATTAGAACTTAGGTAAAGTCCTAAGACTTAACACGAGGTTAAACAAGTATCGAAATGAGGATCTCGATCATGGAGAATTGTTTAACCGTTAGTAGCATAAGTCTGAAATCGTTCATGGTCATAGATATTTCGAGAAAAGGATATCGAAACATCGGATAGACCATTGTGTCTTTGTCTTCACCATGGAGTGGTGACAATGATCTCATAGTCGTTCAACTTGGTGAAGTCAGAGACGAGACACACTAAGAGTTATCATTGGAGAATGAGTTCACTGAATGACCCAACAAGAGTTATCATATGGTTATGATTGATCAACCTGTCAATGATAACTCTTAGTGATGATAGGCAAGCTGGTCTTTTGACTTGAGGTCATTGTACAAACCTATACGTGAACGGTGTCTCTTAGATCACTGATCTAGCCTCGAGACAAGCACCATTGAAAGATTTTTGGTTGGGTGACATTTGAAGCATGCAAGGAGAGTAATGATCAAGATAGGATTTTTCTCTCCCGGTCAAGGGGAGTTAGTGTCGTAGTGTTAGTTCGATCTTTAGTGAAAACTCTGTCCAGAGTATGTTGGAAGTAGTCCAACATTATTTGACTAAAGATCGATAAAGACTAACCAAGTTCAAGCTCATAGGGTTGACAGTTGACCATACCCTAGGCATGACTAAATGGCATAGTTTTGACGAAAAGACTATATCTGCGGTATTCATCATGGACACAGTCAGGGTGATCCCGACAATACTTATGTCAATGAGTTAACCACATAAGTATGATACCGAAACAGGGACGACACCTTCTACTCATGGTCTCTGTCATTTGGGGTTTAGAGCCCCACCTGTAGTAGGGTCAGGCTATAGGGTCTCACACAAAGTGAGACCTTCGTCAAGTAATAGGTAGAAATTAAGGAGAATATGCATTTGATGCCAGGGATAGAAAACTGCAAAGAGTTTGCAGTTAGCTCCTGCATTCAGAATAAATGATCTTGAGTGCGAGTGGGAGATGTTGGAGGATGTATGCTCTCAGTTCATTTATATTTGATGCAAATGGATTTTATAAGTCACAAAGAGTTTGCGATGTAAGTTTAGAACAATAAGGATGTGGGAATTTTGCATATGATGTAAAAGAGAATTAAATGTATCGTAAAATATTTACGTAAATATTTAATATAATAAATGCGTTGAAACAGTTAACTGGATGACGGGATCGTCCTTCTAAATGCAGGTTCAAACCGCGTCGAAAACGGACTCCAATCGTGCGAAATATAGCCAAAACCATGAATTTAGCCCAAGTTGGGCATTGCGGGTCGGGTTCTCGCTAGGAGGGTGCCCGACCCGCCTGGCAAGCAGGAGACCACACACACTAGGCGGGCAGGTGCCCGCATCTACTAAAGGAGCGGGCGCATGTGCCCGCAGGCAGCAGGCGGTGCCCGCCCGCTTCGTGCATGTGGGGGCCCGCTCGCCCGCGCCAGTGCGGGCGTGGGCACAGCACGTGCCCAGTGCGGGCACCTTTTGGGTGCGTGCCTTGTTGGCATGCATTAGCTAGGTGGGGCCCACGCCATAGGACCCATGCTTGGGTTGTGAACCCTAGCTGGAATGGCGGCTGCATTTTTGCGAAGTGCTTGGTTTTGGGCTATCTTTGGACCCTTGTTTGAAGGGTCAAACGAACTCGGAATGGGGTGCCGTTTCTTCCCATGTGTTCACTGTTTAACCCTCTGATTTGATAGGTTGTATCACTTGCGAAGCTCAACAGGGGGGAGGAAAAATTCGCTAAAATTTGGCCTTTGTGAAAGGTAAACTTTAATTAATTTTTTCTCCAAAAATTTTTAGTCCTATATCGGATATGAGAAGAGAGGATGAGTCAGCAGCCTATATAAATAGGGGCCTACTGTCCTCCTTGAAACTCGTCCCAAGCTCCAGATCTGAGTAGCTCTATTAAACTTGAGCAAGCTCAGATCTGAGCTTAAATTAAATATTCTCGTTCTCCCTAAATTTCTTCCTTACACCTGTTCGGTCTCTAGCAAAGCTATGAATGAGCTCGAATCGGATCCGAAATCTTGACGGAGGATCCACTCAAGGTGAAATCTTCTTCTGTGCATGGTTGGCTCCGCGACAAGGGTGTTGCTCGCCTTGGGACGCGGTGCAGTTCGGGAAGCGGTTCGGCTCGAGACGAGGAGCGGCTCGGGACGTGGTTTAGTATGTGAGAAGCGACGTGGGGACAAAGAAATGTTGCTAAAAATGATGCTTCATATTCTATGAAAATGAAATTAAAGGTATATAGTTTAAATTAAACATGTGTTTATAAATTGCAAATGTTAAATAGATCTATCCTTTGGGGTTGGTTGGACCCAACACCGGGATAGTAGAAATCTTGGCTAGGGGTTGTTCCCTTTAGGGCGTTGATTTAAAATTAATTTAAGTCGATTTTTTTGCTGCTGTTTTGATAACTTCGTACGACCGACTTAGGCCAGACGTCGTATTTATGGCCCTAAGGACCCAAAAAACCCAACAGGGAAGACCAAAAGAAAACCTAAAATTATGATCCTAACGCCATGCACGAAACTTACATTTAAAATTCATAAGTTTATGCTTCTTAGCTCTAGATCTTTCCAATGAATTTAGATTTAATGTGGTTGTTGCACTTGACTCTTCAGCTCCCCCCATGAATTCAGATTTATTGGATGCAAATGCCTCTTGATCTTCGCCCAAGAATTCAGAATTATTGTTGCACATGAACCTTGATCTCCCCCATGAATGCATTCAGATGTATGGCCACATGCCTCTTGATCTTCCCCCATGAATGCATTCAGAATTATGGCCTTAATTTCTTGGGCTTGGATTAGCAAGACTAAGGCCTCTTTCTGAGCACAATTTTCTTGGGTCAGCAATGCTTCACTTGGGCTCTAATTGCATGTTGCATTCTATTTAGCATTCCTCTTGTTATTGGGCCTTCACTTAGAATGTGGTCTTCATTTTGTAAGATATTGGGCTGGGTCACATTATCCTCCCCCTCTTTAAAAGGATTCATCCTCGACTCTTCAACATCTGCACCAAAATAAGGAGAGATGTCAGAAACATTAAAAGTAGCCCTCACGCCATACTCACAAGTTAGCAAAAGTTTGTAAGCATTCTCTTGAGCTTCTCCCCACTTGAATCGAACATCTTCTTATCCAGTTTATTCAATGGTTCCGTCGGTGTGTTAAAATTCTTCATAAAAAAGCTTGTAAGTCCAAGAAAACTCCTGACTTGTCCAACAATGGTAAGGGTTGTCCAATCTTGGATTACTTTAATCTTCTCTTCATCCTTTGCAATACTTGTAATATTAACAACAAAGCGGAAAAAACAATTTTATTTGTGCAAAATCATACTTTTTTAAATGGGCAAACAATTTCACCCTTCTTAGATACTCTAGAATTTGTCTAAAGTGATCCACGTGTTCATCCAATGTTCTGATACACACAAGAAATCATCAAAGTAAACTACTAGAAAGTTACCAATGTAAGCATGATAGACATGATTCATTAATCTCATGAATGTGCTAGGTGCATTAGTTAACTCAAAAAGTATAATTAACCATTCATACAATCCATGTTTAGTCTTAAATTTCGTTTTACATTCATCTCCGTCCTCCATTCTTATTTGATGATAACCACTTTTTAAGTCAATTTTAGAGAAAATAGTTGAACCAGATAATTCATCTAGCATATCATCTAACCAAGGAATAGGATGACAATATCTTACCATGACGTTGTTAATGGCTCTTCAATCAATACACATTCTCCATGTACCATCTTTCTTGGGTACAAGTAATACCGGAACTGCACAAGTACAAATCTCTCTCTCACGTATCCTTTGCTCATCAACTCTTGAACTTGCCTTTGAATCTCCTTAGTATCATCATGATTAGTGCGGTATACTGGACGATTAGGCAAATATGCTCCAGGAATAATCTAATTGGTGGCAGACCTGGTAGTATCTCATCAGGAAAGACATCTTCATATTGCTGCAAAAGAGATAAACAACAATAGGCAAAGCATAGGTTAAGTTGTTAGTATTCAACATCGCCTCTTTGTACACACGTACTAGGATGTTTTGTTGAGAAAACAAGGCTTGCTTAATGTCACTTCTTTTTTCCACTAGAAAACTCTTCTCTCCCTTTTCTCTTTTCTCTCCTTTTCTTTTTGAATTTTCTCTCAGTTTACTTTCTTTTTCTTCACTCAAATCTCTCATCTTTTTCTCACCCTCATTTTTACTATCTTCTTGTTGAGTCATTTTCCTCTCTCACTTTCTCTTTTCTTTTCTCTCTTTATTTGATCTTATAGTATTTGTTTTGGGGATAATGGAAGGAGAGTAATTGGCTCCCCTCGAAGTACAAAAGAATAACGGTTTAAGTACCCGTCATGTGTTACCCGATGATCAAACTGCCACGGTCTGCCCAACAAGATATGCCATGCTTGCATGGGAACAACATCACAGATTATTTCATCTATATATTTGCCAATAGAAAATATGAATATGACTTGTTTTGTTACCTTCAACTCTCCACATTCGTTAAGCCATTGTGCTTGTAGGGTTGTCGATACTTGAAGGTCGGAAGACTCAACTTCTCCACTAGTTCAGCACTTACTACATTACTACAACTCCTCCATCTATGATTACATTGCATACTTTCCCTTAGACTAGGCAGCGTGTATGGAACAAGTTCTCTCTTTGGTTGTTCTCTTCCTCCTTCATTTGAATGCTAAGTGCTCTTCTAGTCACAAGAAATTCTCCTTCGGTAGCAATTTCTCCGTCATCATCTTCAACCAGCATCTTATCTTCATCATCAGATTCTTCTTCTTCAGTCTCCCAGTCACCATGGTTATTGATGATCATGGTGCGCTTGTTAGGGCACTCGCTGGAAATGTGCCCTCTCACTTGGCATTTGAAGCATCTTATGTCACTGCTTCTAGAAGTATTTGCTTCAGTTTGCATCTTCTTTGAAATATCAACCGTCTTCTCAACTTTCTTCGAAGTATTCTCCTTCGAACTAGATGGAGTATCTCTCTTTAAACTGGTCTTCCAAGGGATAAAAGAATTAGAGCCCTTCCTTGCAGCATTTCTCCTCTTCAGTTGTTGTTCTACATTGATGGCTTGGTGGACCATCTCCTGAAGCATTACATAGTGATGTGTCTCAACCGCATCAGCAATATCAGAATTAATGCCTCGCAAGAAACGAGCCATTGTTGCTTCTCTGTCCTCCATCACATTTACTCGAATCAATGCAATCTCTATCTCATTGTGATACTCATCTACACTCTTAGAGCCTGGATTGAGTCGTTGCAGTTGGTGATGAAGTTCCCTATGGTAATAATGTGGAATAAACCTCCTCTCATGGTTGATTTCATTTTTGTCCAAGTACTAATGAGACATTCTCCATAAAGTTCTTTTTCCTTTTGCACCTGATCCCACCAAACAAGATCATAATTAGTAAACTCAAGAGCTGCAAGCTTAACCTTGTTACCTTCAGAGTAGTCATGGCATGAGAAAATTTGCTCCACACGCATTTCCCACTTCAAATACGAATCGGGATCATTTTTGCCTTGACAAGAAGGTACTTTGATTTTAATTCCACCAATGCTGTCTCCTCGGTTTCTATGTTGTTGGATGTAACGATCTAGGACCTCTAGTTTGACGCGTATGAACTATTTAACGTGTGTGTTAAGTGCTTTTCAGGAGTGGCATACTCGGAGTTCATCAAAGAGAGACTGGTCAAAAAGATGGAGAAATTGCTATTCACACGGCAAACTGGAAGATGGAGAAATTGCTATTCATATATCAACTTGGACTTGGTCAATTGTGGACAACCATGGTGAAATCATTTTGGATTGATTCAAATCAATTAAAGTTATCCCTAATCCTATTTGCATTGCAATTGGAGATGAAATCAAATCTCAATCTCCTAGAATTATTTGATTCTCACATTGCCAAATAAACTCCCCTCCAATCCTATTTAAACCCTACTCCAAGATAGAGAGGGGATGCGGCCAACATCAAAAATAGGAGCAAAGCAATTCGGTCATACCCTAGCCAAAGCCTACACGCCGCAAAATATATTGCCTAGGGCACATCTCCTTCAAGCCGTGAGCTTCTCAAGCCAAAAATCCCTATACTCCTAATATCTACCAAGGCCAAAGAAAACTCCATGTCTATCACCTTGCTGCAATAATCAAAGAGGTGCACAAGTCCCTTGCAAGCAGTGCACAAGCTGCAATTCTCAAAGAGGGTCCTTATACAAAAATCACCCAGCCACAATTTTCAAAGAGGTGCACAAGCCTTGGTTACCGCAACATGCATGTGCCATTGTCAACTGCAATATTTGCCAAACAATCAATTGCGTAAGAGCACATAAGCAAGAATTCGACAGGGAGACAAAACAAAAGAAAGAGAGCAATGATCAAGGTAAATGAATCCCTATTTTAATTAACTTTCATTCCCCTTTTGTGTTTTGCAGGGGGTACGAATGCAAGCACTCTTATTTGGTTCAAGTAAGCACACATGATGGACATTGTGCATAATCACTTGCATGAATCCAGGAAGAAGCCGAATTAATGTTAAGGAAAAATTGTATGAAGTAGAAGAAGGCATCAAGGATTCTTCAACATTTAATTTAGCCATCACATGCAAGCCAATCCAAGGCCGCAATGTTTGACTTGGATTCCCAATTCTCAAGTCGCATTATTTGACTTCAAGCAACACAGAAAATTTCCAAGGGCCGCACTCAACAAAGAATTGAGGTACACTTGTTTTCTGGTTGATTATTCATATGTGATTCAGTGTGTGTTTTTTTGGTACAGGAAAAACACAATTAAATCAAGTAAGAAGAGATTATTAAGGGACAGCCACAATTTTTTTTTCACAAGAGCAAAGCAAATAGCACCTTGACACAAAGTCTCTCTCATCTCCAAGCATTGAAGGATCACAAGGCAACCCACACAAAGATTGAAGTAGCCCATGTACCCCGCCGCAAGTTTGGGATCCATGTGCATGTCGAATTGTAAAGGGGAGGCTGGGGCAATTAATTTAATGCTTACTATTTACTTGTATTGACTTGGTGAGAATATTGATAGATCTCTTATTTTTGTTTGCATGCACTAATTGGAGAACACAAGGTCCAAGCTAAGCAACAAGCTACAGCAAGGCCATAACATCAAAAGGCAAGTTCCTTGCCCAAGCCGCAACTTCACAAGGACATGCAAGGTCAACCAAGCAAGGAACCAAGAGGGAGATAGCAACCTGAGGTGCTCAAGAGATAGAGACGATTACATCTTGCCAGATGAGAACTGGACCTTACTGATTGACGGAGACGACGACGGCTACACAAAACTGAGCTTTCTAAACTATTATTATTATTTTGTGTAGCAGTGTATAGATCTCTGCAGGAGAAACTTTAGCGTTTATTTGTGTGATACTTTGGGATCTTATCTAGTGGTAGTCTATACAAGAGAAACTTGACGGTTGTCGTCAAATGAGAGAATATATTAGGATTGATAGTGTTAAACACGGTGAGTGGGGTACTGAGCCCGGTGAGTGTAGAGACGATGGTTCTCTAGCTATTAATGTTGTGCATGTACACTATTAATAAAATATTTACTTTCGGGGGTTGGACGTAGGTCGTGGTAATCGACCGAACCAGGGTAAATCTGTTGTGCATCTATGTCTGATTATTATTTACCCTGCCTATGTTTATAACTGCGTGTGATATCTCGTGGGTTGCATGAGAATTTTTTATTATCCTATTCACCCCCAGAGGCTTAGATCCAGATCCAACGGTGGTATCAGAGGAAGGTTATATGATCTAGCCTAGATTGACCATGAATAACTCTATTGATTGTACTTTTTCTGATGGTCAGTCTATATCACGACCCCCAAAATTTAATGGAGTAGATTATGTTTATTGGAAATATAGGAAGAAAATCTACTTGATATCCGTTGATTATAAAGTTTGGCACATTGTTGAAAAAGGTTATAAGCCACCTGTTATTGAAATTGAAAATATTGATATGCTTAAACCTAAAGGCAAGTGGGATGATAATGATTGGAAATTATATTCTTTAAATGGAAAATCTATGAATGCTCTTATATGCTCTCTTGATTAATCCGAATTTAATCGTATCTTACATTGTCAAACTGCACAGGAAATATGGAATACACTGGAGGTGATGCACAAGGGAACGTCACAGGTGAAGGAGTCTAGACTTGCACTTCTACAGAGTATGAGAGCTTTCACATGCTACCGTCAGAGTCCATATCAGAGATGTTTGCAAGGTTTAGCAACATCGTCTACATGTCTAGCTCCCTCAGTAAGCCATATTCTAGCCTTGAACAATTAAGGAAAATCTTAAGGGTGCTGCCAAGCTCTTTTAGGTCTAAAGTCGCTGCCATCCAAGAAGCGAAAGATTTATCGCAGATGAGAATGGAGGACTTGATAGGCAATTTAATGTCTCACGAGCTTGAGTTGCAGAATATAGAAGCTAGAGAGAAACCAGAGGAGAAGGAAAAAGCTCCAAAGCCACTAGCTCTTCAAGTTAGTGAAGATGAAGATGAGGATGATGAGATAGCGTTGATGGTAAGAGGCTTCAGAAGATACATAAAGACTCCTCAAGGAAGACCTGACATGCAACAAAGGTTTAATCGCTCTAACCATTACAATCCTTCTAGAAATTTATTTGAATAGATTGCTATTAATAAAGGTAAATGTTTTAAATGTAAAATGCAGGGACACTTATAAAGGATTGCCTACAAGACACAACTAATATTACGGAGAAGAAAGGAAAAGCTGTGGTGCAAACGTAGGACATGGATAGCGAGGATGAGAATGAGGATTGTGCACACTCTTCCCTCTGTCTCATGGCAAAAGTTGATCAGGTAAAATCTTGTAGTAAAGTTGAACTTCTAATTATTTGTAAAGGCATGCAAGAGAAAATTGAATAGCTTGAATCCATATTAGAAGATTATAGAAATTCCAACGATGAAATGCAACAAGACACTTACATCAAGATATTAGAAATTAAGGAACTAAAAGGAAAAAATGTTGCAATTGAATCTACCATTGCTTTGTTAAAAAAGAGAATTCTAGGTTGCATGAAAAATCTAATTGTCTCTCTTGTCCTTCTCTATTGAATGTTATTAGCATGCTTAATCTAGATTTAGTTAAGCTTGAAACTGAAAAAGATTATGTGATTAAAGAGCTTAATGAAAAGTTGTGCATGCTAAATAACGAGCTTAAAAGAAAAACGGTTGAATTTGAAAAGAAGGAAGAAGAAAACAAGAAAGCTTTTATAAGTAAATGCACTTTGATTGTGAATGAAAATGTGTTATTGAAATCTAAAGTAACTAGTCCAGAATTGTCATTAAGGAAGTTTTCAATTGGTAAACATTCATTGGATAATATACTTGAAAATCAATTATATGGAAATAATAGACGATGACTTGGATTTGGTTTGAAAAATGTTGAAGAGCCAAAATTTAAGAAAATTCCCAATGTGCCTACTATTGTCAAAAATTGCATGCAAAGTGCTTTACTTGTGATAGTGTTGGTCATACATCTTATAATTTCAAGTTTAGAAACACGAAAATAAAGTTTAAACAATTGTGGGTTCCTAAAGCTTTGGTGACTGACATGAAGGGACCTTGTTGGATTCCAAGGTCACACATAGCATCTCCGTGTAGGTACGATGGAGATTTGGCGAGGTGTTTTGGATTGAACATTTTCATTATTTGAGCTTCTTAGCCAAATGACGACACGAAGGTATATCTTTTCCCTCTATGAAATTAATGCATACCTTCATAGATTTTCATGCTTGAACTATTTTTTATTTGTTTGCTAGTTTGCTTGATTCTAGTTTGCTTGATTCATTATATATATAAATAAATAAATGAAAAAGACAAAAAGCAAAAAAAAGGGTGCTTGATGAATATCTTTTCTCTTTGTATCATTTAAGTAGTATTATTGAATGTCATTCATATCCTTGTAGAAATCATTGTATTATTGTTATAACTACATGCGCATGCTAGAATTCCTAAGTAGCCATAACATGTTTAATGAACTGAATAACTTGATTTCTACACATATACCTTCACTTCCACTAATATTGAATATTGTTGCACAATTGGAGATTCTTTTATGAAATGTTGGAAGGTGAATGTAGGTTGAAACTAACTGACAAGTCTAAGGGATATGATGTGTATTTGCCCTGGCAAGTATACTACCCACGAGTATCCAACATATGCTATATGGGTAATCTTTAGTGTTGGTGTATTATACTCGTCAAGCAATGCTACCCCCACATCTAAGAGTCCTTATATGCTATGTTTTTGGGGTGTGGTATCTTGAACTCATTTTAATGAGGTGGAAAAAAATCAATCCTAGTGATATCATGTTTATTGGAAAATGTGGATGGGTTTTGGTTGGTTTCTATGAGATTTTCTCCCTTTGTGCTTCAATTATTTAATCATCACACTTACACGATGGTGTAGAAGCCTTTGTTACACTTTTCATTGAAATTGAAGTGCTTGCTCTAAGAAAAATGACATGCAAGTGTTAGTTGTGATTTATAATACTTTGTTTTTGCATGTGACATGAACTGGACTTCATGTATATTCTTTGATGATAACAAAAGGGGGAAAAATAATGAAGATTTGGTGCATAAAGATTTGGTGCATTAATGAATTATCGAATATGAGAATATATGTTCAAGGGGGAGCATGAAATAGGGGGAGCATGCCATGCTTATTTGTATCACATTATTATTGCATCATGCTTCTATGCTTGTACATCAAGCGGTATATTGTTGCATACATTCTCCTTCATCACACTTCACACACACATCACGATGTATATCCGAATCGTAAGTGCTCAAATCTTGTATTGGTTTGTCATCATTAAAAGGGGGAGATTGTTGGATGCAACAATCTAGGGCCTCTAGTTTGATGACGACAAATGCGTATGAACTATTTAACGTGTGCGTTAAGTGCTTTTCAGGAGTGGCATACTCGCAGTTCATCAAAGAGAGACTTGGTCAAAAAGATGGAGAAATTGCTATTCACACGGCAAATTGGAAGATGGAGAAATTGCTATTCATATATCAACTTGGACTTGGTCAATTGTGGATAGACATGGTGAAATCAATTTGGATTGGTTCAAATCAATTAAAGTTATCCCTAATCCTATTTGCATTGCAATTGGAGATGAAATCAAATCTCAATCTCCTAGAATTATTTGATTCTCACATTGCCAAATAAACTCCCCTCCAATCCTATTTAAACCCTACTCCAAGATAGAGAGGGGATGCTGCCAACATAAAAAAATAGGAGCAAAGCAATTCGGTCATACCCTAGCCAAAGCCTACACGCCGCAAACCATATTTCCTAGGGCACATCTCCTTCAAGTTGTGAGCTTCTCAAGCCAAAAATCCCTATACTCCTAATATCTACCAAGGCCAAAGAAAACTCCATGTTTATCACCTTGCCGCAATAATAAAAAAGGTGCATAAGTCCCTTGCAAGGTGTGCACAAGCCGCAATTCTCAAAGAGGGTCCTCATACAAAAATCACCCAGCCATAATTTTCAAAGAGGTGCACAAGCCTTGGTTGCCACAACATGCATGTGCCATCGTCAGCCGTAATATTTGCCAAGCAATCAATTGCATAAGAGCACACAACCAAGAATTTGACAGTGAGACAAAACAAAAGAAAGAGAGCAATGATAAAGGTAAATGAATCCCTATTTTAATTAACTTTCATTCCCTTTTGTGTTTTGTCTTTTTCTTTGCAGGGGGTACGAACGCAAGCACTCTTATTTGGTTCATGTAAGCACACAAGATGGACACTGTGCACAATCACTTGCATGAATCAGGAAGAAGACGAATTAATGCTAATGAAAAATTGTATGAAAGGAATATCATCAAGTCTTCTTCAACATTTAATTTAGCCATCACATGCAAGATGATCCAAGGCCGCAATGTTTGACTTGGATTCCCAATTCTCAAGCTGCATTATTTGACTCCAAGCAACACAGAAAATTTCTAAGGGCCGCACTCAACAAAGAATTGAGGTACACTTGTTTTCTGGTTAATTATTCATATGTGATCTAGTGTGTTTTTAGTACAGGAAAACCACAATCAAATCAAGTAAGAAGAGATTATTAAGGGACATCTGCAATTTTTTTCACAAGAGCAAAGCAAATAGCATCTTGACACTAAGTCTCTCTTGTCTCCATGCATTGAAGGATCACAAGGCACCCCACGCAAAGATTAAAGTAGCCCATGTGCCATGCCGCAAGTTTGGGATCCATGTGCATGCCGAATTGTAAAGGTGAGGCTGGGGCAATTAATTGACATTTAATGCTTACTATTTACTTTTGTTGACTTGGTGAGAATACCGATAGATCTCTTGTTTTTGTTTGCATGCACTAATTGGAGAACACAAGGTCCAAGCTAATCAACAAGATACAGCAAGGCCGTAACATCAAAAGGCAAGTTCCTTGCCCAAGCCGCAACTTCACAAGGACATACAAGGTCAACCAAGCAAGGAACCAAGAGGGAGATAGCAACCTAAGTTGCTTCAGAGATAGAGACGACTACATCTTGCCAGATGAGAGCTGGCCCGTGCTAGTTGATAGGGACGATGACGGCTACACAAAACTGAGCTTTCTAAACTATTATTATTATTTTTGTGTAGCAGTGTATTGATCTCTGTAGGGAAAACTTTACCGTTAATTTTTGTGATACTTTGGGATCTTGTCTAGTGGTGGTCTGGACAAGAGGAACTTGACGGGTGTCGTCAAGTGAGAGCATATATTAGGATTGAGAGTGTTGAACACAGTGATTAGGGTACTGAGCCCGGTGAATGTAGAGACTTTGGTTCTCTAGCTATTAAGGTTGTGCATGTACACTATAAATAAAATATTTGCTTTCGGGGGCTGGACGTAGGTCGTGGTGATCGACCGAACCAGGGTAAATCTGTTGTGCATCTGTGTCTGATTATTATTTACCTTGCCTGTGTTTATAACCGAGTGGGATATCTCGTGGGTTGCACGAGAATTTTATATTAGCATATTCACCCCCCTCTAGGCTTAGGTCCAGATCCAACATATGTCTCCTTTGTTCATCACGATGAAATCTCCTTCTTCTTGGCTGGTGATCTTCAAATTCATCCCCATCAATTTGGCTCTCTGTATCTCCATGAGGTTGTTCTTGATTATTTGGAGGATTTTGTTGTGTAGAAGCTTGATTCTCCATTTGATCTAATCATTCATGGATTCATTCTAGCTTTCTGTCAAACAATCTCTCAAGATGGCTCACCAATGCTTGCATTTGAAAAGATTTATCTCTGTGTTGTGTAGTATCTTCTGGATTTCCTACCATGTTAGTGAAAGAGAAAGAAATATACACTCTTGATAATCTCACCAACTTACAATTCCCTCAGAATCTGTCATTTGCTCGTATGCAACCCAAATCCTTGTTTAGGATCCAATGCCAAGTACTCACTTCAACCAAGTATGTAGTGGTGGTTGGTAAAATTGTGAATAATTGAAGGGTTTAGGCCTGAAGTAGGATTTTGTCTAGAGTAGGAATTCAATGAAAAGAAGGAAATTTCTTAGTAGTGCAAGACAAAAATGCAACAATAAGAGCTATTAATTTGTAAGATAATAGAATGTAAAAAAATAAATTGAGACACCGCTGTTTTTTTTTTTTGGTTTTTCTGCCAAGCTTCACTTCTTTTTCTTTTGTTTTTTTGGATTTTTTTCTTTTTTTTGCTATTTTTCTTTTTTTGTGTGCTTTACTTGTATAAAAAACAACAACAAACAAATTTGACTTTTGAATGAATAAGAACAATAGCGCTCTAAAATAGGAAGATGAAACAAAAGTCTTGCACACTAAAGTTAAAATCATGGTGATAAGGAATTATTTTGAGGTTATGGAGGAGTTTCTTTTTTTGCAAAATTAATAGAGGAAATGAAAAAATTTGATACAGAAATTTTTTTTGAAGAAATGAAATGATTGAAAGAAACTTACCGTGTCAACCTGGGGCTCGATACCAAATGATGTGAAACCAGAGAGGTGGCCCGATCTTCACGGCATAGGTTATTCAGGGAACTCAAAATAAACTTAAAAAGAAGGATATGAGCACACACTCCAACCTTAGAGAAAGGAAAAGGAGAGTGATAAGCTTTAAATAAAGATTGTTCACTGACCTGACAAATGCAAATAGCCAACCAACGATATAGGAACGCGACCTGCTACTTAGACCACTTACCCAATCATGAACACGAATTTAACCAATCCACACAGCAACACACTTGGGTTGAAGCACGAATTAGGGGCTTTTCTGAATTTGGATCACCAATCTTAAAAGGAAGATTGACAAGGCAAAGGTTTCACAAGAGCTAAAGAAGATATAAAAACTCTCACAATTTAAGAAGAACACTCAATTCTGAATGGATAATTTGATTGATTGATGCTTGCTACAAAGGATTACATGATCTACTTATAGGTAGAAGTTGGAAGCTTAACAGACTCTCTAATTAAGGACTACGAATGGCTTTTGGTAGTCCATTAGTCAACATAATGACCTGGAATAAGTAAAAGACATAAATATGACCTAGGGAAGACCAAAAGACAAACTGAAATTATGAGCCTAATGCCATGCACGAAATTACATTTAAAATTCATAAGTTTGTGCTTCTTGGCTCTAGATCTCCCCAATAAATTCAGATTTAATGGTGGTTGTTGCACTTGACTCTTTAGCTTCCCCGGTGAATTCAGATTTATTGGATACAAATTACTCTTGAACTTCCCCCATGAATTCAGAATTATTGTTGCACATGAATCTTAACCTTCCCCCATGAATGCATTCAGATTTATGGCCACATGACTCTTGATCTTCCCCCATGAATGCATTCAGAGCTATGGCCTTAATTTCTTGGGCTTTAGATTCGCAAGACTAAGGCCTCTTTATGAGCATAACTTTCTTGGGATAGAAATGCTTCTACTTGGGCTCCAATTGCATTTTGCATTCTTTTTAGCATTCCTCTTGATGTGAACCCTGCCAGAAACGACGAGACCCGACAATAAAGAGGAACCCAAGATCGTTCTGTAATCAGAATTTGGATGGCGACCTCGACCCTTTGCATGACAAAAGCAAGAACCTTGGTATAGATGACCTCGACTCGTTGCTTATTCCACACAAGAACCTCGGTTTAAGGAAGACGCCACAAACGGTGGTGGAAATCCGTTCGATAAGTCGATGGTGAATGCCACGAAAAACTCCGATAAGTTCGAATAGTTCTTCAAAGAACCAAAGAGATTCTCTCAGAAATTTTACCGAAAATCAACCCCATTTTCCATTGCTTAGATGCCTTTTAATAGTGTCACGCACTGCTTCCCTAAAATGGAGGCGAGACGTGAGAAGGTCTGCTCAGACTTGGAGCTGTGAGGCTCCAGTCTGTAAAGCGTCTGGATTTAACCGAGTTCAGGTCCTTGCAAATGTGAAGCAGAACACCAATAATAATAAAGAAAGAGAGATAGATAAAAATTTATTCAATCTCAGAATGTCCAAAATAAATAAGTTCCAACATCACAAAAAGCCACCAGGCTGGAAAGAAAAGAATCTAAAAGACCCAAGCATGGCCAACAAAAGTACAACATACAGAAAGTAAAGGTGCTACGCACCGACAACTAACAACAACCTAAAACAGAAGTAACTCAGAACAGTCTCTAAGACTGGTCACCGGTGTCCACAAACTCCTCGTCAAACGTGGGCTCAGGCTCGACATCAGCGAACACCTCGTTCTCAACAACGGTCTCTGGCTCAGGGTCTGACATTCGACACCCAAAAGAGAGAGGGGCACATGTCAATAAGTCTACAAAAGACTTGTGCAAGAAAACTGAAAGAAAAGTAGACAACCTAACAGTTCTAAAATTTATGCAATGACATGGCAGTTATAGTATGAGTGCAACAGGTAAGGAAAACAACAAGTACAAAAATACAACTAGCATGGCATGGCAGGAGTAGCAAGGCTACTAACATTCACATGGATTTACAAGTCACGTTTTCATGTCGTGCACAGAGTTTGCGCCTTACAGCTGAAGTGGCTGTACGGGCACACTTCTACGCTGAGTGGTCGCTTAACCCTACCCCAAACCCAGAGTTTAC
The DNA here is from genome assembly GCA_030789695.1 of Scilla litardierei. Classification (NCBI taxonomy): domain Eukaryota; kingdom Viridiplantae; phylum Streptophyta; class Magnoliopsida; order Asparagales; family Asparagaceae; genus Scilla; species Scilla litardierei. The sequence goes on along the minus strand of JAULAV010000053.1, from coordinate 554,786 downwards.
GCCTTGCAGCTGAAGTGGCTGTACGGGCACACTTCTACGCTGAGTGGTCGCTTAACCCTACCCCACCACGTGTATATGGACTGGCGTCCATCTTCTGGATCACGATCCAGGGAGTGTTATTGGCATATGGTTGTGCCCGCGAAAGCAGGTGCCTAGCCTGAACGAGGAGTACAAGTATGGTAGCGTGTGCCACGAATGCAACATTCATGTATAGATGACATGGCATGGCATATTGTATTTAAAAAGCATACAGATAAAGAATTTAAACATGACAGGCAGAGATGCAAGGATGACATGGCAGCATGAACGAAAGCAAGTAAAAGGGGTCAGATCTAGCTTCGTTGTCAAGCTAGATCAAGTGGGCGTCTAGGCAGCTATCATTTCACTGCCTAGTCTCTTTTACGCTATGGTACAAAAGTGGCCTAAAGCATGGCCTAAACAAGGAACATGCAAGTTTCACTTGCCTGCAACCTGACGTCCAAAAACATCGTCCAAAAGTCCAAACTACCTATGTGCACAAGTCCACCAGCTTACAGTCCCAATTTAAGTTATCTTGATTAGTGAATCTAAACAATTAAAAACGCCAGATTTTATCTTATTTACTAGGCAAGGGTTGGGGATCCTAAGAGTGCAGAACGTTACCTCAACACGACGCGAGAGCTACACTGGCGTCGGGTAGCGACGCCAGGGGTTGGAATAAAAGATCGCACTCCTAGTCCATATTCCAATAAGATTCCAAGCTCGCCAATTCTTGGGCAGCGTCCAGATCAGCGATCAAGATTCCAATCAGCGGTTAAGCATTCGGTAGATGTTTTTACGACTTCTGGAAAGCCTATCAACGAACCGAGACGAACTGTTCGATGAACGCAAAGTATACGACGTTGAGCATCCTGGGAGATGTTTGTGACGTCGGAAAACACCCCTAGGAGCAGTAGGAGGCTGACGAAAGACCCCAACAGTGGGAGGGATCGACGAGAATTCAACGACACGATACAACGTCGATATACACGCAAACAGCGAGAGTGTTCGCTGTTTCAGAGTAATGAGGGCCCGAGGGAGGACCCAAACAGTAGCGAGGGGTCAGAGGGGATCGACCACGGCGACAGGGGCAGCGGCGGTGGCAGCGGCTGTAAGCTGTTGCTGCTGCTGCTGAACGATCTACGGGATATAGCGGCGGTTTCCGGCGACTAAGACAGGCCCACGGTGGCGCTGAGGGGAGGAGGCACGTTGGAGATGAGGTAGGGGTTGGTCGGCGACGGGTTAGGGGTGGAGAACGGCAGGCTCGGGGTGTTTTGCTGCTGCTGCGATCTGCGCGGGCTGCTGCAGCAAGCAGCGACTGTGGGGACCTTTTTCCGGTGACCTACGGCGGTGCTACGGCAGCAAGGAAGACGTAGGAAGGTCAGGGATGAGAGTAGGGGCCGCCGGCGGCGGGTTTGGCTGCCGAGCGTGGGTCGGGGATGAAGAAGTCAGGGCTGCGGGGTTTGAGTGCGGAAGATATAGGCTGCAGCGGCTAAATTTTTGAGCTGTGAAAAAATATTATAACCCTAGGTCTAACTTATAGAGTATAGGCTGATACGTGGCCTAGGCTCTCTAGGTTAGGGTTAATAGGGTTATTGTTATTATAGAATTATTTTTTAAAAACGTTACTATAGGAAGAAACCATGTGACACTAACTCACCCTCTCTCCTGTGTGGGTATGATGCCAAGGCTAGCTAAGTCAACTAGGGGAAGATTATATTAAAAAAGGATTTATTGGGAACAATTACTGTGAGAACTTAGGGTTAAAATGTAATAGGTTGGGCCAAATAGTGAAAATAGGTCAAACGAAGCTCAAAAATTGAAAGATAAATACTAGGGTGATCGGGTCGACGAGAGAAAGAAAACTAAGAAGACAGATCACAATTTCGACGACGAGAAACGAAACTAAAAATAAAAAGGCCTCACGAAAAAAGTGAAAATCATAACGTCTCCTCAAACAAAGTCAAACCGTGGGAGAACGACCCGTGAAATGTCGTTCCAAATGAATTCCACAATTTAATACTCTCCGAGAGGGTCACAACGACATATCACACCATAGTGTTCGGATACAGACAAAGTCTAAAATATATACGTGCACGAACAAGGCTACGTGCACGTAAAGCGTATAAAGGATACGGGGTCCAAAGGCGACAGTAATTTCAAGTTGGGCACACGTCAGGGGTTGGCTTGCTAAGGATGCAACCAAGGTTACGGCCCTAACGACTCAACTACATGACTCACTCACAAAGCAACAAAACCAATCAGGTACCCGAAATTGCTATACGCACATCCGTATAACGAATAGTGGGTACCAGTCGTTACATCCTGCCCACCTTAGAATAAAGTCCGTCCTCGGACTTTCTAATTATAAATATAACTCTAGTCAGACTAGTAGCTATCCCAATCACATCACACTATAATTCAACCAGGTATAGTCATTACAAGTGCTTTTATTTGCACTAGGCAGTCAAACAATAACTCTACTAACATGTATATATTCACGCACATTACATACTTACATCTATCATAGCCAGCCAAATTCATACACACATTTCATTCATATATATATGCATACATCCCTTATATAACTACTACTTACCTAGCATAAAACAATAGTTCAGATACTCACATAAGAATAGTCTTACACTAACAAATACAATCATTGCTCTACGTATAGATAACTACTCATGAACAAAATAATAAGGATACACTACTCCCTATATCTCCTAGTATACATCCAATACCAACCACATCAACACAAGTAACCACACCACTCAATATTAAATCATGTTATTATATCTAAGATACACTTACTACTAATATAATTTCACAATTATATAGTCATTCAAATGCATGCAAATATTTCACCAAATATTCACATCACATACGGTCCTATATCTATATTTATGACACGCCACACATACCATAGTCGCTCATACCTATAACTAAGCACATACTTACCCGTGCATGGTGCACACCCACACACGCTAACTTTTCATTCATATATACCAATCACACCACTATATATCCAGCACATCTACACACCTAGTTTAGCTAGCACACATACGTTCACACAGGCAAGTCCTTAGTAAATAACTATACCACAAGACCAACACCTATAACTATATACTGGTATAGCGACCCACAATCATGTGCATAACACAACCAGGCGCAAACAATCCTATCACTATACATACATCATCCATTGCTATATTCATGGTACTACACGCAAACCACAGACATATGTAATAATATACTTAGAGTATACCGACTCAAGCTTGAGTGAGACCCAAAACACATATCAAAATAATCTATGTACGTAACACGGTATCTATACCTATACCAATACCACTGCAATGTATACACATCTACTAACATAACCATATACATACCATGATGTCGATCACACTTAATATCTAGTCAGGTAACACCCACATAGTTCAATCACTTTATCTACCATAATAATATTACAGACATCAGCGCACGCACAATTATAATACCCTCCCCAATATATATATATATATATATATATATATATATATATATATATATATATATATATATATATATATATATATGCATTCATCGTATAGTCACACACATGTAACATATATATTCACACCATATCCATCTACCTATAATTAGTATACCTATACATCTACTTATCCGTACATAATTAAGATATGCAATAATCGTGTATACCTCATGGTATACACGCACACAACATCCCGTAAAAGCAAGCAATACCAATCAAAATTATAATCCTACTACCATACGTATATCACATATATACTCATGCATCAAATACATAACTACTTACGTCTAAGCACAATACATATCTACGTACGAGCACATACTCACACGTACTAACATATAGGTCATATAATAAGCCTACTCACTTAACTATAAATACACCTATTATCAGTACACCTAACATTCACCTGACTTATTATTATTATATATATACATATCACGCATTCACAAGTATCTTCGAACCACATACTCAACTAACAAATATTCCAACACAAATTCCTAAGTAATATAGCTATCCGCACATATATAATAACACCACCATATATACAACTTCACACTTATATCACGAATAACACTGATTATACATACATAATACAAGAGTCAAATATTAATATCCTAAGGGTAGCACGCTATACGGGTTCACACACTCCACCTATATGCATGCACCACCATGACATAACAACTTATACTAATGGCCCACCAAACTATACTAAGGTTGACACAGGCAACGACAAGCACTAATGGCTAAACAATAGAAAAGAAACCGAAACCAAAAGCGTAACGAAGGAAAGGTCGAAAAGCACGAGTTCAGATAGGACAAAGGTAAGGAGACAGCTTGGTTAGGGGAAACAGGGGTATAATTGTGAATGTTTAGGTGGGGAAAAGAAAGATGTACTGATACTCTTATAGGATACATGAAAATAGTGTGCAAATACCTCAAAAATTGGAGTTCTCTTATGCATAGAAAAATATTGGTGGTCGATAAAATGAGTTGTTCGAAGCAAATTTTGAGTTGTATACACATAATAAGAAAAATGGTTTATTAGCTTATTGAAAATCATTATAAGAAACATTCACACGAACATTAAGGACGTTGGTTAGAAAATATTATGCAGCAGTAATTTAATATAATTTCGAAAAAAATTTCGAAATTCAAGAATGAAATTAAATTAACTGAAGTGTAGAAACTTAAGCTCATGCTAAATGTTTTCCAAGTCTTAAAACTGTAGAGGAATTTCAAATAAATAATATTGAAAATACTTTTAGAGAAACCCAGATTTGCCAAACGAACTGATTTACACAAAAATCTTAAAGTACGAGTACTACGAACCTAGAACTGATATATATAAAAATAATTGAAGTTCTATTCATCTTGGAAAAACATTTTAAAGTATGTATGTTAAGTGGTTAAAATGAATCTCATAGTTTAGACGAGATGGTATATCGAATTCTTAAAAAAATAGTAATAGGTTTTAAAACTGAAATGCGAAAGTATATATCAGAAAATATTTACGAGATAGTAATTAAACTTACAACCAATAGACTTCAAAATCTACGAAGGAAAATTTTTACTCAATCGTAAAGTGAGGAATTTAAATATATAAATGAGGGTTTAAAACAAAATTTGAACTTAGCGAAAACTTTTAATAAGGGAAATCGAAAAAAATAACTTTAAAAGAAATCAAGCTTTGCGAAGGAGGACATTCGAAAGATCAACGATTATCGAAATGTGGCGGTCATGTGAATCGAGGCAAGGAATTGGTCGCATGATCGAAACATAAACACGCCTAGGATATGACTCAGGAAAATCTACAGGAAACTCCTACAGTCGACCAACTAAATATTAAGGAACTTGGCGCTAAGATTTTCTAAGGGTCTAGACCGTAATGAACTGTGTCCGGCTTGGCCCGAAATCGATGAACCCAAGCGAACGACTAAAGAATTTCTAGAAGTCTAATATGGTCAGAGCTAGGCAAGAACCACTAAGGTAACTCCTAAGACAACTATATCAATTTCTAGTATGGAGTCTAGCTAACAATCAGGGACTTCTAACTAGCAAGCACAAACGTCTAACTAAGTCTTAATATAGTCCTGATCTAATGAATTCCCTACTAAGCTGAGACAGATGTTCGGGCAACACGTCTACCAGCCACCTAAGACATAGGAAACGATAAAAAAAATTATACTCAGATCTTATGATTTGGATGTTTTAATTTATTTATTGGACATCCTATAATTATTATCGTTGTTCCGATAATTCGCAGTTGCAGTGACCTGTATGGGCCACCAACAAAACCTGTCACACCCCGCTTCCCTAAAATGGAGGCGAGACGTGAGAAGGTCCGCTCAGACTTGGAGCTGTGAGGCTCCAGTCTGTAAAGCGTCTGGATTTAACCGAGTTCAGGTCCTTGCAAATGCGAAGCAGAACAACAATAATAATAAAGAAAGAGAGACATATAAAAATTTATTCAATCTCAGAATGTCCAAAATAAATAAGTTCCAACATCACAGAAAAGCCACCAGGCTGGAAAGAAAAGAGTCTAAAAGGCCCAAGCATGGCCAACAAAAGTACAACGTACAGAAAGTAAAGGTGCTACGCACCGACAACTAACAGCAACCTAAAACAGAAGTAAATCAGAACAGTCTCTAAGTCTGGTCATCGGTGTCCACAAACTCCTCGTCAAATGTGGGCTCAGGCTCGGCGTCAGCGAACACCTCGTCCTCAGCAACGGTCTCTGGCTCAGGGTCTAACATGTGACACCCAAAAGAGAGAGGGGCACATGTCAGAAAGTCTACAAAAGACTTGTGTAAGGAAACTAAAAGAAAAGTAGACAACCTAGCAGTTCTAAAATTTATGCAATAACATGGCAGTTATAGTATGAGTGCAACAGGTAAGGAAAACAACAAGTACAATAAGACAACTAGCATGGTATGGCAGGAGTAGCAAGGCTACTAACATTCACATGTATTTACAAGTCACGTTTTCATGTCATGCACAGAGTTTGCGCCTTACAGCTGAAGTGGCTGTACGGGCCCACTTCTACGCTGAGTTGTCGCTTAACCCTACCCCAAAACCAGAGTTTACACCTTACAGCTGAAGTGGCTGTACATGCACACTTCTATGTTGAGTGGTCGCTTAACCCTACCCCACCACGTGTATATGGACTGGCGTCTATCTTCTGGATCATGAGCCAGGGAGTGTTATTGGCATAGGGTTGTGCCCGCAAAAGCAGATGCCTAGACTGAACGAGGAGTACAAGTATGGTAGCGTGTGCTACGAATGCAACATTCATGTATAAATGACATGGCATGGCATATTGTATTTAAAAAGCGTACAGATAAAGAATTTAAACATGACAGGCAGAGATGCAAGGATGACATGGCATCATGAACGAAAGCAAGTAAAAGGGGTCAGATCTAGCTTCGTTGTCAAGCTAGATCAAGTGGGCGTCTAGGCAGCTATCATTTCACTCCCTAGTCTCTTTTACGCTACGGTATAAAAGTGGCCTAAAGCATGGCCTAAACAAGGAACGGGCAAGTTTCACTTGCCTGCAACCTGACGTCCGAAAACACCATCCAAAAGTCCAAACTACCTATGTGCACAAGTCCACCAGCCTATAGTCCCAATTTAAGTTATCTTGATTAGTGAATCTAAACAATTAAAAACGCAAGATTTTATCTTATTTAACAGGCAAGGGTTGGGGATCCTAAGAGTGCAGAACGTTACCTCAACACGACGCGAGAGCTACACTGGTGTCGGGTAGCGACGCCAGGGGTTGGAATAAAAGATCGCGCTCATAGTCCAGATTCCAATTAAGATTCCACGCTCGCCAATTCTTGGGCAGCGTCCAGATCAGCAATCAAGATTCCAATCATCGGTTAAGCAGCCAATAGACGTTTTTACGACTTCCAGAAAGCCGTATCAACGAACCGGGACGAACGGTTCGATGCACCCAAAGTCTACGACGTTGAGCGTCGTAGGAGATGTTCGTGACGTCGGAAAGCACCCCTAGGAGCAGTAGGGGGCTGACAAAAGACCCCAACAGCGGGAGGGATCGACGAGAATTCAGCGACGCGATACGACGTCGATATACACACAAACAACGAGAGTGTTTGCTGTTTCAGAGTAATAAGGGCCCGAGGGAGGACCCAGACAGCAGCGAGGGGTCAGAGGGGATCGACCACGGTGACAAGGGGCGGCGGCGGCGGCAGCGATGGCCGCTGCAAGCTGCTGCTGCTGCTGCTGCTGCGCGATCTACGGGATATAGCGGCGGTTTCCGGCGACTAAGACGGGCCCACGGTGGCGCTGAGGGGAGGGGGCATGTCAGAGATGAGGTAGGGGTTGGCCGACGACGGGTTAGGGGCAGAGAACAGTGGGCTCGGGGTGTTTTGCTGCTGCTGCGATCTGCGCGGGCTGCTGCAGCAAGCAGCGGCTGCGGGAGCCTTTTTTCGGTGACCTACGACGGTGCTACGGCAGCAAGGACGACGGAGGAAGGTCGGGGATGAGAGTGGGAGCCGCCGGCGGCGGGTCTGGCTGCCGAGCGTGGGTCGGGGATGAAGAAGTCGGGGCTATGGGGTTTGAGTGCGGAAGATGTAGGCTGCGGCGGCTAAATTTTTGAGCTGTGAAAAAATATTATAACCCTAGGTCTAACTTATAGAGTATGGGCTGATACGTGGGCTAGGCTCTCTAGGTTAGGGTTAATAGGGTTATTGTTATTATAGAATTGTTTTTTAAAAACGTTACTATAGGAAGAAACCATGTGACACTAACTCACCCTCTCTCCTGCGTGGGTATGAGGCCAAGGCTAGCTAAGTCAACTAGGGGAAGATTATATAAAAAAAGGATTTATTGGGAACAATTACTGTGAGAACTTAGGGTTAAAATGTAATAGGTTGGGCCAAATAGTGAAAATAGGTCAAACGAAGCCCAAAAATTGAAAGATAAATACTGGGGTGACCGGGTCGATGAGAGAAAGAAAACTAAGAATACGGATCACAATTTTGACGACGAGAAACGAAACTAAAAATAGAAGGGCCTCAGGACAAAAGTGAAAATCGTGATGTCTCCTCAAACAAAGTCAAACCGTGGGAGAACGACCTGTAAAATGTCGTTCCAAATGAATTCCACAATTTAATACTCTCCGAGAGGGTCACAACGACATATCACACCATAGTGTTCGGATACAGACAAAGTCTAAAATATATACGTGCACGAACAAGGCTACGTGCACGTAAAGCGTATAAAGGATACGGGGTCCAAAGGCGACAATAATTTCAATTTGGGCCCACGTCGGGGGTTGGCTTGCTAAGGATGCAACCAAGGTTACGGCCCTAAAGACTCAACTACACGACTCACTCACAAAGCAACAAAACCAATCAGGTACCCGAACTTGCTATACACACAGCCGTATAACGAATAGTGGGTACCGGCTGTTACAAATAGGATCAAAATTACAAGGAAAGTTCCTAAAATTTAGGCTAAAATTATGTCTACAAATCAACCCATTAATTGGCTGATCACTTGCCAACACATAGGAAAGGAAAGTAATTATCTCGGCATGCAAGCCATCTAAAAATAGAAAAGGAAAGTAATTTCTAGGCATGCAAGCCTTCCAAAAATAGAAAAGAAAAGTAATTTCTACGCATGCAAGCCTTCCAAATAGAGTATTTAGCATTCAAAACCTTCCAAAAAGATTAATCCTCCACATGCCAATTTACTTGCTGAATTTAAGCTATCCATAGATGGATTCTTCTAGAACTTAAATCATGTTCAGCCATCTTTGCTGAACACATGGCTCATGTTCAATGGGCTTCCATGAATTTGCTTGATCCCGGATCTCTTGATCAGCCCGTTGAGTACAACTTTGAATCTCTTTGCTCGCGAACGCGTAACTGGTCACTTGAACAGGATCCTTTGAAGTTGTTCTATGATTTACATCATTCCCCTCCTCTTGAAAAGGATTTTTCCTCAAATCATCACCTACATCAAAAGGACTCAAATCAGTAACATTAAATGTAGCGCTTACATTGTACTCACCTGGTAGATCTAGCTTGTAAGCATTGTCATTAATGCACTTTACCACTTGGAAAGGACAATCTCCCCTTGGAAGCAAATTTGAGCATCTTTGTTCTGGAAATCTCTCCTTTCTCATATGCAAACATACCCAGTCTCCGGGTTCCAAAATCAGCTTGTGACGCCCCTTGTTGGCTTGTTTTGCATATTGCTCTGTTCTTCATTCAATGTTAAGTCTTGCTTTCTTATGAATCTGTTTGACAAAGCCAACCTTCTTTTTGCCATTTAAATTAACACGCTCAGTCAAAGGTAAAACAGATAAATCCAATGGAGTTAAAGGATTAGATCCATATACAATTTCAAATGGTGAAAATTTAGTAGCAGAATGAATAGCTCTATTGTAAGCAAACTCGACATGTGGATGTTTTGATGTCTTGTTTAATGATTGCTCTTAACAAGGTAGACAAATTCCCATTCACTACTTCGGTTTGACCATCAGTTTGTGGGTGACAAGTAGTAGAAAACAACAGCTTAATACCTAACTTACACCACAAAGTCTTCCAAAAATAGCTCAGAAACTTAGCATCTCGATCTGAAACAATTGTTCTTAGCATGCCATGTAATCTCACAATCTCCCTAAAGAACAAATCAGCAATGTGTGAGGCATCATCTGTTTTTTTGACATGGAATAAAGTGTGCCATCTTAGAAAATCTATCCACAATCAAAAAAATTGAGTCTCTTCCTCGTTTAGTCCTAGGCAATCCCAACACAAAATCCATTGAAATATCAATCCAAGGCTCACTAGGAATTGGTTAAGGGGTATACAAACCGTTTGGTTGAACTCTAGATTTAGCTTGCCTACATGTGACACATCTCCACAAATTCTCTCAACATCTCTTTTCATGTGTGGCCAATAGAAGTGTTCTTGCAAAATAGCTGCAGTCTTTCATGAGATTCCTACACTAACAACTCTCTCAAGGAACAATTAGGCACACATAGCGTATTCTCTCGAAACAGGAACCCATGTCTAAAGAACTTACCATAAGGGTTTTCTCACAAGCATAGTATTCCTCACAAAATTCATGGTCATCAGTATATAAATTTTTAATGCACTCAAACCAAAGCAATTTTGCATCAAGTGTAGAAAGTAATGCATACCTGCGAGAAAGTGCATCAGCGACCACATTCTCCTTACCTTTCTTATACCGGATGACGTATGGAAACGTTTCGATGAACCCCACCCAACGAGCGTGCCTTTTGTTTAGCTTGTGTTGTCCCTTTAAGTGTTTACGGACCCATGATCCGTGTGAATCATGAACTCCTTTGACCATAGGTAGTGCTGCCATGTCTCTAAAGCTCGAACCAATGCATACAGCTCCTTATCATACGTTGGGTAGTTTAAAGCTGCCCCGCTTAGTTTTTCGCTGAAGTAAGCAATTGGTCGTCCTTCTTGTATAAGAACTGCGTCTATGCCAATTCCTGAAGCATCACATTCAATCTCAAACGTTTTTGATAGGTTAGGTAAAGATAATAAAGGAGCATTGGTCAACTTCTCTTTGATTAGCTGAAATACCTCCTCTTGTTCTTGTCCCCATCTAAATCTAACGTTCTTCTTGATCACTTCAGTAAGTGGTGTAGCTATGCTACTAAATTCCTTCACGAACCGCCGGTAAAAACTAGCAAGTCCATGAAAACTACGAACATTACCTGCACTTGTGGGACTTGTCCACTCTTGTATTACACGTATCTTCTCTTCATCAACCTGTATACATTGTGTATTAACAACAAATCCCAGAAATACAAGCTTATCTGTGCAAATGTACACTTCTTCATGTTAGCAAATAACTTTTCTTTTCTAAAAACATTTAAAATAGATTTCAAATGTACTACATGATCATCCAAGTTTTTGCTATAAATGAGGATATCATCAAAGCAAACAACAACAAATCTGCCTATAAATGCACGCAAAACATGATTCATAAGTCTCATAAAAGTGCTCGGAGCATTAGTTAAACCAAAAGGCATAACTAACCATTCATATAAACCATATTTTGTTTTAAAAGCAGTTTTCCATTCATCTCCTTCTTTCATTCTAATCTGATGATAACCACTTCTTAAATAAATTTTAGAAAACGCTCAAGAACCATGCGGCTCATCTAACATATCATCTAGGCGAGGAATATGATGACGATATTTTATCGCTATGTTGTTGATGGCTCGGCAATCAACTCACATTCTCCACATCCCATCCTTCTTAGGCACAAATATTCCTTTGCATACACCATGTCAATTGGCTTGCTTTCATACGTGGTATGACATTTCAAGGATTTTGTTTGTATTTTTTAAACAGCAATGACAACGATAAAATTTTTGTTATCAAATTGGACCATTCAGATTCAGATATATCTGCTTCTTGACGCATTGGATATATGCATATAGAAATACCCTTCTGCCTTTATTCTAATGGCTTAGTTTATGATTTTGGTGACTTCGTTCTTACCATATGGAAGTTGATCGACCATTCGTCCCTGAATTTGTTGATTTTGGAGGTAACATAAGGAAAAAAGTGTTGGAATTGCTTATCTTTATTTGCTTTGTCATTTTTTATGATTAGCAAAGGCAAAATGGCCAGACACGTGTATGTAACCTTTGCATATGTTGTGAGCCATATTCTTTATTCATGCCACTTTTTGCTTGCAGTTTCTCCCAATTTGTTTTATTATCATTTCTTTTATTTGCCTTGCAAGCTACTTATTGTCCTGATAATTGTAAATGGAATAATTATCTGTTCATATGTTTTTTCTCCTTAACATGTGCCTAGAAGTGATCTTTATGATGCGGAGAGCAAGTAAAAATACAGGTGCATGTTGGCATTCGTTGGATTTCATTGACTACGTTGTTTTTCGTGGTGGGATGCCCTCATAACAAGAAGTTTTAAGAATAGATTTCATGCAACATTGTACCAACATATTTCTTTATGATTGTTCAGTTATTTTTGTCTTAAATAGAATAACCTATGTGTATACATTTGCAAGACTATAGCACTGTTATCCACTTTTCCTAAGGAACAGTAACATCTGTTTCCCAAATATTTTGCTCTTGAACATAACTATCCCTAGCAGTTCCACCATCTGTTTATGCATTGTTTTAGTTTCTGATTGAAATATGTTTGGTAGATGCAAAACTACATAGTAGTTCTGAATATAATGTATTGTTATGTTTGCTGATGCTCAACGATTAATTGTTTACCGTTTATTTGAGTGGATTACTTCCGAGAAGTTGCACCTGATAACATAAGAGAAAAGGAAATATGAATAAAATAAGAAAGAAGAAGAGAGAAAAGGTCGTGGGAAGAACCACTATCACGTCAAGAACAAAACAATTATAAATGCACCACCTTTGCCTCCCCAATCGATTTTTGAGATTTTTGGAGGTTCTGGGTATTTGATTGGCCGCATTCTCAGGTATACTTTCCCATTTCGACAAGTTTCTTCAGGTAACATGCCTTAATTTTATATTGCATTGGTCTTTAATTTCCAAATGCATGCAAGATGTTTGATTGAATGCCTGGCTAATTTTTTTAAACGTAATACAAAAATTCTGGGGCTTTGTATTTAATTCCTTGCAGATTCTGTCAAAACATTATTGTGGGGCGTTATATTAGGTTCACATTTTTTCTCTGAAATGTTATGCTTCAATTGTTGATTGTTTTTGTTAGGTCCAATCTGTTATTGGGCTAGCAACAGATCCAAAACATTGTTATAAGAAAATATCAGATTGGCCAAAACAAATCCTTTTGTCAATATGTTATATGTCCAAATCCAAAACATTGTTATAAGAAACTATCAGTAAATATAGCATACTCTCCATATATATTGAGGACTACATTGCAGAAAATGTCTAATAACAAAAAAAATCTATACATAATTGCTATGGGATGATCGGCAGTGTATTCTGCACGATATTGAGGACTACATTTATATGAAGGAGAGTATGCTAATATGCTTATATGATTTCTTGAGCTAATATGCTTTCAGTTCCATCTCACATAATTTTTGTTCTTCAAGTAATTTCATGTTGACATCATGATTTTAATTTGTGTATCAATATTTAGGTAGTCCTTAATATCATATGGAATATTGGTTGTGTTAGTAACTTCAAGTAGCTTTTGTGTAGTCCTCAATTTCATATTGACAACATGATATTGAGGACTACATAACATGTTTTCAAGTTCAGTTCTTCAATATTTAGGACTACTTAACATGATTTCGGCATGATATTTCAGTTTGTGTATCAATATCATGTTGACAGCATGATTCAAGTAACTTCAAGTAGCTTTTGTGTTAGTAACTTCATGTAGTCCATATTGACAGCATAATTTCAGTTCCATCTCCCATAATTTCAGTTCTTCAAGTAACTTCAAGTAATTTCTTATTTTTAACAACATGAATGAGTTACCATACATTCATAGAGCTACAAAATAAGAACTCATACATTTTCAGTTCAATCAGTTCTATTTCAGAATGTATGAGTTTTAACAATATGTATCAATGTCAGAAAATGTAAGTGATACATTTAGGTTTACCATTCAGGTAATATAGAACTTTTTGTTAAAACTATTTTATGCGCTCGTTCTACCATTTGCTTTGCACTGGCTCTTCATGTTATGTTATACTGAGATTTTTCATGTTGTTGCAGTACTTAATGCCGAGTGCAATCTTGGAGGGGGCAATTGCGGGCTTGAGGGGCTATGCAGTGAAGGATGCTTCGGCGTTGTTGTTCTGGAATCATATTTTCGCAGTGATTTCTCTCTTAGTCTACATTGTAGTCTACTTTCAGTTGATTTCCTACGTTTAAGGGGTCATGGTTTGGATTTAGAAGGAGAGGAATTCATTAGCAAAGTGATGAGTTTTTGAGGGATTTGGGTGGATTCATGACAAAGGTGGTCTCATGGAGATGGATTGTTATAGAGGATAAGGAATCAACTTTGAGGTAGGAATTCTACTCTTCTTATGGCATGTTATGGAATAATAAGAATAGACAAGATAAAGGAAGTTGTTCTCGTTTTAGGTTTCCAGCAATATTGCAGTATATTGATGCATGCTTATCACCCAACATAATAGGAATAAAAATCTGAAATAATTTATGAGTATATCTTATGAAATTTGGAACAACTTTCTTGTTTTGAGTTTCTCTTAATTATGTCATTAATTAGGGTTAATATGGCTTGGACTGTGAGATAACAGCATTTGCCAGTTTGGACACCCCTCACTATTTCAACTCTAAATGATGCTACGTTTATGCAAATCATAAGTTTTAGGTTGGATAACTACAATTCCTATTATGTGCTTTTAACCCAGATCTGGTTAGAACTGGTAGTAATTAAGTGGTTTAGATGAAGCAGTGTCAGCTTTTAAACAGAATTTCTATCGCTTACCATTTTGGCCTCTATAAATTGCTCACTCATCATGATTTTCTGACAAGTGATACTCCCAAACTTATGTATCTACAAATTTGTAGTTAGGGCTTTCTTGATATTGTAACAAGAATTCCATGAAAACATCATTGTTTGGTGACTGAATGTGTTTTCAAGCACCTTGCTAACAGGTTATCGCATTTGGTTCATTATGCTATGAGTAATTATATGATGTTGTTAGGTAGCATTTGGCAAGTTAATATTCAAAGATGGGTTATTTGCCATCATAAGTCATTTTAGTAGCATGTAGTCCTGATACGAAATATTGATTCCATGATCATGTTGGTCAATGGTGATGTTGAAACATCATTAATGTCATGTTAGTGCTAACTTCATTAGCAAGCTTCTAATGCCTATGATACATATTTGTATGCTCATTTTAATGGCCATGCTCCATGTAATGGCTATGTACCATGTTTATGTTTATATTCATGATTCATAACCATGTTCTATGTTCATGTTCCATGTTTTGATACTTAAACTCATGCTCCATGTTACATCTTTATGTTTATACTTGCTCCATTCATCCCATGTTAAAATGCTTAGGTTCATGCTAACAAAGTTATTTTCCATGTTTAAGTGAGTTTCTATATTCATAATTATGTTCCTTATGATAAATTGTAGCATGTAAAATCATAGTATTAGTGCACATCATGTTAACTTTATTGTGTTAAATTTTATCATACAACAAACTAGTATGCATTGTTGTATTTAAAGATAGTGTACATGCTCATGAATATGTTTGGCTCATATTAGTTCATATTAATATCGATATTACTATTAATTCTTGCTAATAGTTTTCATTTGGTTTTATGATAATAGCTTGTTATGTTAGAAGCCTATTATGTATGCTCCATGTTGTAACTAACTTATAAAGTAGGCACCCATGTTAAGTAGATTCCTTGTGTTTTTCGTTATCAATGTTGTCATTATCCATAATCTTACTATATGGAAATTCACGATCCTTTAGTTATGTTGTCGCCTTATGTGGGTTGTGTTAATGTTATTAAGTGGTAAATGGAGTATCGTAATAATCTTGGTACGAAATGGAAATGTTAAGATGATTATATGAAACGATGGTCATGGTTAATCCCGACATCGGAAGATGATGAAAAGTATGGAAATGTGAATGCAGTAACTGAGACCATCGAAATGAAAGACAAGACAATTCATTTTATAAATTGAGAGTGAGTAAGAGTGATAAATATCTGGAACGCTCAATCCATCTGAGATGGGCGAGACTCCAAATATGGGCTTGGGGGAAACGCGTGTAAATTATTGGAGTTAAGGAGTGGACATATGATGATATGATTTCTCACTCACTTGTCACTCCGTAAGGGGGAGTTGACTAGAGTTAGAGAGGCCAGTGGTGTACTCGTGATGCACCATTAGGTAATTGTTGGTTTTCTTCGTTTGTCCCGATAAAAACCAAGAATTGTCGCACGCCCGTAAGGGGGAGTTTCGAGAGGCCTCTCCAGTGCTCATGTCGCTGGCTGAGGTACCACTATTTCACCCACCATGGCTGAAATCCATCTCCTTAGTGTCGTACGGTTCACTCGGGTTTCCAAATAATAACTAAATGCCTAACTTTAAGACTAACTTAATATGTAATGTGGTTGTGGAATTCATGTTCCTCGATTTTTCCTTTTAGCACTTATATGATATGTCTTGTTCATTTTTTAATGCACTATTTTATTTTCATTTCTATATCGCTTGCATCAATGCATTATAGCATGATATGCCATATGTAGAGTTGGACATTCCTACTGTGGCACGTTGTGACGTGCTCCTCCCCATGGGTTTTCAGGTATTTGGCAGTTGGAGAATCTCAGGAGGCAGAGAGTGTGATTGGAGCTGGGTATGTGGAGTAGTTTAGGGCGTTGAGTTGTACTTGGATATGGTGATGGTGAGGTGTTATACACGAGGATTGTATATGGGAGCTGTATGTAAAGAAATATTTGAACTTTGTTTTTAATAAAGTATGAATGATTTTGTTCCTTGTACATTGTTCTGTGTTGTCTGCGTTGGTATTTTATATTGGAGCATTGTCTATACTTTCCAGCACGTGCGTAATGGCCTGCGGAGTTTTCTGGTCTGAGCAGTACTTCTCTTCTCTCTCTCTTCTTCCTTGGTATCCTGGGGAGCAGGACGTGACAAGTCTAGAGATGCTGACCTTTTACTGTCTTTGTCATCCAAAGAGAGGTCGGTCCGAGTCTTTCTAGATGACCAACTAGTGAAGAGCATTTTGTGGGCTCCGGTGTGTTTTCTAAAATTGTGCTGAATCTAATCTTGGAACTCAGAGATTGGATTTGGTTGCATATGATAAATGAGAGATTTCCAGAACAAAGAAATTGCTTCCAAGGGGAGATGATCCTTTCCAAGTCCTAGAGCACATCAATGCCAACACTTACAAGCTATATTTACCAGGTGAGTACAATGTAAGTGCTACATTTAATATTACTGATTTGAGTCCTTTTGATGTAGGTGATGATTTGAGGACAAATCCTTTTCAAGAGGAGGGGAATGATGCAAATCATAGCACAACTTCAAATGATCAAGTTCAAACTTCAAATGATCAAGTTCAAGTTCCAATTGGACCAATTATGCGATCGCAAGCAAAGAAGTTCAAAGATATACTCAACGGGTTGATTCAAGAGATTTGGGCTCAAGCAAATTCATGGAGGTCCATTGATCATGAGCCATGTGTTCAACAAAGATGGCTCAATATGACTCAAGTTCTAGAAGAATCCGACTACGACTAGCTAAAATTCTGCAAATAAATTGGCATGCTTTGGATTACTCTTTTTGGAAGGTTTGCATGCCAATTTCATCTTTTTGGAAGGCTTGCTTGCCAAAATACCCTATTTGGATGGCTTGCATGCCTATATAATTACTTTTCTCTTTTTATGGAAGGCTTGCATGCCAAAATAATCTATTTGGAAGGTTTGCATGCCTAGATATTTAGTTTCCTTTTCTATTTTTTGGCATATGATCAGCCAATTAATGGTCTGATTTGTAGCCATACTTTTAGCCTAAATTTAGGAAATTTCCTTGTAATCTTGAGCCTATTAAAAGGCATCTAAGCAATGGAAAAAAGGGGAGTTGATTTTCGGTAAAATTTCTGAGAGAATTTCTCTTTGGTTCTTTGAAGAACTATTCAAACTTATCGAAGTTTTTCGTCACGTTCACCATCGACGTATAAAATGGATTTACACCACCGTTTGTGGTGTCTTCCTTAAACCGAGGTTCTTGTTCGCAATAAGCAACGGGTCGAGGTCATCTATACTGAGGTTCTTGCTTTTTTTGTACAACAGATTGAGGTCTCCATCCAAATTCTGATTATAGAACGATCTTGGGTTCCTCTTCGTTGTCGAGACTCGTCTTTTTTTGGCAGGGTTCGCATCATCCGGGTAAGGCCATTTTTTGATCTTGTTCGCATCTTCCCTCACCCTGATCTTCTCTTTTCTTGTAGAAATGGCAGGGCATGAGTTCAACACAGCCCTTGACAAAAATAAGCTTCTCCGTCTTGGCTTCAAGAAAATTAGAGGTAGCACATCTGGTCGGTCGCTCAGTAGCCTTGTGAGCAAGCCCTTTTAGCAAAGAAGAGCAGAGGTCGGCCCAGCCAGTCGGGAAGCTGAGCCCGGATGGTGATAGGTCGGACCCAGTTATCTAGAGCTCCCTTACAGCTGTGGAGGAGTTGGTCCCTGTGGTTGAGAGTTCAGTGTTAGTCGACGAGAGCTTGACTGGGCCTTAGGGGGTTTGGCCAAAGTCGACGAGAGCTTGCTGCGCCCGAGGGAAGCTCGGTCAAAGTCAACAAAGGTTTGCAAAAAGCAAGGATATCTTGTCAGAACACTCCGAGGTTCCTGGGAAGAGTAGGAAGGAGGGCAAGATTGAAGCTCTGATATTGGTTCTAGGGGAAATATTGAGGCTCTGACTGACACTTTGGGGTCGACCGATTCCTGGCCATGGGGTGGTCTCGTTCCCTCACCCCAAGCTGACTTGGCTGACTCCTTTCGAGTGGGAGCAAGCACGGATATTGCCCACGTATAAGTCTACACCCGCCGACTTGGAATGCGATGGAGGCGAGCTCATCAGCCCTACTCGTAAAGTAGGGTGCGGTGAATTAGTCTTTGTTGATTGCAGGGGGCAACTGGTTGGCCGAGAACTCTATCCACCCAAATGATCGATCTTTCATACAGATGATCAATTTTGAAAGCCTGTCTAGCTACATGGTCTGGTAGTGCTAGCAGGTTGATTTTCCCCCTCTTATCCTTCCATGTCCATATGTCCCCATGACTTATTTCTTACGCAGATGTCTTCAGTGGCCACTGAGTTACAGTGTCATTTGGTAATGATGGCCAACGTCGAAGCAAACCTCAACCGGGAGCATCGAATAAACGATGACCACCAAGAGGGTTATCGAGGGGGTGGGGTCTGAGCTAAAGTCGGCATTGCTCAAGGTCGCCGAACTTGACTATGAAGTCTCCAACTTCTCGCTAAAGGTGGGAAAGTTGGAGATGGCATTTGCTAAGGAGGAGGGGGGCACGGTCTGCTGTCGACGTAGCTCAGTCGATCGCCGAAGGGAATGTCAAAGTCCTATCTTCTTTGAAGAAGACAGCTGAAGAGGATCTGACCTTTAGGAGGGGGAGGTGGAAGAAGGAGAGGGTCGAACTTCGAGCCCAGATCGAGAAGCAGAAGGAGGTTAATCCCAAGAAGATTGCTGTTGAGGTCATGAAGAACTATGATGAAGCTATCACCCTACAGATGGCAAATTTGTTTCGTAACGGCTTTATCAGGTGTCAAGGGCAAATAATGCAGAAGTTCACCGACTTTGGGATTGATTTCAGTTTGCTTGAGATGATGCCGAGGGGTGAGGATGGAGTCATACAATCTGAAGAAGCGCCCCCTGAAGCCTTGGCTCCTATGGTTATGCCCTCATAGATTGTATTCTGATTCAATCGTGGATGTATACACTTTGCTTTTAATAAATTTTCTTTAGAGAAAATAATGTTGTTGCCTCAAAGCTTCCACATAGAACCCAAGGGGGTTCTGAGCCTTAGCTCTTTGGTAGGGCCTTAGATAGGGGAAGCGTTGTGGTAGGGCCTTAGATAGGGGATTCAAGAAGATTTCGAACCTTAAGCCAAGCTTAAGTAGAAGATCCTGTAATGTCTGCAATGAGCTTCGACATGGACCTTGACGTGGCTCGAAAGTGTGCTCTGGTGTCGTCATGGGCTCCCTCCGCAGCTTAGACTTGCATTGGAAAGTAGGAAGCACCAGGTGCAGGAAATGACATTTTCCCTATCGACACCCTCATTAAGTCTTTGACTGGCTGTGTAGGGAGAGACCCCAGCCTTACGGTAGATGCATGTTTTTAGTCGACCTGCTGGGGGAGTGGCCAGCCTTACGACTCATGGTGGCCATTAGGCATGGCGGCCCGCTTCCTGCCTTCCCTGGCCTAATCGACGGGTCTGCCCTGCCCGGGCCGTGGGCGAAGCCTAGCCCGACACCAGGGCATGGCATCTGCTCAGTTTTCAGCCCACCTGACTAGGCCGGCCGGGATCGCGGCCTTGCCCAGGCCGGCCTGGGCTGCTTCTCAAATGCACACGCTTTACGACGTGTGCTGGGAACAATCAAATGACCGTTCTCAATGGTCAAATGACCGTTGACCGTTCCCAAGGGTCCCCAATGGCCTTTTGGTCGTTTTTGGGCAAAAGACCAAAAACCCTCCCCAAATGATCAAAAGCAGTCATGTGGGGGGGGGGAGTCTTCTTACGATCTAAAAATTTCGATAAATACGGTCACTCCACACTCTCATTTCCATTTTAGTTCACTGCCAACCTACCTGCAAGTGGGATCGACAAAATTTACTTGGAGAAACCTCATAGCTATGTTTTTGATGAGTGTCAAGCATCAAGCATTGAGGATCCCCAAAGGAATTATCGACCATATATCATTGAAGCACCACGGAATCATGAAATTGCATTGTGCTTCAATCATATATGGTCGATAATTCCTCTGGGGCTCCTCCATGCTAGACACTTGACGCACATTAAAAGCATAGCTACGAGATTTATCCAAGTAAATTTGGTCGATCCTACTTGTAGGTAGGTTGGCAGTGAACTGAATTGCAGACACCACCCATGTCAAAACAAAAATTTCTTCGATCACATCCCCCGTGGCCCCATGGGGACAAAAAGCAGGATCCAAATGATCACCTTCATACATTTCGAACAAACTCGGTGAGATGCGTAGTTTCAGCCAAAGATCTTCTGCAGATAATATCAGGCAACATTTCTTCCTTCTATTAGTATTCCTTGTAATTTTAATGCATTAGAGTTTTTTTATTTGTGTGGCCATTGCATGAGGGGTAAGACTAGCCGACTTATGTCACCCCTAAAAAATTAATTTATAATTTGTTTAATTGTTTAATTGTTCATGTAGTAATAAATTTTTAAAATTAATACTATGTTTAATTAATACAATATTTAATTAATAATCCAAAATTCAATATACTTCATTTTATAATATGTTTAAATATTTTTTCCTTCTAAATATGTTTAAATGTTTAAACATGGTTAAATATGGTTAAATGTTTAAGAATTTCAAAGAAATTTTTAAATTTTTTTTAAGTTTTTTAAGTTTTTTTTTAAAAATTTTAAATTTTCAGGTCACCCAGGCCAGGCCGGGTGCAACACCACGGGCTGGGCTTCTGGGGGTTTCCCCTTCGGCCCGGCCAAAATTTCAAATGGGCCGACCCGGCCCATGGCCTGGTCAAAGCCCAGCCAGGCACGGGCACGAGCACGGGCCCGGCCCGGCCCGGCCCGGCCCATTGGTCATCTTGACTTACATCGGACACAAGTCTTGGGTCGGCCTACTGGGGGAGTGACCACCAACCTTACGGTGGACTGATAGGTCGGCCTATTGGGGAGTGGTCCCCAGCCTCAAGGTGGATGCGGTTTTGGTTGGTCCACTAGGGGAGTGGCCCCAGCCTAACGGCGGATGCAATTCTTTGGTCGGTCTGCTAGTGGAGTGGTCCACGTCCATATGGTGGACGCATTAGTCAGCCTGCTGGGGGAGTGGCCCCCAGCCTTATTGAAGACACATGTTTTCGGTTGGCATGCTAGGAGAGTAACCCCCAGGTTAACGTCGATTGGGTTGGTCGACCTACTAGGGGAGTGGGTCCCAGCCTAACGACATACAAAAGTTTTCAGTTGGCCTGCTGAAGGAGTGGTCCCCAGCCTCACGGTGGATGCATTGGTCGGCCTGCTAGAGGAGTGGTCCTCAGACATACGACAGACACACGTTTTCAGTTGGCCTACTGAGGGTGTGGCCCCCAGCCTTACAACGGACTCGGTGGTTGGTCGGCTGGCTAAGGGAGTCGCCCCGTGCCTTATAGCACATGCAAGTTTTCATTCGGCCTATTGGGGGAGGGGCCCCCAGCCTTACGGTAGATGCAAGTTTTCGGTCTGCCTACCAGGGAGGGACCCCCAGCCTTATGGCGAACTACCCTAGAGCAACAGTTGATCAAAATCATGGCATCTGTGCATTTCAAGAAGCACAAATTTTGGAACGGATCGATCAAATGTGATCACACTTGTCGACATATTATTAGTTCAACTGAATACAATTTCTGATAATAAGGAAAAGATCAATTGAAATAATCGGAATAGTCAAGTGTTACTTGCGCGATAGGAAATAAGCAGCATGGTCTCGAGCTAGATTGGTTGTCCTTTGCTTTAGGTCGGACTTGTGCTCATTCAATGATCTTAGTAATGGGTTGGACAATGGCCACTTTTTTCCCTCGCTCGGCAGCCCTTGAAGTACCTTCTCCTTGATTTTCTTTCGGGACGTCAAAAAATTTCTTCAGATATCCCCATTGGATCAACTGCTCGATGTCCTTCCTTAGGTGGCAATAGTCCTCAGGGTCATGCCCGTGGTCCTGATGGTACCTACAGAACTTGTTCTCGTCTCGCCTACCACCTTTCATTTTTGGTGGGGGCTTGGGGGGCTTGTTGATATATCCTTCGTTTTGAGCATAGGCCATTATGACCTCCTTGGGGAGTTGAGCTTGGTGAAGATTGAGTCATTCATATTTGACCTGTCCAGGGGGTTCCTCTCCCGTTTCCTTTGATCTCCCTACTCCAGACGGGTGCCTTCTTTAAGTATGGCCTGTTGGGATCCTATGGATGGTCAATAAATACTAGAGGGGGGGTGATTAGCATACTAATAAAACTTAAAATTTTCCTCTAATAAATATACCTAAAGTTACAATTGGTGTTACCTAAATTTAAATCTAACCAACAATATCTCAAGAAAATTATAAGTATGCAGCGTAAATAAAATTGCAAGAGAAAAACAACACAAAGATAATCAAGCACAAACACGAGATATACCTTGGTTCAGATATCGAAGTCCCACTTGGCCTACCCTACATCTAGCCAGTTGAGTCCCACTCGACTAATAAAACTATTTCCCAAATAATGAAATTACAATTGCCTCTTCCCAAGAGGTCTTTCTTACAAACAATTTCTTCTCAAGAAATTACAACTTACCACCTCAACTCTTTCAAGGTTTTCTATTTACACTTGATAAAGAAAGAATGCTCGTTTCATATAGCCTTGCTTGAAGCTTTAGAGTGTGTGAAGGCTATAAAGATAATTTCCTAAGAATGAAGTACTTAGAGAGCTTTTAAGGAGATCTAAAACTTTAGGGCAAGAAAGAGTTTTGTGCGTAAAAGCTTTTGGGCTAAGAAATGCTCTTTTTCTCTTGAAAATATTCGCTATTAATTATAAAATAAATTTTGCACCAACCCCATATTTATAGAACCCAAATTATGCACAAAATAGTCCCCAAAATACACTTCAAACAGTTAGAAAAACGGCTAGAAAAAGAGGGAAAAAATGAACTTCTTAGGCAAAAATAGTCAGCTACTATATACAATGTAGTCAACTATTTCGACAATAGCGGTCGACTGATTTTAGTACTACGGTCGACTACTTTGGGGTCCAGAGTGAAGAACTCATTTCCCATTCAAATTAGTGGACTAAAATCAAAAAGTAGTCGACTACTTTTCTGATATGGGGGTTTAAGCTATAAAACATTGAAATTATTTCAAAATAGTTTTATACTTTAGAAATATGATTTAAAGACATTTGAAACCGTTTTGGTGCTATTCTTGTGTGTGTGTGTGTGTGAGCTTCTTGCAAGTCTTTACAAAGCTAAGTAAATGAAGAAAATACACAAAATAAATACATTGAAGTCCAAATCTTCATCTTTTCTTTAGCTCCAATTGTTCATGACCTTGCTAGCTCATCACATAATTCTGGAGTGCATCTTCTTGATTTCTCTTAAGCTTGTGAGCACTCCAAAAGCTTGGCTATTTTTTTTGGATAATGTAAGTATTATAACCAAAAAAACTAATATACACAAGCACACGGGCATACCCTTGAAAATAAAGTACGGGTCAGACCCTAACAATAATAGAAACCTAGACAGCTGGTACAAATATTATTAGTGCCTTACAGTAAAACACAACTGAAAAACTCAAAACTAATCAAAAACACTATCAAAAAATCTCCAGGAGCATTGGAGCCCTTTATTCTCCATGGAGGCATCCACTCATTGTAAGGAATCAACACGAGTACATACTGAGAATTTGCCATACTTAACCAGCTGGGACATGCATCTAGGTGGCTCATCATACAAGCGAGAATTACGCTCCCTCCAAATAGCATAAACTGCCGCTGCTAGCATAAGACGCATAATCATACCACGAAGAGATGTGTGACTAAATCCTCCTATCCAAGAAATAGTCTCAGACCATGAACGTGGTTCTCAAGGAAGGTCACATTTGACATGCAAGGAACTCCATATGTACTCGGTGAAGGAACAATTAAAGAATAGATGCTCCACATCTTCATACCCCACACCACAAAAAACACAACGAGCCTTAGAAATGCATCCATACCTAAGTAGCTTATCCCGAGTTGTAAGAGCATCCCGAATAGCTAACCATAGAATAAAAGCATGCCTATGAATCCTCCGCTTATGCCAAACCACCTGCCACCAGTCAACCAAGGGAGACCACGGCCTCAAAAGTTTATAAGCACTGTGAATAGAAAACATTCCTGCAGAATCTAGCCACTCCAATTCATCAGTACAGTTCAAATCAGGTTTAAAATGAACAGGTGTAGCAGAACGCAACCGTATCAAATTAGCAGATTGTGCAGAAGGCCAACACCATTCCTTACCATTCACAAGGGCATCCACAGTTGCATTATGACCCAATCCAGAATCATAAATAATACGATATTCATAAGTTTCCACAAGAGGGCCAAGATGATGACAATTATCAAACCATAATGAAATACTACGGCCAACACCGACACGAAACCTCATATGTGTGTGAACAAATGGACGGAGACGTAGAATCTTTCTCTAACTCCAAGAGCAATCACCTGGGCATGTCACCTCCCACATACTCCGTCCCCTCAGATGATAGGAATAAACCCAAGAACACCACACAGAGTCAGGAGGACGAGAACACGTAATATAACCAAAGATGCTTCATAATAGCGGCCTTGTTCCAATGCTCCATACTCTTAATTCCCAAACCACCTTCCTTGAAAGGCAAGCAAATAGAATCCCAAGAAACCTTAGCCCTTCCAGACGACAAATCAGTACCTTTCCAAAGGAAAGATCGAAGAGTAGAAATAACCTGCCGAATGACTGCCTTTGGAAGGATAAACATGATGTGAAACCAGATAGATGGCCCGATCTTCACGATGTAGGATGTTCAAGAAACCTGAAAACAAACTTAAAAGAAGGATATGAGCATCACACTATAGAATAAGTGAAAGGAAATAGGGAGTGAAAAGCTCTAGATAAGGATGGTTCACTGACCTGACAAATGCAAATAGCCAACCAACGTTGTAAAGAACGTGACCTGCTACTTAGACCACTTGTCCAACCATGAACATGAGTTTAACCAATCAAACAGCAACACACTTGGGTTGAAGCACGAATTGGGGGCTTTTACAGATTTGGATCACAATCTTATAAGGAAGATTGTCAAGGCAAGGTTCCACAAGAGCTAAAGAAGATAGAAGCTCACACAATATGAGAGAACACTCAAATTCTGAATTGATAATCTGATTGATGCATGTTACAGAGGATTACATGCCCTATTTATTGGTAGAGCTTTGGAAACTAAAAAGACTCTTTAAAAGACACTAATTAAAGACCACTAATGGCTCTTGATTTCCCCATGAATTCAAAGTTAATAGTATGACTCTTGATCTCCCCATGAATTCAGATTTTAATGGTATGACTCTTCATCTCCCCATTAATTCAGAATTATGGTATGACTCTTCATCTCCCCATGAATTTAGAATTAATGGTTGCACATGACTCTTGATATTCCCACATGAATTCTGAAGTTTGATTGCAAATGGCTCTTCTTATTCTCCAAATAATTCAGAATTATCCAATCTTGGGCCTTAATTTTCTTGGGCTTGGATTAGCAAGATTAAGGCCTGATTTGCTTCTTTTTTTGCACAACTTTCTTGGGCCAGCAATGCTTCTACTTGGGCCCCAATTGCATCTTGCATTATTTTTAGCCTTCCTCTTGTCATTGGGACTTCACTTAGAATTAGGTCTTCAGTTTGTAATTTGATGGGATGGTTCACATCATCCTTCCCCATTGAAAAGGAGTCATCCTTAAATATTCAACATCTGCACCAAAATAAGGAGACATGTTAGAAACATTAAAAGTAGCACTCACACCATACTCACCTGGCAGTTGAAGCTTGTAAGCAGTATCATTGATTTTCTCAAGGACTCGAAAAGGTCCTTCTCCTCTAGGCATGAGTTTGGACTTCCTTTTATCATGAAACCTTTCTTTCCTAAGATGTAGCCACACCAAATCTCCAGGCTCATAAATCTTCCTCTTTCTTCCTTTGTTAGCTCGATTGACATACTTTTGATTCATTCTTTCGATATTCTGATGTGCTTTTTCATGGATCTGTTTGACAAATTTAGCATGCTTCTTTCCATCCATATTAGCTTTTCCTAAAAAGGTAGAGGAATCAAGTCAATAGGTGCAATAGATTAAATCCATAAGAAATTTCAAAGGGTGAAAACTTAGTAGTGGAATGATAGCCCTATTATAAGCAAACTCCACATGTGGCAAACACTCCTCCCAGTTCTTCAAGTTCTGCTTGATGATTGTTCTTAACAAAGAGGATATTGTCCTATTCACAACTTCAGTTTGTCCATCGGTTTGTGGATGACAAGTAGTAGAAAACAATAATTTTGTTCCAAGCTTGCCCCATAAAGTCTTCGAGAAATAGCTTAAGAATTTGGCATCTAGATCTGACACAATGGTTCTTGGCATTCCATGTAGCCTCACAACTTCTCTGAAGAACAAATTAGCAATGTTAGAAGCATCATCAACTTTATGACATGCAATGAAGTGTGCCATTTTAGAAAATCTGTCCACCACAAAAAAAAATAGAGTCACGTCCTCCTTTGGACCTAGGTAATCCTACAAAAAAGGCCATTGAGACATCTTCCCAGGGGGTACTAGGAATAGGCAAGGGGGTATATAATCCACGTGGATTTACTTTAAATTTTTCCTTATGACATACAATGCATGTTCCCACAAATTTCTCAACATCTATATGCATACTAGGCCAATAAAAATGTTCTTTCAGAATGCCTAAAGTTTTAGCAATGCCAAAATGTCCCATGAGACCACCAGAATTTGATTCTTTCATTAATAACACATGCAGTAAGCAATTCGGAATGCAAAGGTTATCAATTCGAAATAAGAAGCCATCATGCAAATAAAATTTGTCCCAACCCATACCTGATTTGCAGTGACTAAGAGCTTTCCCAAAATCAACATCATCAGTTTACAATTATGTAATAAGCTCAAAATCAAGAATCTTAGCATCTAACATGGAAAGAAGAACATACATACGTGATAAAGCATTAGCCACAACATTTCTTTACCTTTCTTGTGCTTAATCACGTTTGGAAATGCTTCAATGAATTCAATCCACTTAGCATGCCTCCTATTCAGTTTACTTTGACTCTTAATATGCTTTAATGCCTCATGGTCAAAATGAATGACAAACTCCTTAGGCCATAAGTAGTGTTGCCAAGTTTCCAACACTCTAACTAATGCATATAATTCTTTATCGTATGTAGGATAGTTAAGAGTAGGGCCACTTAGCTTTTCACTAAAATATGCAATGTGTTTACCTTCTTGCATGAGAACACCTCCTATGCCAATCTCACTATCATCACATTCAATTTCAAAAGTCTTACCAAAATCAGGAAGTGCCAGTAAAGGTGCTTGAGTTAGCTTCTCTTTAAGAATTTGGAACGCTTTCTCTTGAGCTTCTCCCCATTTGAATTGGACATCCTTCCTTGTCAATTCATTCAATGATGCTTCCAGTGTACTAAAATCCTTCACAAACCTTCTGTAAAAGCTTCAAGTCCATGAAAACTCCTGACTTGTCCAACAGTTGTAGGGGTTGGCCAATCTTGGATTGCTTTAATCTTCTTTTCTTCCACTGCAACACATGTGCTACTAACAACAAAGCCAAGAAAACTATTTTATTTGTGCAAAAATCACACTTTTTCAAATGTCCAAACAATTTCTCCTTTCTTAGAACCTCTAAAATTTGTCTAAGATGATCCACGTGTTCATCTAAGGTTTTGCTATACACAAGGATATCATCGAAGTAAACAACCATAAATTACTAATGTAAACACGAAAGACATGAGTCATTAACCTCATGAATGTGCTAGGTGTAATAGTTAACCCAAAAGGCATAACTAACCATTCATATAATCCATGTTTAGTCTTAAATGTTGTTTTCCATTCATCTCGTTCTTTCATTCTTATTTGATGATAACCACTTTTTAAGTCAATTTTAGAGAAGATAGTTGAACCAGATAATTCATCTAGCATATCATCTAACCTAGGAATAGGATGACGATATCTTACTGTGATGTTGTTAATGGCTCTACAATCAACGCACATTCTCCAAGTACCATCTTTCTTGGGTACAAGCAATACTGGAACTGCACAAGGACTGAGGCTCTCTTTCACGTATCCCTTGCTCATCAACTCTTGAACTTGCCTTTGAATCTCCTTAGTATCTTCAGGATTAGTGCGGTATGCTGGACGATTAGGCAAAGATGCTCCAGACATAAGATCAATTTGATGCTCAATGCCCCTAATTGGTGGCAAACCTGGCGGTATCTCATCAGGAAAGACATCTTCATATTCCTGCAAAAGAGATAACGCAACACTAGGCAAAGGAGAGGTTAAGTCGTTAGTATTCAACATCGCCTCTTTGTACACAAGTACTGGGAGGTTTAAAACAAAGCTTGCTTAATCTCACTTCTTTTTGCCACTAGAAAACTCTTCTATCCTTTTTCTCTTTTCTGTCCTTTTCTTTTTGAACTTTCTCTCAGTTTACTCTCTTTTTCTCCACTCAAATTTTCATCTTTTTCTCACTCTCATTTTTACTTTCTTCTTGTTGACTCATTTTTCCTTTTCTTACTTTCTCTTTTCTTTTCTCTCTTTATTTGATCTTCTATTTTTTGGGGATAATGGAAGGAGGGTTACAGGCTCCCCTCGAAGTACAAAAGAATAACGGTTTAAGTACCAGTCATGTGTTAATGACGATCAAACAGCCACGGTCTGCCCAACAAGAGATGACATGCTTTCATGGGAACAATGTCACAGATTATTTCATCTCTATATTTGCCAATAGAAAATAGGATTGTGACTTATTTTGTTACCTTCAACTCTCTACATTCGTTGAGCCATTGTAGCTTGTAGGGTTGTTGATGCTTGAAGGTTGGAAGACTCAACTTCTACACTAATTCGGCACTTGCTACTTTGCTGCAACTTCATACATCTATGATTACACTGCATACTTTCCCTTGGACTAGGCAGTGTGTGTGGAACAAGTTCTCTCTTTGGTTGTTCTCTTTCTCCTTCATTTGAATGCTAAGTGCTCTTCTAGTCACAAGAAATTCTCATTCGGTAGCAATTTCTCCGTCATCATCTTCAAGCATCATCTCATCTTCTTCATCAGATTTTGCTTCTTCAGTCTCCCAGTTGCCATGGTTATTGATGATTCTAGTGCGCTTGTAAGGGCACTCGCTGGAAATGTGTCCTCTCCCTTGGCATTTGAAGCATCTTATGTCACAGCCTCTAGAAGTATTTGCTTCAGTTTGCATCTTCTGCAGAATATTAGCTGTCTTCTCAACTTTCTTCGAAGTATTCTCCTTCGAACTAGATGGAGTATCTCTCTTTGAACTTGTCATCCAAGGGCTAAAAGAATTAGAGGCCTTCCTTGCAACATTTCTCCTCTTTAGTTGTTGTTCTACCTTGATGGCTTGGTGGACCATCTCCTGAAACTCTACATAGTGACCCATCTCTATAGCATCAGCAATATTAGGATTAAGGCCACGCAAGAAACGAGCCATTGTTTTGTCTCTGTCCTCCATCACATTTACTCGAATCATGGCAATCTCCATCTCTTTGTGATACTCATCTATACTCTTAGAGCCTTGATTGAGTCGTTGCAGTTTTTGATGAAGATCCATATGGTAATAAGATGGAATAAACCTCCTTCTCATGGTTGATTTCATTTCCATCCAAGTATTAACAAGACGTTCTCCATATCGTTATTTTTCCTTTTGCACCTGATCCTACCAAATAAGAGCATAATCAATAAACTCAAGAGCTGCAAGTTTCACCTTGTTACCTTCAGAGTAGTCATGGCATAAGAAAATTTGCTCAACACACATTTCCCACTCCAAATACGCATCAGGATCATTTTTGCCTTGAAAAGAAGGTACTTTGATTTTAATTCCACCAATGTTGTCTCCTCGGTTTCTATGTCTGCTTTGTTCATCATGATGAAATCTCCTTCTTCTTGGCTAGTGATCTTCAAATTCATTCCTATCAACTTGGCTCTCTGTTTCTCCATGAGGTTGTTCTTGATTATTTGGAGGATTTTGTTATATAGAAGCTTGATTCTCCATTTGATCTAATCATTCAAGGATTCGTTCCAGCTTTCTGGCAAACAATCTCTCAAGATGGCTCACCAATGCTTGCATTTGAAAAGATGATTCTCCATGTTGTGTAGTATCTTATGGATTTCCTGCAATGTTAGTAATAGAAAAAATATACACTCTTGATAACCTCACCAACTCACAACTCCCTCAGAATCTGTCCTTAGCTCGTATGCAACCCAAATCCTTGTTGAGTAATCCAATAATGCCAATTACTCACTTCAACCTAGTATGTAGTTATGGTTGGTAAAATTTTGAATAATGGATGGGTTTAGGCCTGAAGTAGGATTAGGTCTAGGGTAGGAATTCAACGAAAAGAAGAGAATTTATTAGTAGTGCAAGACAAAAATACAAAAATAAGAGATATGAAATTTGTAAGATAACGGAATGTAAGAACTGAATTGAGCACCACTGTTTGTTTTTCTTTCTCGTTTTTTTCCAAGCTTTACTTTTTTTTGCTTTAGTTTTTTTAGATTTTTTCTTTTGCTTTTGTTTTTTTTTTTTTTGCTTTTTTGGGTGCTTATACAAACTAAATAATCAGCAAACAAATAAAGGCTCTCAAAAGTTGAAAGATAAAACAAAATTCTTGCACACTAAGAATATAAACTAAGTGAAAGGTTTTGGAAAGTTGTTTTGGCCGAAACAAAGGAAAGGAAAGGATTTGAAAGAGAATTTTTTTTTGAACAATAAAATGATTGAAAGAAACCTACTGTGTCTACCTGGGGCTTTGATACCAAATGATGTGAAACCAGAGAGGTGGCCCGATCTTCACGACGTAGGATGTTCAAGAAACTCGAAAACAAACTTAAAAGAAGGATACGAGCATCACACTCTAGAATAAGTGAAAGGAAATAGGGAGTGAAAAGCTCTAGATAAGGATGGTTCACTGACCTGACAAATGCAAATAGCCAACCAACGCTGTAAAGAATGTGACCTGCTACTTAGACCACTTGCCCAACCACGAACACGAGTTTAACCAATCCACACAGCAATGTACTTGGGTTGAAGCACGAATTGTGGGCTTTTACAGATTTGGATCACCAATTTATAAGGAAAATTGTAAATGCAAGATTCCATAAGAGCTAAAGAAGATAGAAGCTCACACAATATGAGAGAACACTCAAATTCTGAATTGATAATCTGATTTATGCATGTTACAAAGGATTACATGTCCTATTTATTGGTAGAGCTTTGGAAACTAAAAAGACTCTTTAAAAGACACTAATTAAAAGACCACTAATGGCTTTTGACCTTCCCATGAATTCAAAGTTAATAGTATGACTCTTAATCTCCCCATGAATTCAGATTTTAATGGTATGACTCTTCATCTCCTCATTAATTTAGAATTAATGTTATGACTCTTCATCTCCCTATGAATTCAGAATTAATGGTTGCATATGACTCTTGATATTCCCCCATGAATTCTGAAGTTTGATTGCAAATGACTCTTCTTATTCTCCAAATAATTCAGAATTATCCAATCTTGGGCCTTAATTTTCTTGGGCTTGGATTAGCAAGATTAAGGCCTGATTTGCTTATTTTTTAGCACAACTTTCTTGGGCCAGCAATGCTTCTACTTGGTCCCAATTGTATCTTGTATTCTTTTTAGCCTTCCTCTTGTCATTGGGCCTTCACTTAGAATTAGGTCTTCAGTTTGTAATTTGATGGGCTGGTTCACATCAAAACATGGAAGCCCAATATACATTAATGGAGAACAACACTGTCTTAATAAGTTGGAGTCAACCTGCAAATGACAAAGCACGATAAACCCAACTCTGAGCTCTAGCTACAATACGCTCTACTACACACAGCAATCCGCGGCCTTCAGTTTAGTAGAAATTAAAGGAACCCAAAGATAGCGCATAGGCAAAGTACCCTCTTTATATCCAAGAATTCCAAGCAACTGCTCTACACACTCTGAGAAGACACCCTACATTTAAACATATGGCTCTTCGAAGGATTTGGACTAAGACCAGATAATTCTTGAAACTGTCGAATGCAATCTCCAATCTTAACAACAGAATCTGATTCTGCTCTACAGAAAATCATAAGATCGTCTGCAAAACACAAATGAAAAATCTTCTCTTTTTCACATCTCCAATGAAATCGAAATGGCATGTCCTCAACCATACGACACATCAAGCCTGAGCAAACTTCATAGCCAGAACAAACAAATAAGGAGACGTAGGATCCCCCTGCCTTAACCCACGACCTCCTGAAAAACCCTTGCAACTCTCCATTAATCCAAATAGAATATCTGGCTGCAGAAATACACTCCTGAATCCAACCAACAATCCTACTAGGGAATGCCATCACACGAAGCACAGATATCATGAAATCCCATCGAATAGAGTCATAAGCTTTCATAAGATCAACCATTAGGCACAACGAGGAGGCCCACCCCTTCGATGATAATTACGTAACAATTCTTGAGAAAGTAAGATATTGTCACTAATCCTCCTACCCTTAATAAAAGCAGTTTGATAAGGGCCAACCAAAGATGATAACACACCTTTAAGTTTATTAGCAATAAGCTTTGCAATACACTTATAAACTGTATTGCAAAAGGAAATAGGCCAAAAATCTTTGACTTGAGAAGGATTAGGAATTTTAGGAACAAAAGCAATAGCTGTTGCAATTACCTGTTTCAATGGCTTTCCAGAAGAAAAGAAGGACTTTATAGCACAAAGCACATCATCACCAACAATGCTCCAAACCTTATTGAAGAAGCCAGAACTAAAACCGCCTGGGCTAGGCGCTTTGTTGTCCTTTAAAGAGAAAAGGACATCCTTAATCTCATCATCTGACACCTCCTTAGCTAGCTCATGGCTTTGCAACTCAGAAACTCGCTTAGGCAACACTTTACTAAGGAATTCCTCTTCAACCTCCTCACACCCTTATTGTGGCCAAAGAAGAGCCTCATAATAAGAAGTATAGCATCCCTAACAGCCTCAGCATCATCCACTCTAGTGCTGTCCTCCTTTGAAATAGCTCAAATCTTGCTTCTACTATGATGTTGCTTCAGAGCACGAAAAAAGAAGGAAGAGTTTTGGTTACCCAAATTCAGCCACTGCACACAAGATTTTTGCCTAAGAATTAGGTAAAGTCCTGAGACTTAATGCAAGGTCAAACATGTAACGAGATGAGGATCTCGATCATGTAGAAGTGTTTGACCGTTAGCAGCATACGTCTAGAAACATTCGTGGTCGTAGATGTTCCGAGAAAGGGATATCGAAACATCAGATAGACCATTGTGTCTTAGTCTTCATCATATAGCGGTGACGATGATCTCATGATCCTTTGATTTAGTGAAGTTGAAGACGAGACACATGTGCTCATTGGATAATGAGTTTACTGAACGACCCATCAAGAGTTGTCATATGGTTATGATTGACCAATCTGTCAATGATAACTCTTAGTGATAGGCTAGTTGCTTTTTTGACTTAAGGTCATTGTACGAACCTGTGCATGAACGGTGTCACTTAGATCACTGACCTAGCTTCGAGGCAAGGCATGTCGTAAGGTCTTTAGTTGGGTGACATTTGAAGCGTACGAGGAGAGTAATGACTAAGAGAGGATTCGTATCTCCCAGTCCATGGGAGTTAGTGTCATAGAGTTAAGTCGGTATTTAGTAAAAACTCTGGCCAGAATATGTTGGAAGAAGTCCAACATGATTCTAAAGATCGATGGAGACTAACCGAGTTCGAGCTATTGGGGTTGACAGTTTGACCGTACCCTAGGCTTAAACCAAATGACATAGTTTAGACGAAGAGACTATAACTGCGGAATTCATCAAGGACATAAGCAGGGTGGTCCCGACAATACTCATGTCGATGAGTTAAACACATAAGTATGATACTGAAACAGGGACGACAACTGCTGCTCGTGGTCACTGCCATCTAGGGCTTCGAGCCCCACCTGTAGTAGGTTCAGGCTGTAAGGTTTCACACAGAGTGCGACCTTCGTCTAGTAATAGGTTGAATCATTAGGAAGTATAAGCATTTGATGCAAGGGATGGAAAATTGCATTTGATACAAATGATATTTTAAGCTTAGATAGGGGACTATTTTGCATATGATGCAAACAGAGTTAAATGTGTTGTAAATTGTTTACGACAAAATTTAATGTGATGAAAGCAAGAAAAAGTTTACCTGTAAGACGATAACATCCTGGTGTAAACACAGGTTCGAACGGCGTCCAAATCGGACGCCAAATGCAAAAGTTATGCCCAAAAATGTCAAGACAGCACACATGGGTCAGCCCAGACAAACCCAGGCCAGAACCGGATGGATGGCCTGAGTGCCCTGGGCGCCTGACCCACCTGGGCGAGGCGCCCAGGGTACCAGTCGCCCAGGGCGGGCACCCTGGGCCTGGGCGCAGGTTCAGGCCCAGGCGCCTGGGCGCCAGGCACCTAGACTGGGTTGTAGGCGCCCAGTCAGCCTGTTTTGTGCAGTGGGGCCCACTCGGTCAGTCCCACATCTAGGTGGAGAAACCCTAGTCTGTGTGCAGTTTTGACGGCTGTTTTTGGACGAAAAATAGCTTTGGGCTGATCTTTGGACGATCAATTGAGGGGTCAAACGGACTCCGATTGATTCGTCGTTTTTTCTATGCGTTCACCGTTCAGCACCCTTCATTTGATAGGTTTTATCAAGATCGAAGCTCAACGGTGAGGGAGTTAAAATTCATGGAAGTTTGGCCTTTATGAAAGGCAAACTAACTTGAATTATTAACTCCAAAATATTTAGTCCCACATCAGAAGTAGAGTAAAGGGGAGGGGTCAGCCGCCTATATAAATAGGGGTCTGCTCTCCTCCTCTAAACTCGTCCCAAGCTCTAGACCTGAGCAGCTCTCAAAATTTTTGGAGCATACTCGGATCTAAGCTTAAAATAATATTCTCTTCTTCCTAAATTTCTGCCTTGCTTCTGAATGGCTCTAGCAAAGCCACGAAGAGGTTCGGATCTGATCCGACGTCTGGGAAAGGTTCACACTCAGGTGAAACTTCCTTCGCGCGTGGTTGGCTTGGCGACAAGGGGATTGCTCACCTCGTGATGCGGAGCAGTTCGACGTGGGACGGGGAGCGGCTCAGAAGAGGGTGCGATACACCTAGGTCATAAACGGTCATATGGGGGGGTTTGGTCTTTTAAGCCCTAAAAATCCCCTTAAACCCCCCACAACCCCCACTAATTTTCTTCCAAATGCTTATTTTTAAAAAATTTCATATTCTATCTGTTTAGGTTGCTTTCTCACTATTGACTGGTCGTGGGGTGCGTGATGATGTGGACCAGCGTTGCTGAGGTCGAGACCTTGGGAAGACAAACATCAGGGGGCCACAATCGAGCGATGTGATAGGCTGTCGATCGCGAGAGATCTAATGTCGATCCCAAGTGATCTGTAAAAAATAAAACAAGTGAGTGGGTCGGATCTCGGTTGCGGATGGAAGAACGGATGAGCGATTGTGCTACGTCTCCATCCCTGAATTGTTACCTGGACAATGGATCACGTGTTCCACACTCAGCACCATAGCATGGAAGGGTGCATCGTTCTGACAATTCACAGCTGGTGTGTTCTGCAGTGAGGTGGCTAGGGTTAAGCGGAGACAGCATGAAGGAGCCGAT
Source organism: Scilla litardierei (assembly GCA_030789695.1). NCBI lineage: Eukaryota > Viridiplantae > Streptophyta > Magnoliopsida > Asparagales > Asparagaceae > Scilla > Scilla litardierei. The sequence continues at coordinate 518,025 of JAULAV010000053.1, read as the reverse complement.
AAATGTGTGGTGTGGGGGTGATGAAGCCGACAAGACACCAACGAATCACGGTGCTTGCTTGGTAACAGTGGTTGCCCGCATAAACCATTGTAGCCTCCTCGAAGCTGAGTCTGTGTACTCGTTACTAAACCTAAAACTAAACCTAACTCTAACCCTAATCCTAACCCCTAACCCCTAACCCTAACCCAAGCCGTAACCCCCTAACCCTAACCCAAACCCAAACCCATAACCCCTAACCCTAGCCCCAACCCCCCTAACCCTAACCCTAAACCTACCCCTAACCCTAACGCTAGCAACCCTAACCCCATAACCCAAACCCTAACTCTACGAAACTTGCTCACAGGCAGAACCCGTACTAATTTGATTGGTTTACGCATAACCGTACAGGTAGGGTGACGTATCAAAGAAAGTGACTTTCTTTACTTATAACACTACCGGTAGGGTGATGTGTAATGGAAGAGAACATCATTCAGATGAAGCTACATCTTGGGCTATGCGTATGCGCAAGTGAATCAGTACTCATACGAATAAATCTATCCTTTGGGTTACGTGTAAGTGCAAGTGACTCAATGCTCCTACACAGAATACACGGAATTACACATAACACTGTATGTAGGTGTTAAGTGAATGAGCAATAATTCACTGGACCAGTATGGTTACGTGTATGAACAAGTGAGTTAGTGCTCATGGTAACCAATTGGCCGGTGGCCCGGCGACCCGGCCCTAGCGACCGGTCAACGGGCCGTTCAACGTCCCGGGACCATGATGCGGGGTAGGCTGGAACAGAGCTCCTGGCCCAGCTGCACGCCTCGATCCAGGTGTTGCTCCCAACGGGCAGATTGCCCAATGGTGTCGTTGGTTCCCCCCAATCGGTGGGTTTTGGTTATTTTTGGGTAAAAAGACCAAAAACCCACCCCAATGGTCATAAACGGTCATATGGGAGGGAGGTTTTAGTCTTTTAAGCCCTTAATTGGCCACATTAAACTCCTCCCGAATATTGGCGCGTACCTAATGTTCGAACGACCCTTTCGTCTGACTCAGCAACGCCATGCTCTGCGCGACAGGTATCGGGTTGCGGGCGCTAAATAGGTCGGGTGTGCGGATACTCCAGTAGGGTCCGTAACCATGCACTAACTTTATGCATTATACTTGTCTCTAGGAGGCTGGCCATGACCATGTTTTGCCTGAGATTCTCATAATGGTGTCCTCGTATTACTTTCATAATTGCTACCACTTCCTTCCATTAATTCTTGAACATAAGAGATGTCTAGCACATTGTCTATTTCCAAGTGTTCCATCTGAGTACTAACCCTATCTTCTGACTCTATGTCAGTATTGCTGATGTTGATTTTATGGAAATCATGTACTGATATAGGGGATGTTTGGAAATTTTCTATGTATTCTATCAAATTATTTCCTATTGCCAAATTATATATTCTCTATTCTACATTAAATCATATATATATATCTATCTATCTATTATACATTTGACAACGTTTTTTGAATTCTAAGGCTGACTAGGACAAGATAAAGAGTGGCTGAGATTTGATCTTGGTAAATCAATGGTTGAGATTGGATTTTATGAAAATTTTAGTGGGAAAACTTAAATTTTGGTGGGAAAGTGTCTTGAAAACCAAAACTTTGAAATTAGAAGTGTCTTGGGAAAGATTGTGAAGATTAAATTTGGAGGGGGAAACTGCATTGGGAACCTATACATTGAAAATAGAAGTGCCTTGGGAAAAATTGTGGGGATTAAATTGGGGGGAAAATGCCTTGGGAACCTAAACTTTGAAATTAAAAGTGCCTTGGGAAAGATTGTGGAGAAGCATGATCCATTAAATTAAAAAAAATAAAAAATTTAGCTTAAAACAAATTAGCGGAACAACAAATTAGCGTAAAAATACCCTGAGGTTTGTTGTTCCGCGCCCACGCCGAAGGCGCCCGCGTTAGAGTAAAAATACCCCGAGGTTTGTTGTTTCGCGTCCGTGCCGAAGGCGCCCGCGCAATTTTTTTACGCTAATTTGTTGTTCCGCGCCGAAAGCGCGGGCCCCAAATTTGTTGTTCGACGCCGAATTTGTTTTTTCACGGCAAAGGCGCCTGCGCTGAATTTGTTGTTCCGTACCGAAGGTGCCCATGCCACTAAATATTTTTACGCTAATTTATTGTTCTATTATATTTTGGCTGTGGAAATAATTTTTCGGGGAACAAAGATTTCGTTGGGGAAATCTTAAATGAACCGTGCCCGCGGCACGGGTTATGACTAGTGTGTGTGTGTGTGTGTGTGTGTGTGTGTGTGTGTGTGTGTGTGTGTGTGTGTGTGTGTATACTAGTCATTACCCGTGCCCATAGGGCACGGTTTATTTAATGGCTGAGTTTTTCTTCCCCACAAATTTCAAGTTCCCCCAAATTTCAAGTTTTCCCACAAAATTTCAAGTTTCGCCCCCAAATTTAAGTTTTCCCCCAAAATTTAAGTCCCCCCAAAATTGTCATTACCACCAAGGACAAACTTGCCACGTAGGACAAAGCTTTGTCCTAGTAGGATAAGATTCAAAATCTTCATAGAACTGGAAAAAAAATGGCCGGAAGGGGTGAGAATAAAAAGTGTGGGTGTGTGTGTGGGGAGGGTCCATAGGCAAAAATACAAAAACCGGGGTTGTATATGCAAAATTCCCCACCTCATCTTTTATCCCTCAAAATCTCATCTCTTATATTTTCTCTTATTCAATTTCCCTGTTTTATATAATAGATATCCAAATTATCTTATCCAATTTCTCATGTCCAAATTCTCTTATCAATTTCTCTTGATAACATCCGTCTTTTATATAATAGATATCCCTTATCCAATTTCTCTTGTCCAATATCTCTTATCCAATTTCTCTTGATAACATCTCTCGTTTGTAATATAGATATCTCTTATCCAATTTCTCTTGATAACATCACTCTTATCCAATTTCTATTGTCCAATATCTCTTATTCAATTTCTCTTGATAACATCCCTCTTTTATAATATAGATATCTCTTATCCAATTTATCTTGTCCAATATCTCTAATCCAATTTCTCTTGATAACATCCCTCTTTTATAATATAGATATCTCTTATCCAATTTCTCATGTCCAATATCTCTTATCCAATTTCTCTTGATAACATCCCTCTTTTATAATATAGATATCTCTTATCCAATTTCTCTTTTCCAATATCTCGTATCCAATTTCTCTTGATAACATCTCTCTTTTATAATATAGCTATCTCTTATCCAATCTCTCTTGATAACATCCCTCTCTTATAATATAGATATCTCTTATCCAATTTCTCTTGTCCCATATCTCTTATCCAATTTCTCTTGATAACATCCCTCTCTTATAATATAGATATCTCTTATCCAATTTCTCTTTTCCAATATCTCTTATCCAATTTCTCTTGATAACATCCCTCTTTTATAATATAGATATCTCTTATCCAATTTCACTTTTCCAATATCTCTTATCCAATTTCTCTTGATAACATCCCTCTTTTATAATATAGATATCTCTTATCCAATTTCTCTTGATAACACCTCTCTCTTATAATATAGATATCTCTTATCCAATTTCCCTTGTCCAATATCTCTTATCCAATTTCTCTTGATAACATCCCTCTTTTATAATATAGATATCTCTTATCCAATTTCTCTTTTCCAATATCTCTTATCCAATTTCTCTTGATAACATCCCTCTTTTATAATATAGATATCTCTTATCCAATATCTCTTTTCCAATATCTCTTATCCAATTTCTCTTGATAACATCCATCTTTTATAATATAGATATCTCTTATCCAATTTCTCTTGTCCAATATCTCTTATCCAATTTCTCTTAATAACATCCCTCTTTTATAATATAGATATCTCTTATCAAATTACTCATGTCCAATATTTCTTATCCAATTTCTCTTGATAACATCCCTCTTTTATAATATAGATATCTCTTATCCAATTTCTCTTGATAACATCCCTCTCTTATAATATAGATATCTCTTATCCAATTTCTCTTGTCCAATATCTCTTATCCAATTTCTCTTCATAACATCCATCTTTTATAATATAGATATCTCTTATCCAATTTCTCATTTCCAATATCTCTTGTCCAATTTCTCTTGATAACATCCCTCTTTTATAATATAGATATCTCTTATCCAATTTCTCTTGTCCAATATCTCTTATCCAATTTCTTTTGATAACATCCCTCTTTTATCATATAGATATCTCTTATCCAATTTCTCATGTCCAATATCTCTTATCCAATTTCTCTTGATAACATCCCTCTTTTTTAATATAGATATCTCTTATCCAATTTCTCTTGATAACATCCCTCTCTTATAATATAGATATCTCTTATCCAATTTCTCTTGTCCAATATCTCTTATCCAATTTCTCTTGATAACATCCCTCTTTTATAATATAGATATCTCTTATCCAATTTCTCATGTCCAATATCTCTTATCCAATTTCTCTTGATAACATCCTTCTCTTATAATATAGATATCTCTTATCCAATTTCTCTTGTCCAATATCTCTTATCCAATTTCTCTTGATAACAACCCTCTTTAATAATATAGATATCTCTTTTCCAATTTCTCTTTTCCAATATCTCTTATCCAATTTCTCTTGATAACATCCCTCTTTTAAAATATAGATATCTCTTATCCAATTTCTCTTTTCCAATATCTCTCATCTAATATCTTTCTTGATAACATCCCTCTTTTATAATATAGATATCTCTTATCCAATTTCTCTTGTCCTATATCTCTTATCCAATTTCTCTTGATAACATCCCTCTTTTATAATATAGATACTTCTTATCCAATTTCTCATGTCCAATATCTCTTATCCAATTTCTCTTGATAACATCCCTCTTTTATAATATAGATATCTCTTATCCAATTTCTCTTGATAACATCCCTCTCTTATAATATAGATATCTCTTATCCAATTTCTCTTGTCCAATATCTCTTATCCAATTTCTCTTGATAACATCCCTCTTTTATAATATAGATATCTGTTATCCAATTTCTCTTTTCCAATATCTCTTATCCAATTTCTCTTGATAACATCCCTCTTTTATAATATAGATATCTCTTATCCAATTTCTCTTTTCCAATATCTCTTATCCAATTTCTCTTGATAACATCCCTCTTTTATAATATAGATATCTCTTATCCAATTTCGCTTGATAACACCCCTCTCTTATAATATAGATATCTCTTATCCAATTTCTCTTGTCCAATATCTCTTATCCAATTTCTCTTGATAACATCCCTCTTTTATAATATAGATATCTCTTATCCAATTTCTCTTGTCCAATATCTCTTATCCAATTTCTCTTGATAACATCCCTCTTTTATAATATAGATATCTCTTATCCAATTTCTCTTTTCCAATATCTCTTATCCAATTTCTCTTGATAACATCCCTCTTTTATTATATATATATGTATATATATATATGTATGTATATATATATATGTATATATATATATATGTATATATATATATATGTATATATATATATATGTATATATATATATATATGTATATATATATATATGGAAAGTTAGTTGGCATCTTTATTGAATAATCAAAACGATAAAGATACACAAGGTGTATAGAGGAATGTGGAGAATGTTAGGGAGAGGAGAGGGCACAGGCGCCGTCACTCCCCACTAACACCCTTTCCTTCCCCATCATATGTACAATGTTCGAATGTAAAATGAGATAACATCCCTCTTTTATTATATATATATGTATATATATATATATGTATATATATATATGTATATATATATACATATATATATATATGTACATATATATATATATATATGTATATATATGTATAGAGGAGGGATCAAATGACCCCCAAAAATAACCCCCTAAAATGACCCCCTATCAAAAATCTTATGCCCCCCATTTTTTCGGAAGATCCGAACCGTTCATCTTGATCTCCACCCTCTAAATACCTTACCCACCAATTTTCAACCCGATCCCATGTGTTTTACCCGTTCATCCATCCGACCCGAATTTAACGGTTTCGCATGAATAGAACTTTTGCGAATGGTTGATGAAGGGGTAAAACACATGGGATCGGGTTGAAAATTGATGGGTAAGGTATTTAGAGGGTGGAGATCAAAATGAACGGTTCGGATCTTCCGAAAAAATGGGGGGCATATGATTTTTAATAGGGGGTCATTTTAGGGGGTTATTTTTGGGGGTCATTTGATCCCTCCTCATATGTATATATATATATATATATATATGTATATATATATATATGTATATATATATATATATATGTATATATGTACATATATATACATATATATAGTTGGCATCTTTATTGAATAATCAAAACGATAAAGATACACAAGGTGTATAGAGGAATGTGGAGAATGTTAGGGAGAGGAGAGGGCACAGGCGCCGTCACTCCCCACTAACACCCTTTCCTTCCCCATCATATGTACAATGTTCGAATGTAAAATGAGATAAGAATGATATAATCATCCTTCATCTCTAGACTCCCAATTCTCTATAGACTGGGTTGCATCGGGAGATTTATTGTCTTGTTCTCTAAAAATAATTCTGATGTCAGCCGCGATGTCTTCAAAGAGTTGGGTCTTTGGATTCCTCTTACCCTCAAAGATTCTCCTGTTTCGCTCCTTCCAGATGTGCCAAACGATCACAGATAGGACTGTTTTAGCAAGCAAGCTAATAGTATTCTTATGGGCGTAGTGTAATAAAAGGTAGTCTCCTACTGCAGAGAAGAGGGGCTCTATAGGTCTGATCCACCCATTTTTAGAAGGCTCCTGCTTAAAATATACTTTAAGTAGCTACAACCAAAGTACAAATGATTTATACTTTCTTCCATTTCATCATCGCATAAAACACAGTGACAATTGCTTATTATACCCCAACGATCCTTCAGATCTTTGGTTAGAAGTTTACCATGAAATGACCTTAGGAGAGTCAAGGACATTTTTGGCACATGATTTTTGAACCAGATAAGCTTTGCATAAGGGAAAATAGCACCATGGTGACTCGTACCTTCCCAAGCTTCCTTGAAGATGTTCCAGCCACCCATACCCATGCATCAGGCCGCGAGTTGAGCCTTAATTGCGGCAGCATGTGGCGCACAGGGTTGATAGTCGGCTCCGCAGACCAGCCCGAGGTGGTTAAATAATCCGAGACTTTGCTTGTACATGCATCACTAGGCACATCAAATAGATCACTAAGAGGACCACACGCCAGCCAGTTATCGTGCCAAAATATGGTAGATGAGCCATCATTGACTTGCCTCTTGATCAACTTTTTTGAGTATGATCTGCAATGTAACATGAATTTCCAAGTGCAAGAATGGATTTGTTTACCCTTAGCTGAATAGAAATTGTCGATGTCTCTATATTTGCTACGCATGTAATTTGCCCAGAGCCACTCATTAGACAGCATGCACCAAGTTAACCTTACGCCCGCTGCATGATTAATATCAGAGATTAATCTCATTCCCACACCCCTTCCTCTTTGGGAATGCACTAATCATTCCAGGCCCAAGTGTGTGAATTTCCCCAAATAAACTTCCTGCATGCAGATGTAATAGTGTGCAATACTGATTTAGGAATGCAAAAGACTTGCAACCAAAAAGTGACCATACTGTAGATGACTGTCCTGACTAGTTCTATCCGCCCAGATAGAGATAATAATGAAGACATCAAACCCATTAACCTCTTCTTGCATTTGTCAATAAGCCTGCTGTGCATGGTTTCCTTTGGGTATCTAGTGGAGAGTGGAAGGCCGAGGTAAGTTGTGAAAGAGGTACCCATCAACCAAGCAGTTCTGCTAACTCAGCTGGATTCTAAGTCCATTTGCTGAAAATAGATGAGCTTTTGTCTCAATTAATATGCAAGCCTGTAAGAGAAGAGAACCCTGCCAAAAGAGTTTTAAGACCTCCAAAAGAGTGACGATTAGCTCGGAAGAATACAAGCAAGTCACCCGCGAAAAGAAGATGGCTAATGGCTCACGTTCGTCTTATAGGATGAATACTGCGAGCCACAATTGCTTTATCTATCATCAGTGAGAACATCTCTATAGTGATGACAAACAGGTATGGAGAGAGTTGGTCACCTTGCCTAAGGCCCTTGTTTCCTTCAAAGTAGCCAACTGGAGAGCCATTTACAATGACTGAAAAAGTAGGCGTAGAAATACACTCCTTGATCCATGAAATAAATTTCCTCCCAAAACCCATACGCTGCAGCATATAATATATGAACTCACGGTTGACACTGTCAAAAGCTTTCCTCAGATCCAGCTTAAAACATGCTATGGCTCCCATGGGATTACTAAAATCCCTAATCTGTTCGTGTGCTAGCAAGGCACTATCAGATAAGAGTCTTCCCTTCAGGAAAACAGATTGGTTTGGCAATATTAATTAATGAATGACTAGTCTCAGCATATTACAAATTATCTTGCTAATCACTCTATAAAGAACATTACAGCAGGCAATTGGTCACTAATCACCTAGCCCAGAGGCGTTTGAGTTTTTAGGCACCAAAGAGAGATAAGTATGACTTATGGGGTGCATGAGGGAACCAGATCGAAAGAAAGAAATAACTGCTTCATAGACATCATTACCTATTATGCTCCAGCTATGTTGATAAAAGTAGCTATTAAAGCCATCTGGACCATGGGATTTATCCACCCCTATTTGGAAAACCGCCTCCTTAATCTCTTCTTTCGAAATTCTTCTCTCCAACCAAGATGTAGCGGCAGCCGTCAAAATACGTTTATGAGCAAGCTTAGGAAATACCTTCATGTAGTTAGTCTGGGTGTACATAGATTCATAGAAGTGAGGGGCAGAGCTCTTAAGATCCTCATAAGATTTGTTAGATTTTCCATCAGCATCAATCCGATGACTCAAGTTATTATGACTCTGCCTAGCCGTCATGTCGATGTAGAAATACTTGGTGTTCTTATCTCCCAAGCTCAGCCAATTCTGTCTGCTTTTTTGACGTAACATCTCTTCTTCAATCCCCATCAAAATAGCCAGTCTCTTGGACAGATCGCTTTCGAGCTTCTGAAAGACCAAATCAGAATTCAATTTTGGGCTGCAACGTACCTCTTCCAGGTTATTGCGGCACTCCGAAATTTCCAAACCAGTGAAATGTTTTTCGCCCAGTTCCTTAGGTCAGCTCTAAGGAGCGGCATTTTGGTGACTATACGATGCATAAGAGAACCTTCTGTATATTGATTCCAAGCCGATTCAATCACGTCATTGTAGCATTGCCATTTGACCCAAGCATTAAAGAATTTGAAGGGCTTGGGGTAAGTTTTTAGCTTGGTGATTAGCTTAATCAACATAGGCGAGTGGTCACTCATAAAGGGATCCATATATTCAACAAAAGTTTCTGGGAGAATGCCAAGCCAACTGCATTACACAGAGCTCTATCCAACCTTGCTGTAATTCGCTTAGGACCCGCTCTCCTATTACACCAGCTTAGAGAAACCCCAACATGCTTCAAGTCGATTAGCGAGAATTTGATAAGACAGTTGTTAAACTCCTCGAGGACATTCTTATCACATCTTCTACCTCCAGACTTCTCCTTAGTAAATCCGATACAATTAAAATCACCCCCAAGCTGCCAAGCTCCTCCACCAATATTCGTAGCCTCCACAACCAAGTATTCCCAGAGATGGTTCCGTTCAGAGGGCAAGTTGGATCCGTAGACTCCTGTAATAGCAACAATCAATCCCCCATTATTCTTGCAATGTATAGTGATATGTTGGTAGGAGGTAGATAATACCGAAACTCCCCATACACCACTATCAAACCCAACTAATATACGACCTCCCTTGTGGAGATGGAAGTTATTTAGCGTACACCAATCTTGAGGGAAGCATGACCTCCATTTACTGTCCTCTCCGTTCAATTTTGTCTCCAGAAAAATCACAAAAGTCGGCTTTACCTTCTTAAGTCTGTCACATAAGTCTCTTCTTCTGATGGAATTATTAAGGCCCCTTGTATTCCAGATAAACAAACTCATAAATTAATTATTAGTTTGGGTGTACCTGCCACTGCCTCCTTCTTTACTAATACGAGTACTCTTCCTAATTCCACCTCCAGTTGTATATATATAATTAGTGCATCAGTATGGACCCTATTGGAGTATCCGAGCACCCGACCCGTGAGGCGCCTGTAACCTGATACCTGCCACTCAGAGCGGGGCGTTGCTGAGTCAGACGAACGGGTCGTTCGACCGTTAGGCATCCGCCAATATTCGGGGGGAGATTAATGGGGCCGAGTAAATGGACAGCCGCTACCCCGAATCTTGGAGGAGATCGTGCCTGAATCAATAAGGGATGGTTACATGCAATCGGGGAGGAACCACCTATAAATGGACAGAAGAACAAAGGTAAAGGGGTTCCATTCTTCCAAGGTACGAGGTCTAAGACATAGAACTCTACTTTCTCAGCTGATATTTCTAATATATTCGAGCTAGCGCCGCCAGTCCTGAGACGAACCTCCATGGGTCGATCTTAGTTGTACCAAGCCCCCTCTCTTCCTTAAGTTCCCATACTAACTTAAGTATCGAAGGGGATTTGGGTCGGAACCCTGATCTGACCCCTTTAATGTGTCCTTGTGGTCCAGGTAGACTGTCATCATCCAGCATCGAGGGTCATTATCGAGCCCCCCAGCCTCGAACGATCGACGTTTCAACTGCCCGAAGGTCGATCAAGCACCGCACCATCATCAGCTACCATCACTCGACTCGGGTTCTTCCAGATGAAGCTACATCTTGGGCTATGTGTATGCGCAAGTGAATCAATACTCATACGAATAAATCTATCATTTGGGTTACGTGTAAGTGCAAGTGACTCAATGCTCCTACACAGAATAGACGGAATTACACATAACAGTATATGTAGGTGTTAAGTGTATGAGTAATAATTCACTGGACCAGTATGGTTACGTGTATGAGCAAGTGAGTTAGTGCTCACGGTAACCAATTGGCCGGTGGCCCGGCGATCGGTCAACGGGCCGTTCAACGTCCTGAGACCGTGACGCGGGGCGGGCTGGAACAGGGCTCCCGGCCCAGGCATGCCCCGGTCCCCGTGCTGCTCCCAATGGGCTGATTGACCAATGGAGCTGTTGGTTCCCCCCAATCAGTGGTTTTTGGTTGTTTTTAGGTAAAAGGACCAAAAACCCACCCCAACGGTCATAAACGGTCATATGGGAGGGGTTTTTGGCCTTTTAAGCCCTAAATTGGCCCCATTAAACTCCCCCCGAATACTGGCGCATGCCTAACGGTCAAACGACCCTTTCATCTGACTCAATAATGCCCCGCTCTGCGCGACATGTATCGGGTTGCTGGCGCCAAATGGGTCGGGTGTGCAGATACTCCAGTAGGGTCCGTACCCATGCACTAACAATATGCATTATACTTGTCTCTAGGAGGCTGTCCATGATTGTGTTTAGCCTGAGCTTCACATAATGGTGTCCTCGTATTACTTCCATAATTGCTACCACTTCCTTCCATTAATTCTTGAACATAAGAGATGTCTGGCACATTGTCTATTTCCAAGTGTTCCATCTGAGTATTAACCCTATCTTTTGACTCCGTGTCAGTATCACTGATGTTGGTTTTATGAAAATCATGTACTGATATAGGGGATGTTTGGAAATTTTCTATTTTTTCTATCAAAGTATTTCCTATTACCAAATTATATATTCTCTATTCTACATTAAAACACACACACACACACACACACACACACACATATATATATAGTTAGTGCTCCAGTATGGATCCTATTGGAGCATTCGAGTACCCGACCCCCTAGGCGCCTACAACCCGATACCTGCTGCTCAGAGCACGGCGTTGCTGAGTCAGACGAACGGGTCGTTCGACCGTTAGGCATTCGCCACCCTACTGGTAGGGTTACGTCTCAAAGAGAGTGAAAGTCTTTGTACATAACCCTTTCTGTAGGCTTATGTGTAAAGGAAAAGAACATCATTCAGATGAATCTACATCTTGGGCTATGTGTATATGCGAGTGAATCAATAGTTATACGCATAAACCTATCCATAGGGTTACGTGTAAGTGCAAGTGACTGAATGCTTCTACACAGAATAGACGCAATTACACATAACACTATGTGTAGCTGTGCAGTGTATGAGCAATAATTCACTGGACTAGTACAGTTATGTGTATGAGCAAGTGAGTGAGTGCTCATGGTGACCAATTGTCTAGGTGACCCAGCAACCCAGCCCAGCGACTGATCAACGAGCCGTTCAACGTCCCGAGACCGTGCAGCGGGGCGGGCTGGAACAGGGCTCCTGGCCCAGAGGCACGCCCCGATCCCCGTGTTGCTCCTAACGGGCTGATTGCCCAATGGAGCCGTTGGTTCCCCCCCAATCGATGGTTTTTGGTTGTTTTTGGGTAAAAAGACCAAAAACCCACCCCAACGGTCATAAACGGTCATATGGGGGGTTTGGTCTTTTAAGCCCTAAATTGGCCCCATTAAACTCCCCCTATATATTGGCGCATGCCTAACGGTCGAACGACCCTTTCGTCTGACTATGTAAGGCCCCGCTCTGTGCGACAGGTATCGGGTTACGGGTGCCAAATGGGTCGGGTGTGCGGATACTCCAGTAGGGTCCGTACCCGTGCACTTACAATATGCATTATACTTGTCTCTAGAAGGCTTTCCTGACTATGTTTAGCCTGAGCTTCACATAATGGTGTCCTCGTATTACTTCCATAATTGCTACCACTTCCTTCCATTAATTCTTGAACATAAGAGATGTCTGGCACATTGTCTATTTCCAAGTGTTCCATCTGAGTATTAACCCTATCTGCTGACTCTGTGTCAATATCACTGATGTTGGTTTCATGGAAATCATGTACTGATATAGGGGATGTTTGGAAATTTTCTATTTCTTCTATCAAAGTATTTCATATTACCAAATTATAGTTAGTGCTCTAGTATGGACCCTATTGGAGTATTCGAGCACCTGACCCGCTAGGCACCTGCAACCCGATACCTGCTGCTCAAAGCGGGGCGTTGCTAAGGCAGACGAACAGGTCATTCGACCGTTAGGCATCCGCCAATATTCGAGGGGATATTAATGGGGCTGAGTAAATGGGCAGCCGTTACCCCGAATCTCGGAGGAGATCGTGCCCGAATCAGTGAGGGATGGTTACATACAATCGGAGGGGAACCACCTATAAATGGACTGAAGAACAAAAGGTAAAGGGGTTCCATTCTTCTAAGGTACAAGGTCTAAGACATATAACTCTACTTTCTCAGCTGATATTTCTTATATATTCGAGTTTGCGCCGCTAGTCCTGAGACAAACCTCCGTGGATCGATCTCAATTGCACCAAGCTCACTCTCTTCCTTAAGTTCCCACACTAACTTAAGCATCGGAGAGGATTTGGGTCGGAATCCAGATCCGGCCCCGTAACTCGACCTTGTGGTCTAGGTCGACTGTCATCATCTAGTATCGAGGGTCGTTATCGAGCCCCTTCAGCCTCGAGCGATCGACGTTTAAACTGCCTGAAGGTCGATCGAGCACCGCACCATCATTAGCTACCATCACTCGACTGGGGTTCTTCCAAATGAAGCAACATCGTGGGCTACGTGTATGTGCAAGTGAATCAATACTCATACGAATAAACCTATCATTCGGGTTACGTGTAAGTGCAAGTGACTCAATGCTCCTACATAGAATAGACAGAATTATGCATAAGTGTATGAGAAATAATTCACTGGACCAGTAAGGTTACGTGTATAAGCAAGTGAGTTAGTGTTCATGGTGACCAATTGGCCTGGTGGCTCGGCGACCCGGCCCTAGCGACGGGTCAATGGGTCGTTCAACGTCCTGGGATCGTGACGTATGGCGAGCAGGAACAGGGCTCCCGGCCCAGGCATGCCCCGGTCTTCGTGCTGCTTCCAATGGGCTGATTGCCAAATGGAGCCGTTGGTTCCCCCCAATCGGTGGTTTTTGGTTGTTTTTAGGTAAAAAGACCAAAAACCCACCTCAACGGTGGTCATAAACAGTCATATGGGAGGGGTTTTTTGGCCTTTTAAGCCTTAAAAATCTCTATAAAACCCCACACAATCCCACTAATATTCTTCCAAATGCTTATTTTTTAAATTTTTGATATTCTATTTGTTTAGGGTGCTTTCTCACTGTTGACTGGTCGTGGGGTGCGTGATGATGTGGACCAGCATTGCTGAGGTGGTGCTTAGCCCAAAAATGTGCTTCTCTCAAGTGTAAGAGTTCGTGCAAGTAATATAGATCTGGGAGTCCAGATTCGAATCCTCGGGAGAAAACTTGTTGCAACCACAAAGCTTAAATCAAATAGGGATTGAACGTAAAGAGACCAACCACTTTTAATGATGATGGTTTGAATGTGATTTGATCGTGGTTTTTAATTTGTGAACAATACAAGCAAAAGACAGTTTCTTTTATATAAATATCTATGAAAAGTATGCACATGATATGGGTTCATTAGGGTCCGTGATTTGTATTAGCTTGGTTGATTAAAGATAACTCAATGAAACCTCTTTTTGAGAGAAATTCATCGAAAAATACCCTTGTGGGGATTAAAGCACAAAATTGAATAAGGTTGTTGCTAAAGCTATAATCTTTTAAATGTATAAAGATGAAACTCCCTTTTGGGGAGATCAAAATTCACCCTCGTGAGGCGATACTCAACTCAATCACGTTCTTGTAAAAGATGAAGAGGAGATTTTAAATAAAGACTATAACTTTATCAACGTCAACAATTTTAGCATGGAGATTCAACCAAATAAATACACATCATGTCTCCTAACTACACAATATCTTGCACAATAAGAATTTAGCAACACATACTAAAAATAACAAAGGATTTCATCATATTAAACATGGTTCTAATCAATAGAAGTAGATGGAATAGAAAATACACAATTAAGTTCAAGAGATATCACCCAAAACATCCTCTTTTAGCCTAAGAAAGCCCTTCTTCTTCCTCTCAAAGCTCTCTAAAAAATACCACAGGTTGCTCCCTGGAAACTCAGGAGAATTCTGCAAAATCGCCTCCAAAATCGCCCAAATACGCCAAGAATACGGCCAAAACCCCTAGAATACGCTTAAATAGAAAGATTGCGGGGTTTAATGGCTTAACGGGTCGAAACCCGCTTCAAAATCGCGCCCGAACCCAAAATTCGCCGCCGGCTCAAATGTCTGCCGATGGATCAAGCGGGATAGTCCCAAGCACCGACACATGGCCCCTTCTTTATCGGGTTTGATCTTTGAGCGCGCCCGCATCCGCTTGGTCTTCGATCCCCGCTCGGAGACGATCTCGTCTGTTCGCTCAATTGATGGATGGTGCAGATCTCTCCACGTAGCCGTAAAATCCGCCTCTTTCGATTGCCGCTGTGCATGTAATTCATTCGTTCAATTGAGGTCGTTGGATGCAAGATCATGCGGCCATCAGCTTGCCACGTCGCCTGCAGCGCATGTACGTCGCTCGTTAGAAATCGATTCGAAGCGAGGCTCATCGTATCCGTTGGATCTTGATCGGACTGCTGCGGAGAAGCCACGTCGCCCGCTCTCCGAGTTTAAATGCGGGGGAATTAGGGACCGTCGGATGATGGGTGAGCGCCTCACATTAATCCACGTAGCCACTCTTTCACCTGCTCTCCGCTGTGTTTGGTGACGATGGGGACCGTTGGATTGAGATCCAACGGCGATTAACGTGTTACGTCGCCCTTTTGCCGCAGCCATCGGATTTGAGCGGGAGCCGCTGGATAGCTGCCACGTAATGCGCCAAGATTCGTGCGTATTTCTTTATTTTATTGGTATTTTGCATTCAAAAAATACACAGTAATTAGCACAGATCTCAAAAAATACAAATAAATAGTCGTTGGAATGTGAGATCGAGACCTAGCCATGAAAAATATAAAAAATGTAGAAATACTCAGTTTATTACTGTTTTGTGCTCAAATAAGGTGATTTCTCTAATAAATGATGATATATAAAATACAAACGTATTAGAGACCAATTAAGCATCATATAAGCACAAAATAGGGCTAAATAGGGGGTTAAATATGCAATATTCAACCCGAATCACACCCCCAACTAGTGTTTTGCTAGTCTCTAGCAAAATGAGCTAAATAAGATATCAAATATACACCTAGATCACTTTATCAGATCTTAAATCACTCACCACTATACTACAATGACAAAACAAGATGACCACACACTAATATCAAGATTTCAAGCTCATAAAATAATGGTACTCATGGGTTTAAAGATGAAGAATAAGTATCTGTCAAATGGTCATGCAATCGACTTAACTTCACTATACATTACTTCATAGCGCATAGTATACAAAATCAATGGCTCACACCTTTCAATCAGAGATTCTAACTTGGAGCGTAGATGTATCATGCAAAGCAAGTATAAAGAATAGAATGGTTTCAAGACATACACACGTCAATCTTCATTCATAGGAAATCACACCATATCTTGTGCCTTCTTTAAGCTTTGGAAATTCTGTTCCCTTACTAATTACGCACACTTATCCTCACTTTTCTTTTTTCTTTATTAGTTTCGCGTAACGCGCATAAAGCAACATTTGCGGAGAAATGTATATCTTGGATCGCTCCATCAAATGAGTGAGGTTCCGGTAAATGGCTCCCAAATCAGATGATAACATGGCATTAGGCCAAAAAGGACCCCTCGGACTGTACTACTCGAGCCAACCGAGTTATTTATTTTAGTGACACACTTATTCATTTTTTTCTTCATTTTTTTTCTTTTTTGCTTTTGTGTTTCTCTCTTTGTGTGTGTGTGTGTGCATAAATAACTTAGCAAGATAGCTTCCTCTTCTTAATTCTTTCACAAGAATGGGTTATCCTAATCATTTCAAAAGACAGTGTATACTTTCTACCCAAAATCACACAAAGCATGCAAATATCAATGAATACGAGATAAAAAAAGCAGTGCTCCAGTTATTTTGTGAACTATTGGTGCATGAACCTTGGTGTGTTCCATTGAAAGATATGATTTGCTCATTCATAATTTCTAGATTCATTAAGTTATCAATCAATCCCACCATTGAGATATATCAACAGAAATTTACCATGAGTACTAGCATACATGTCAAATGAAGCTGAAATATTTAACAATAGTGGTGGTGGAAAATAAATCACATGTATACAGTAGTGAATGGATTTCGAGAGTTTTCATCACATGAGGTTCATCTCTAGGTGAAATAAATATTGGTGATAGAACTTGTCAATTTTTTTTTCAATGCAAAAAGGGAACTAAAAAATCCTAAAAGAAAAAGAAAAAGAAAAATACTAAAAGTTTATACCCTCCCCCCAACTTAAAATAACCATTGTCCTCAATGTTAGAGAGAGAAGCATGGAAAGAACACACCTGATTAGTTGCCACCCGAAGGTGGGTCTGTGAGATCGATGGTGCTCGCATCCTTGGTCCAAGGCTCGTGAAAATGCTTCACTCTTTGGCCATTTACCTTGAACTCACTTCCGTCTTTTTCATTAAGCAATAGCACTGCGCCATGTGGGAAAACTTCTTTGACTGTGAAAGGTCCAAACCACCTAGAGCGAAGCTTCCCAAGGAATATGTGTAGCCTGGAATTGTACAGAAGAAATTTTTGACCTGGGGTGAACTTCCTCCTTAGGATCATCATGTCATGGATGGATTTCATCCTTTCTTTTGATATCTTGGAGTTGTCATAAGAATTTCTTCTCAGCTCCTCTAGCTCCAACAACTGTAACTTCCCAAAGACAAGACGGTAAGGTGACATCCCCAAAATCATCTTGTAGGCCGTCATGTAGGCCCACAGAGCTTCAGGTAAGTGCAAGCTCCAATCTTTCCTTGAAGGATTCACCGTCTTCTGTAAAATGCCTTTGATCTATCTATTCGCCAGCTCTGCTTGACCATTGGTTTGGAGATGATATGGAGTAGAGACTTTGTGCATGACCCCAAACCTTTTCATTAGATTAGCGAACATGCGGTTGCAAAAATGGGACCCTCCATCACTGATCAAGGCTTTGAGCACTCCAAATCTAGAGAAAATGTTCTCTTTGAGAAACTTGAGCACAACTGAAGTGTCGTTCGACCTGCAAGGAATAGCTTCCACCCATTTAGAAACATAATCGATTGAAACCAAAATGTAAACATATCCAAATAAAGGTGGGAAAGGTCCCATGAAATATATGCCCCAACAATCAAATATTTTTATTTCTAGAATGGGGTTTAATGGCATCATGTTACGTCATGTCTTACAATAATGAAATGTATCCTTAAACATAGTTGGCCAATAAAAGCCACATTGCAAGATTTTAGCCACAGTTTTATTTGCAGAAAAATGTCCCACACACACTCCATCATGACAAAATTGTATCATACTAGCTATCTCATGGTCAGGAATGCACCTCCTAATAATTTGGTCACTACAGTATTTATAGAGGTATGGATCATCAAAGAAAAAATATTTTACCTCGTACTTGAACCTTTGAAAATTTTGAAGTGACCAAGTTTCAGGAGTCTTATCAGTCACTAGATAATTCACTATATCAGCATACCATGGGGAGGTGGAAACACTAAAAAGATGCTCATCAGGAAAAGAGTCCTTCAAAGGCACATCTGCTGAATCAAAGCCTACTGTCAATCGTGATAAGTGGTCGGCTGCTAGATTCTCCACGCCTTTCTTGTCTTTGATTAGGACATTGAACTCCTGCAACAATAAAATCCATCTTATCAATCGAGGTTTAGCATCTTTTTTTGACAATAAATATTTCAAAGCAGAGTGATCTGTATAAATCAAGATAGGTGATCCCAAAATATAGCTCCTGAATTTTTCCAAAGCGAATACTACAGCCAGCAACTCCTTCTCTGTGGTTGTATAGTTCCTTTGAGCATCATTCAATGTTTTGCTGGCGTAGTAAATAACCACTGGAGCTTTGTCCTTCTTTTGGCCTAGGACTGCGCCAACTGCCTAGTTACTGGCGTCACACATGATTTCAAATGGTAGGGGCCAGTCTGGGACCTGCAAAATGGGAGCAGAAATTAGAACTTCTTTAAAGTTTCAAAAGAGTGTTTACACTCAGGTGTCCAAATAAAATCCATATTTTGAGATAATAAGTTGCAAAAGAGGACGAGAAATGTCACTAAAATCTTTAATAAATCGCTTGTAGAATCCTGCATGACCCAAGAATGATCTGATATTCCTCACATACTTCGGACTTGGTAGCTTCTCAATTACTGCTACATTGGCTCTGTCTACCTGAATACCATCTTTAGAGACTAAATGACCAAGGACAAGTCCTTCTGTGGTCATAAAATGACATTTTTGCCAATTTAATATGAGATTCTTCTCAATATACCTGTCAAGAACATGGGCCAAGTTAGCTAAACAATCATGAAAAGAGCTACCATATATAGAGAAGTCATTTATAAACACCTCCACAATTTTCTCAACCATATCATAAAAAATACTAAGCATGCATCGTTGAAAGCATTACACAGACCAAATGGCATTCTCTTAAAGGCAAAAGTACCAAGGGGACAGGTAAAAGTAGTCTTTTCCTGATCCTCTGGCTCAATCTCAATTTGATAATATCCTGAATAGCCGTCTAGGAAGTAATAGTACTCATGTCCAGCCACTCTCTCTAAAATCTGGTCAAGAAATGGTAGAGGGAAGTGGTCTTTCCTAGTTAGTTCAACTTCCTATAATCTATACACATCCTCCATCCCGTGGTGGTTCTAACATGGATAAGTTCGTTATTCTCATTTCTAACCACGGTGAGGCCAGACTTTTTAGATACAACCTGTGTCTGACTGACCCATTTACTGGCAGAAATTGGGTATATAATACATGCATCCAATAATTTTAGAACCTCACCTTTCACCACTTCTTTTAATGTGGGGTTTAACCTTGTTGCATTTCTCTAGTAGGTTTGGCGTCATCTTCCAAGTAAATTTGATGCATGCATACAATGGGACTAATACCTTTTATATCATCAATGGACCAACCAGTAGCCCCTTTATGCCTTTTCAACACTTCAAGTAAAGAGCTTTCCTGTTCTAAAGAGAGTTTAGAAGATATTACCACATGGAAGCTATTTTCATTTCCAAGAAAGGCATACTTGAGATATTTAGGTAGTGGCTTTAATTCCGGCTTTGGGTCTTCCACTTCAGATGACATTTGAGTTGGTGCATTCGGTGGTAAAGCCTCGAACTTAGGGTCCCATATTGCGTTGAGTTCCTTCACATTTTCCTGGACAAGAAAGATGTCATCAGTATCTTGCACAATTGTTTCAATAATAGTAGCATCATCATAAAATTCAGAGCAAATATAATCATCCACCAATGAGTCAATCATGTTTACCTTTTCAACCTCATCATCCACATTTGGTAACTTGCAAGTATTAAATATATTCAAATCCAAAGTCGTGTTGCCAAAAGTGATTTTAAGTTGACCGTCCCTACAATTTATTAAAGCATTGCATGTCTCTAGGAATGGTCTACCTAGGATGATGGGAGTGGAATTGGCAGTTTGGGGTCCTTGGATGTCTAGAACTATAAAGTCTGCAGGGTAGTAAAATTTGTCTACTTGAACGAGGACATCCTCAATAGTTCCCTTTGGAACTTTAATAGATCTATCAGCTAATTGTAATATGACAGATGTTGGTTTTAGCTCTCCTAACACAAGCTGCACAAAGATGGGATATGGCAAGATATTAACACTAGACCCTAAATCCAATAAAGCATTTCCAATCTTTTTAGTGCCAATAGTACAAGTAATGGTGGGTGATCCATGATCTCTAAATTTAGGTGGTGTATTTTGTTGCACAATAGAACTAACCTGTTCAGTTAAAAATGTTTTTTTCTTCACATTCAATTTTCGTTTAATAGTGCACATGTCTTTCAAAAATTTAGCATATGCAGGTATTTGATTTATGGCATCAAGCAGTGGAATATTTATTTGGCACTTCTGAAAAATTTCACGAATTTCAGATTGATACTTATCTTTATTTTTCTGAAGTAGCCGGTGAGGGAAAGGTGCTGAAGGTACATATGTTGCGGGCTCTTTCTCTTTAATGATATTCTTGTTCAGACCCGCATCCGTGCCCTCCTCCTGCACCTCTTCTTGCATTTGAATTCCCTCCTCTTGTTCAGCTTCTCTGCTTGGTGGGTCAGGTTTCTGAATTTCCTTTCCATTTCTCAGAGTGGATACAGCTTGTCAAGGCTTCATATTATTACCTGCAGAAGAAGATGAGCTCATATTAGGATTTGGAATTGGTTGTGATGGAAGCTTACCTTTCTCCAATGTTGCCATAAGCCTAGCTAAGCTTTCGCTCATCTATTGGGTTTGAGTCTGTTGAGCTTGAAATTGAGCCTGTTGTTGTTGCATTTGGGCTTGCTGCAATTGAAAAGCTGCTGAAGCGCATCTCCAAATAGTTCCATCTGTTGTTGCATCATTGGCTCTTAGTCTCTCCTCTGGTTTCCCCCTTCGTAGTAGTTGTTGTTGTATTGTGATTGTCTAAACTGAGGAGGAGCTTGTTGCTGAGGTTGCTGATGTGGCCCCAATTTAAGTTAGGATTGTTGCGCCACCCCTTGTTGTTGGAATTGAAGCATTGGTAGTTTGTGGATACTTGATTCACCCCTGTTGGATTGCTTAGCATGCTCTTCAAAGCTAGAAGTGTGGGGCAGGTACCGGTGTCATGGCCACCAACATCGCAAAGTGCACAACTCTGCTCTCTCACAATTGCTTTGGCCTCTTTCAAATTGAGAGCTTGAAGCTTGTTTGTAATCATTGCTTCCATTTTTTGCCTTCAACGCATCTTCTGGCTTCAAATTGTATACCCCTCCATGTGTTGGCTGGGAAGGTACAGAGGGGCCTCCCTTGTCGTACTCTGAAGTAGTATCCTAAGTTTGTGCATTCTCTGTTATATCCTCCAAGTACGTCCAAGCTTCATCTGGCTCTTTATCAAAAAATCCCCCATTGCACGTCATTTCTACAAATTGTTTCATCTGAGGTTGCAGTCCATCATAGAAGAAGCCAATAATCCTGCTTTTGTCGAAGCCATTATGTGAACATGCTAGAAAATAGCTCATTGAACCTTTCAAAACCCTGATAGAATGTTTCCTCGCTTTTCTGGGCAAAGTTCATGATCTGTCTTTTCAATCCCTGTGTCCGGTGAATAGGAAAAAATTTCTTTAAGAACTCAGCCTGCAAGTCAATCCATGTAGTAATAGAACGTGATGGTAATGCATTTAACCAGTTCTTAGCTTTATCTTTTAGTGAGAATGGAAACAATTTCAGATATATCGTGTCTTCACTAGTCTTTCCATCAAAACATGTCAAGCACACTTTCTCAAATCCTTTTATATGAAGATAAGGGTTTTCCTTGTCTATCCCATGAAAGATGGATAAGAGTTGGATTACCCCTGGTTTGAAATTAAAAGAATTTGCATCAGTGGGTAAGATAAAGCATGAAGCTGTGCTAGTCCTAGTGGGTCTGAGAAGATCTTTTAAAGTTCTAGGAACTCTAGGTTGCACATTTTTTTCATTGTTGTTACTAAAGTTTTCATCCATGTTATTATTATTAGCAGCCATTTCAAAGCGTCTAGTCAACCTTTGTGTCCTAGGAGTCCTATGCCACATAAACTTGTACAATTTTTTAATAATAAACAAATATTTATGAATAGTAAAGTAGAAAGATCTCACCAAAGGTCCTCTAAATGAAATAAACTGTGGTAACAAACCATTCTCACTGGCAACGGCACCAAAAACTTGCTTAGCCCAAAAATATGCTTCTCTCAAGCATAAGAGTCAGTGCAAGTAATATAGATCTGGGAGTCCAGATGTCGAATCCTCGGGAGAAAACTTGTTGCAACCACAAAGCTTAAATCAAATAGGGATTGAACGTAAAGAGACCAACCACTTTTAATGATGATGGTTTGAATGGGATTTGATCGTGGTTTTTAATTTGTGAATAATACGAACAAAAGAAAGTTTCGTTTATATAAATATATATGAAAAGTATGCACATGATATGGGTTCATTAGGGTTCATGATTTGTATTAACTTGGTTGATTAAAGATAACTCAATGAAATCTCTTTTTGAGAGAAATTCATCGGAAAATACCCTTGTGGAGATTAAAGCACAAAATTGAATAAGGTTGTTGCTAAAGCTATAATCTTTTAAATATATAAGAGATGAAACTCCCTTTGGGGAGATCAAAACTCACCCTCGTGAGGCGATACTCAACTCAATCACGTTCTTGTAAAAGATGAAGAGGAGATTTTAAATAAAGACTATAACTTTATCAACGTCAACAATTTTAGTATGGAGATTCAACCAAATAAATACACATCATGTCACCTAACTACACCATATCATGCACAATAAGAATTTAGCCACACATACTGAAAATAACAAAGGATTTCATCATATTAAACATGGTTCTAATCAATAGAAGTAGATGGAATTGAAAATACACAATTAAGTTCAAGAGATATCACCCAAAACATCCTCTTTTAGCCTAAGAAAGCCCTTCTTCTTCCTCTAAAAGATCTCTGAAAAATACCCCAGGTTGCTCCCTGGAAACTCAGGAGAATTCTGAAAAATCGCCTCCAAAATCGCCCAAATACGCCAAGAATACGGCCAAAAACCCTAGAATACGCTTAAATAGAAACATTGCGGGTTTTAATGGCTTAACGGGTCGAAACCCGCTTAAAAATCGCGCCCGAACCCAAAATTCACCGCCGGCTCAAATGTCTGCCATTGGATCAAGCGGGATCGTCCCAGGCGTCGACACGTGGCCCCTTCTTTATCGGGTTTGATCTTCGAGCGCGCCCGCATCCGCTTGGTCTTCGATCCCCGCTCGAAGACGATCTCATCCGTTCGATCAATCGATGGACGGTGCAGATCTCTCCACGTCGCCGTAAAATCCGCCTCTTTTGATTGTCACTGTGCATGTAATTCATTCGTTCGATTGAGGCCGTTGGATGCAAGATCGTGCGGTCGTCAGCTTGCCACGTCGCCTGCAGCGCATGTCCGTCGCTCGTTAGAAATTGATTCGAAGCGAGGCTCGTCGTATCCGTTGGATCTTGATCGGACTGCTGTGGAGAAGCCACGTCGCCCGCTCTCCGAGTTTAAACACGGGGGAATTAGGGACCGTCAGATGATGGGTGAGCGGCTCACATTAAGCCACATAGCCGCTCTTTCGCCCGCTCTCCACTGTGTTTGGTGACGATGGGGACCGTTGGATCTCGATCCAACGGCGATTAACGTACCACGTCGCCCTTTTGTCGCATCCATCGGATTTTAACGGGAGCCGCTGGATAGCTGCCATGTAGTGCGCCATGATTCATGCGTATTTCTTTATTTTATTAGTATTCTGCATTCAAAAATAGACAGTAATTAGCACAGATCTCAGAAAAATACAAATAAATAGTCGTTGGAATCGTGAGATCGAGACCTAGCCATGAAAAAATATAAAAAATGCAGAAATACTCAGTTTATTACTTTTTTGTGCTCAAATAAGATGATTTCTCTAATAAATGATGATATATAAAATATGAACGTATTAGAGACCATTTAAGCATCATATAAGCACAAAATAGGGCTAAATGGGGGTTAAATATGCAATATTCAACCCGAATCACACCACCAACTAGCGTTTTGCTAGTCTCTTGCAAAGTGAGCAAAATAAGATATCAAATATACACCTAGATCACCTTATCAGATCTTAAATCACTCACCACCATAATACATAACAAAAGAAGATGACTACACACTAATATCAAGAACTGTTGCATCCCACGTTTGCCAACAGACTCTTCTGGCTTGGGCCTCTGAGATAATCAACTTGGATGCGACCGATGTAAGAACAAATGAGCGATCGAGCTGCGCCCATTTCCCTGGATTGTTACCTGAACAATGGATCAGTTGTTCCTCACTCAGCACCACAGCATGGAAGGGACAATTCACAGCTGATGTATTCCGCAGTGAGGCGACTAGGGTTAAGCGGAGACTGCACCGACATAAATATGTGGTGTGCGGTGATGAAGCAAGACTTGAGACCAACGAATCCCGGTGCTTGCTTGGTAACAATGGTTGCACTGCATAAACCATTGCAGCCTCCTCGAAGCTGAGTCTGTGTACTCGTTACTAACCCTAACCCTAACCCATTACCCATAACCCCTAACCCCCTCACCATAACCCTAACCCTAACCCCCTAACCCCCTAACCCTAACCCTAACCCAAGCCCTAACCCCACTAACCTAACCCTAACCCTAGCCCTAACCCTAACCATAGCCCTAACCCCCCTAACCATAACCCTGGTCCTAACCCCCCCTAACCCTAACCCTAACACATAACCCCTAACCCTAACCCTAACCCAAAGCCGTAACCCCCCTAACCCTAACCATAACCCATAACCCATAACCCTAGCCCTAACCCACTAACCGTAACCCTAACCCTAACCCTAATAATAACCCCCTAACCCTAACTCTAGGAAACTTGCTCACACGAAGAACACGTACTCATTTTATTGGTTTACGCATACACCTACTGGTAGGGTTACGTCTAAAAGAAAGTGAAAGTCTTTACACATAACCCTTCCGGTAGGCTTATTCATAAAGGAAAAGAACAACATTCAGATGAAGCTACATCTTGGACCACGTGTATGTGCAAGTGAATCAATACTCATATGCATAAACTTATCCTTAGGGTTACGTGTAAGTGCAAGTGACTCAATGCTTCTACACAGAATAGACGCAATTACACATAACACTGTGTGTAGGTGTTCAGTGTATGAACAGTAATTCACTGGACCAGTATGGCTACGTGTAAGAGCAAGTGAGTTAGTGCTCATGGTGACCAATTGTCCAGGTGGCCCGGTGACCCGGCCCATCGACCGATCAACGGGCCATTCAACGTCCCGGGACTGTGACGCGGGGCAGGCTAGAACTGAGCTCCTGGCCCAGGCACGCTTCGGTCCCCGTGCTGCTCCCAACGGGCTGATAGCCCAATGGAATCATTGGTTCCCCCCAATCGGTGGTTTTTGGTCGTTTTTGGGTAAAATGACCAAAAACTCACCCCCAACGGTCATAAACGGTCATATAGATGGGGTTTTGGTCTTTTAAGCCCTAAAAATCCCTATAAAACCCCCCACAACCCCACTAATTTTCTTCCAAATGCTTATTTTTAAATTTTTGATATTCTATCTGTTTAGGGTGCTTTCTCATTGTTAACTGGTTGTGGGGTGCGTGATGACGTGGACCCGCATTGCTGAGGTGGAGGCATTGGGAAGACAAACATCAGGGGGCCACTACTGAGCGATAGGCTGATGATTGTGAGTGATCTGATGTCAATCCCGAGTGATCTGCACCAAATAGAACAAGTGAGTGGGTCGGATCTCGGTTCCGACTCAGATCACAACCGATGCCTAAATCAGTCGATGATATAATAAGACTCGGGTGATGTCGTGAGTGATCAGTTGTGACATCTGGTCGAGCCCCGGGAGTACACACACCCGGGACAAATGACGTGTAGTTTTACCGCAAGCGCACGGTGTAGCGGCGAGCGGGTATCGAACTTAGGGAGGACAAATGACTGTGTCTCCTTCTAATCACCTAGCTATCAAGAGGATCGAGAATCGTTTGGGGTAAACAGTCATAATCGTGCAAATGTCAAGAGAAAATATAAAAATTATAAAATGTCTAGGAGTAGGGAATCTTCACTACGGACCGCCTCTCATCATTGTGATTCATAAGTTTCATTGTTGCTAAACTTGAATATGGGTGAACTAGTCGCAACTAAATGTAGAACCAAGCTCACGCTCTCGTGCTATTTCCGATCTATAGCAAACCTAGGATAGGGCCCACTCTCGTGCAAACCCTAGCCTAAGCCGCTAGCGTGAAGAACGACATCATTGTTCAATCGTATCTCGAGTCCACTCTCGTGCAAACTCGAGCTACGACCTAGGTTGCGATAGTTCCTATCTGTCCAATCTCTTGCAAACGGATATGGGTATAGAATCGCAATTAAAAATCCTAGCTTGGTCCAATCTCTTGCAAACCAAGTCTAGAGAGATCCAATTGTCAATCTAAATCGAATATCTAGGCCTTCCTATCAATTGGGATCCAATCTCTTGCAAATCCCAATCGATATGAATCCCTAGCTATCCGTAATTAATCAATCATAACCTAACCCTAATCAATTCTAGCAACAATTCCACAATTTCATCACAATTTAGAAATAGGGTCCATAGGGTTCATCCCTATGCCTTATGACGATGGCACTACTCAATATTCATCATGCAATTCTCAGAAAAATCAATAATAATATCAAGAGAATGCATTGCAATAGAGAAATAGCTAATAAAAATTAGGTTTTTGATAGGGAATAGACAAACTAATGAAGATCCAATGTTATCCAATGAGAATCTAATAAGAGTAGCCTTTAAATCTCCAAAAAGAAAGTCTAAATCTAATAATCTAAAAGTTCTAAAAAGCTCTCAAAAATGCTGCAAAAAGCTCCTCTAATTAGGCCAAAAACTGGGTTTAAATACCCCCTAAAATCGCCCAGAAAATCGTGACCAAACTACCCCTGCGTAGCCCAGAAATCGCAACTCTCGCAGCAGGCGGAGCGGCTCAGTTGGCCGAGTGGCATTGTCACTCGGCCGAGTGACAAACCCTATAAGAAAACAGTAAGTCAGGGGGTCTCAGGGTCTGCCTTCGGAGGTGACTCGGTCGAGGGGCTTTATTCACTTGGCCGAGTGGCATTCATACTCGACCGAGTGGGACCTCTCAGATTGTCTGACAGATTCCAGTAACTCTGCCTCTTTCTGGACGAATTTCTCATGCCACTCAGGCGAGTGAACTCTCCTACTCGGCCGAGTGGGCTGTCGTCACTTAGCCGAGTACACCTGATTCTCTTCTTTTGTGCGTGTCCATTTTGGTCGGCTGAGTGGGCTTCTTGCTCGGCCGAGTGAGTGCTCCACTCGGCCGAGTGGCATGCTGTAAATGCCCAATCTTCTCCGTTTCTCCTACGAAGTTCCTTCTTCTTCCACTCATCTTCCATCGCTGAATGGCCCTCAAAAGAGCCATGGGTGACACTCCTTAGCGCTTGCAAACTCATTGATCTCAAAATCGCTCCAAATCGCTCCATATCTCCTGAAATACGACAAAAACAAGAAATAGTGAAAAGCATCGCAATATTGTCAAATAATCGTGAAAAACTCGATATGGGCGATCAAAACGGCATGCAAATATGCAGAAAAAAGGTGTAAAATATGGAGTGATCAAAATCCCCCAAGCTTACCTCTTACTCGTCCTCGAGGAAGATAAGTAAAAGGCGAGCCTGACGGAAAAAATAATAAAAAGAAAAAACGGAAGAGATAGAAAATAAGGAAGAAAGCAAAGAGAGAGGTGCTATATCATTTTCTCAGGACGTGGGTTTTGCTTACTCAGTTAGCACACGGCGAATGTAAAACTCATGCCAAAGATTTTTATCTCGATACCATAGTATATGGATGCATTCAAAATAGAAAACCTGAGAATAGCAAAATATATGAAATACGGAATTATTCTATAATTAACATCGTCTGAAGCATCTAAAGCGGTATACATAATCATAGATCCCACACTTTTCAATTGAATGCTTTCTACCTGGAGTATAAGAGATATCACACAATATGGAGCAGTAAGAATAGAAAAGTATGGTTTTCATGAAATGTATGCTAAGTGTCAATTCCTGGATTTCG
This sequence comes from Scilla litardierei, assembly GCA_030789695.1. NCBI lineage: Eukaryota > Viridiplantae > Streptophyta > Magnoliopsida > Asparagales > Asparagaceae > Scilla > Scilla litardierei. The sequence goes on along the minus strand of JAULAV010000053.1, from coordinate 489,199 downwards.
TAAAACTTTTAGTGATCTCACCAAGTATAGAAAATTACCTAGCTTAGGTGGTCATGCACTGTCAGGTAATCACTCTTTCACACATCATTGGTTCCTCTCCTCCAAGCTTATCTATAAGCGTGGTGGCATAAGACAAATCAATAAATATACTCCCCATTTTTGAAGCTCCATGATAGAATAAAAACAAAAGAGGGAAGAAAGAGAGAAAGAGTATGAGATGGGATCATGTATAAACTTCTTTTCTTTTTTCTTTTCTTTTTCTCATATTTTTTTAGATTCATATATACAACTGTGATCCCAAATCAAAAGATAGAAAGATACACATGTATTTTTTTTCTTTTTGATTTTGGGGGTTGTGGAGCATGAACTTTATAAAGCGGGGGAATTGCCAATATAGGATCCGCTAAAGGGAGATTCACCAATGAATATAAATAGAGAATTAATGCTCAAGATATATGGAGAAAGAAATAAATGTAACGCTCGGTTCACTCTATAAGATGTGCACAACAAATTCAGCAGAGTAATGTAATCTACTCAGTTTGATCTCAGAAAGTAAACTAGTCCAGTTATATCAACCTAACATACATTCATTCAACCTGAAAGTGAGGCGTACAATTTTCATGCAATAAGAAGTGATATAAGAAAGGAAAGCAGTGCTCCAGATATAAGCAATCAATGCGTGAAGCTTGGTGTGTTTTCTACGAAGAGCATACATATGAATTATCAGACTTCAGCTAATAACAGAATTTCATCCATATTCATATACGAAAAGGTGGGTTACTATCTCAAATGCATAGCATGACAAATCATATGATATCTGAAATAAAAACTACGGCGTGACAAAATAGTATGCAAACAGAGATAAGCTAATCACCACGTCATCATCATCACAGAAAAGTCATCTCTAGCATAAGATGAAAGAAATAAGGATAAAAGAAAATAGAAACTACTATACATATGCAGCACACAAAGAAAGTAAGAAAAACGTGATGCATGGTAAAAGCGAAAAAAGTGAGTGAAAAGGTGTAAAAACAAAGAAAAGGTGACAAAAAAAATAAAAAGTGTGAGACCTCACTACCCCAAGCTAAAGTGCACAGTGTCCTCAATGTACGAAGTGTGGCACACCGAGAGACGTGAAATGGGTGGGGTGGGTGACGATGCATGCATGATGAAAATAAAAGAAAAGGAAATGATATGGTAATGCAGGTGATGCATGCAGAGGTCAAAATGGTGCAGAATATCAGTGTCTCCAAAAATAAGCTCCCTCACTCCCAAAAAGATATAAACAGATATGACCTAAAAGGTAACAAAACAGTGTGTGGAGGAGGGGCGCAAAAATCACCAGACTCAAAAAATCAACCAGCAAAACAACAGAAATATAGAAGGCATCTAGTGTGTGCCTAGGCTGGTGGTGGTGCACCAGCACCATCCTGTGGCGGAGGTGGGTGGAGGTGGTGGGCGTGGTAGCTGCTGGGTGGATGTCGGTGGTGGAGGCAGACGCGCCAGAATCTGGTTCAGGAAAGCCTGAATACTGGGAAGAATGGCGACGCGGGTCTGCACAGCACTAACTGTGGCGGAGAGAGCCCTGAAATCCACTCTAAGTCCACTAACAGCCCCCTCAAGAGCACGAATGCTCTGAACTAGAGTGTCGGGTGGTGGTGGAGCAGAGGGACGCACAGATCTAACTGGTGAAGTGCGGGGCTGTCTCACACAGACAGTGTAGTGGATGGGTCCAGCAGGGAAGTGGGGTAGTGGTGATGTGCTCACTAAGTGATGCCCAGCCTCTGTGAGAGGCTGGGACGCAGGAAAGGTCGAAGTGGAAGGAGCAACGAAAGTGGAAGTGAAAACAAACAACGAGGCGGCATGAGAGATCAGTGACGTAGACGTGGGGACAGATGTCACGACGCTCTCAGAAAAGACAGTGGCAGTGGAGACCGAGAAGTCAACAGCTGGGGAGGCCGTGAAGGGCACAAAAGATGACTCCCCAGGAGTCGAGAACAACAATCGGGATAGGGTCTCTACTGCAGAGGCGAAAGAGGACTCGCCGCTCTCAATAATGGTAGGGGACGCTCAGGGCTCAGAGTGGTAATGGGCTCGGCAGAAATAGGCACAGTGGTGGTGGTGGTGGTGGTGGACGGCTCAGCTAAAGTGCTCCCGACACTAACAGACGTGTAGACAGAGGTGTCGAGAGGTACAGACAGGGCAGGAGCAGGCTGAGGGATCACAGGGTCGACGAGTGGAACGAGGGGCTCCTGCTGAGCATCCTCGGGCTCAAGCACATAGGCGGTAGGGATAAGGAGATCCATCGCTGGAATCCAGTCTCCACCGTCTGGTCCAATATGTGTTCGAGCAGGGCTCGGGAGAACCATGTAATCCGCGCCGAAGGGACCGTGCAGCCACACCCAGTGCTGACGACCATGGTGATGAAGCATCTTCATCCGGGCCATAACATCTATAGAAAGTGTAGTGTGGCCTGGAGGTCGACGCAGGTCATCAGGAAGGTCAATGCGGTCATAAGGGCCAAAAGGGTGATCAGACCGCCGTAACAGATAGGTGAGCGAGCACTCACAGAAATAATGATGCAGTCCAAAAACCAATTGGCAATGTCGATCTTGACGGCGGGGACCAAATCGTCACTACCCCTATCTAGGACCCTAGGGCATGTCATCGCATAGAGCATGTAGAGCTCTGGTGTAGATAGCATCCCGGGCTCGTACCTCGCAAGAAAAGTAGTCGCCATAAGGCGCTGTGCAATGCGGAGGCAGGGGTGGACAATAGCTGATGCCTTGGCCCTACTAGGGGCAAAGGCGAGTGGGGATCTCGTGATCCGTGTCCAGAAGGCATGAGTGTCGAACGACGGGGGTGGGATGTGCATGGGAGCGTAAGCGCGGTCTGGGTCAGGGACATCGGGCCACTGGAAAAATGCTCTAAGCATGTCGAGAGTGATCTTGCACTCTCGATCCATCAAACGGAAGGAGCATCCTCTAGGGGTCCGGTCAATGGAACTAAGGACCTCTAGTGTCGGACAGATGTAAGTATCCACCGACACCGACAGAAAGTCGTGCCATCCCACGTTGCCGTACAATGTGAGAAGCCCCTCAAGTACCCCTAGGCGGTCTAGGTCGGCTAGGTGTGCAAACCTAGAGGGTACTATCGAGCGATGGTAGATACGCTCGAATCTGGCACGGTGTGCGTCATCTTGAAACGTAATCCCCATCGGCCCGACGACGGGAGCGGGTGGTGCCTGTGTGGGGATGGGATCGGTAGGAAGCGGCTGTGTAGGTGGGGGTGGACTAGGTGGCGGAGACTTCGCCCTAGCGGAAGAGGGACTAGGATCATCTGGTCTCTTTCGCTTGGAAGCGGGCTCCCGCGTGCGTAAACTGCGGCGTGGCGGCATGTGTGCCACGAAACATGCCCACCCAAAATGAAATGCGATGCGCTAAATAATGAAACGAGTATACCTGAGCACTCCGCGAGAGCAATTAGTAATGTGTGCGAAGATACGTCTCCTCCACAAGGCTCCGTATGCGTCAAAAAAGCTCCCCCAAGCTAGCCTGAAAAGCAAACGATAAAATCAGTCAATAATAATCAATATGTATGGGGGAGATAAGTGGTAACAGATATATATAGGATTTAATTTGAATTTGGGGCGCAACGGGCGTACAAATCGGGAGAAATGGGGAGAAATGAGGATTTGGGGCGAAATGGGGTGACCGGCGATGGGGGAGGGCGACGCGGTGAGCAGCGGCGGCGACCGACGGCGAACGTCGGTCGGCGGCGTCGGCGGTGGCTCGGGCGTCAGAGGGATCAGAATCGATCGCTGGGAGACGAAGGGGCGTAGCGTCTCTGGCGGGTTTGGGGAAAATGTGGTTTCGAAATTTGAGCCGCCGAGCGCCTTATATAAAGAATAGTTACGACTCGGCCGAGTGAAGAATATTTCAAATTGGTCTGCGTGACTTACGACTCGGCCGAGTGGCTTTGATTCACTCGGCCTAGTAAGAATGTCTCACTCGGCCGAGTGGCTCGGCCACTCAGCAATTTTTGAGCTGGGAGGGTCTGTTTCACTCGGCCCAGTGATAAGGCACTCGGCCGAGTGGTAATTAAGACTAAAATTCACAGAAAATGATAGAGAGTTGGTCTGCAGAAACTTCACTGATTGGTACTCCACTCGGTCGAGTGGGCTTCTTGCTTGGCCGAGTGACATATGTTACTCGGTCGAGTGGCTTCCTGTTTTCTGCAACGACTCTCTGTTTTCGCTCCATTCTCTGTTTTTCTTCCTCCAGTCAGTTCCTTCCTCATCCTGGGGCCTGAGCGCGTTCCTGAAGCGCTCTCCCTTGCCTTGGACATCCTCCATATGAGTGATCTCTCTTTCTCCATCTCCTGTCATGAAAATTAGGACCCGTTGTCACGATTTTCATTGACACTAGACTCTAAACACTAAGAAAAATCTAAAAAAGAAACAAGATTCAAATAAAAACAATGTAAAACTGTCGGGTTGCCTCCCGACAAGCGCTCGTTTAAGATCATGAGCTCGACCCCTTAAGATTTTCGTTTAGCGCATGATGTTAGGCGCATACGAGATACGCCCGTCGAATTTACTTGGAAGGCCACTTGGATTTGGTTGCTGGTGCTCGTCGGCCTTCCTCGACGTCCCCTCATCATGGGATGTGTTGGGGGATAAGTCCCCCAAGCTTGAGCTAGCACCAATCTTCTTTCTCACCGGTGATGCCGATCTTCTATTCGATGGAGCTTTCTTTGGATTCTTGGCCGTTGAGAGCTTGCAAAGCTCCCTTATCCTTGCGACATCAGCGTCGCCTTCATCATCGGCCATGGATCTAACCGGAGGGTCCTCCAACTTCTCTTCAATACTTGAAGTTTGGCCTTCTTCAAGGCCATCATCATGGAGAGCGCTGATGGAGTGGGGAATGGCTTCTTCGATCACCTCGTCAAGGAGGTATGAAAGATCGTGTGGGCATCCCTTGAGTAGATACACGTAATTCACTTCACCGGTGGGGACTCCCTCGGAATAATGCTTGAGCCGTTGTCCTTTTACCTTGAATGTGGCTCCGTCTTTTCCTTCCAATTCAAAAGCTCCCCCGGTTGTATGTGCTTAATGGTGAATGGTCCGGACCATCACGATCTCAACTTTCCGGGAAAGAGTCGGAGCCGGGAATTGAATAGGAGGACTTTGTCTCCGACCTTGAAGTCTGAAACGGTGATGCGTGCGTCGTGGAGGATTCTAGTCCTTTCCTTGTAAATTCTTGAGCTCTCGTAAGCATCACGTCTAATCTCATCAAGCTCATTAATGTCTAAGAGTCGCCTCACCGCCGCACTCTTGTAGTCATAATTGAAGGTCTTAATAGCCCAATATGCGAGGTGCTCCAACTCTACCGGCAAGTGACAATCTTTCCCATAAACAAGTCGATACGGTGTGATGCCAATGGGAGTGCGAAAGGCCGTACGATAAGCCCAAAGTGCATCGTTCAATTTCATTGACCAATCTTTTCTAGATCTATCGACGGTCTTTTCTAGAATTTTCTTGATTTCTCGATTCGACACCTCCACTTGGCCACTCGTATGAGGGTGGTATGCCATGCCAACTCTATAATTCACCCCATACTTTTTCAACATGGCTTCAAATTTGTTTTCTATAAAGTGGCTCCCTCCATCGCTTATCAAAGTACGAGGCACTCCAAAGCGTGGGAAGATGTTTTGCTTGAAAAATCGGACATCACCCTCGCATCATTAGTAGGGGTCGCAATGGCTTCCACCCATTTAGAGACGTAATCCACGGCTAATAAGATGTACTTGTTTCCCTTGCTCGATGGAAAAGGTCCCATGAAGTCCACTCCCCAACAATCAAATAGCTCAATTTCTAGAATGGGCTTCATTGGCATCTCGTTTCGATTTGATATATTTCTGGTCCGTTGGCATCTATCGCATCCCTTGACGAGGTCATGGGTGTCCTTGAACATGGTTGGCCAAAAGAACCCGCATTGTAATATCTTAGCGATGGTTTTAGAGGCCGCATGATGTCCCCCACATGGCATACTATGGCAGTACAAAATGATCGACGTGGCCTCCTCCTTGGAAAACCACCTCCGTATAACTCTGTCCTTGCATATCTTGAAGAGATATGGATCTTCCCAGAAATAGTTTCGGACTTCGTGCATAAATCTCCTCTTTTGTTGCGTGGGCATTCCGCATGGTTTTATCCCACAAGCCAAATAATTAACGAAATCCGCATACCAAGGCACCTCTCCGGGTCTTACGGCAAATAGCCTCTCGTCGACAAAGGTGTCATCGATTGACAAGCTTTCATCCTCCTTGTCGCGAACAAGCCTAGACAAGTGGTCTGCCACAACGTTTTCCGTTCCCTTCTTGTCTATAATCTCCAAGTCAAATTCTTGCAACAAAAGTATCAATCTTATCAATCTTGGTTTTGCCTCTTTTTTGCTTAGAAGATACTTCAATACCGCATGGTCGGTATGGACAATTACTTTGGATCCAAGGAGGTAGGAACGAAACTTCTCGATGGAGTAGACAATCGCTAAAAGCTCTTTCTCGGTGGTGGTATAATTTTTCTGCGCATCGTCCAATGTTTTGGTAGCATAGAATATAGCATGAAGCTTTTTGTCTTTCCTCTGTCCTAGCACCGCTCCAATGGCTTGGTCACTTGCATCACACATAAGATCGAATGGAAGGCTCCAATTCAGCGGTTGTATGATGGGGGCGGAAATAAGAGCTTCCTTCAACGTATTGAATGCTTGCAAGCATTCTCCTGAAAAGACAAAGGGAGCATCTTTAGCAAGAAAGGCGGTAAGAGGTCGGGCAATCAATGCAAAATCCTTGATAAAGCGGCGGTAAAACCCCGCATGACCAAGAAAGCCTCTAATGCCCTTAACATTGATAGGAGGAGGGAGTTTTTCGATTACCTCGATTTTCGCCTTATCAACCTCAATTCCTCTAGAAGAAACAAGGTGCCCAAGAACTATCCCTTCGGTGACCATAAAATGACATTTCTCCCAATTAAGAGTGAGATTATTTTGTTGGCATCTTTTAAGAACTTTAGTGAGGTTAGCCAAACAAGAATCAAACTCACTTCCATAAACAGAAAAATCATCCATGAAGACTTCCATAATATTTTCAATGTAATCAGAAAAGATTGATGTCATGCACCTTTGAAAAGTGGCGGGAGCATTGCAAAGTCTAAAGGGCATTCTACGATAGGCATATGTACCATAAGAACATGTGAAAGTGGTATTTTCTTGGTCGTCTTCATGCAAGGGGATTTGAAAGAATCCCGAATACCCATCCAAATAACAGAAGTATTTATGTTTAGCAAGACGCTCAAGCATTTGATCAATAAAGGGCAATGGGTAATGGTCTTTCCGGGTGGCTTTATTTAATTTCCTATAATCAATACACATCCGCCATCCCGTGACAGTACGCGTAGAAATGGGTTCTCCCTTTTTGTTTTTTACAACGGTCATCCCCCCCTTTTTGGGGACGACATGAACGTGGCTAACCCACCGGCTGTCAAAGATAGGATAGATAATGCCGGCTTCAAGTAATTTAAGAATCTCTTTCTTAACCACCTCCTTCATGTTAGGGTTCAACCGCCTTTGAGGCTCTATGGAGGTGGCTTCAGTGTTTTCCAAGTGGATTCTATGCATGCAGAGCCTAGGGCTTATTCCCTTAAGATCAGAGATGGTGTAGCCAAGCACATCTTTGTGACTCCTAAGGACATCTAAGAGTCTTTCTAGTTGATCATGGTTGAGGTGGGCATTAACAATAACCGGATATGTCAATTTATTACCCAAGAAAGCGTACCTTAGATTTGGTGGTAATTGTTTAAGCTCTACCTCAGGTGGCGCTGTACCCTCCACTTCCTCTCCTTGTGAAAGATTGACCTCTTCCGCAACATCTGGGTTTAGTTCCTGCTCTTTGAGTGGGCTTCCCCATGCAGACTCAGATTCACTTCTTGGTGAGGACGGTGCATCGGAATAGACGCTGCATAACTCTGCGCGGGCATCAATGAGACTACCACTGTGCTCCGGCCCAAACCTGAGATCAAGAGATGTGTCAGTAGGTTCATAAATATAAGATTGAGGGTCGTAGAGTGTACTTCCCTGAATCTCGGCATGCCCAGTGGACTCCTCAGAAGTGTAGTACTCTTCGATGCATGCTCTGTCGTTTTCAAAATATAACTTGCCGTCTCTCACATCAACTCTGATGTTGCCCTCGATAGTCCCTTCTGGTGAGATTTGATCCATCACAAAATAGCAAATTGTTGCTCAATGGGGTCCTCAATTTCAACGACGAACGCCCCTGTGGTATGGACCTCATCAACAATTTCTTTAAGAAGGCTCGCGAAGGAGTCATCATCTCCCAGGCTAGACTCAGTCATCAACATTGCGTCCCCCATGTTCCTGTTAAGATCTTATGGAGAATTCCAGGAAAGCAAGTAAATTGGACAGCAAACAAAGTCAAAAAGGAATAATAAAGAAAGGAAGGAAGATAGATGGTAAGGGATAACCGGGTGATCACAATCGAATACCGTCAAATGCTCGTTCCCCGGCAACGGCGCCAAAAACTTGGTCGAGCCCCGGGAGTACACAAACCCGGGACAAACGACGTGTAGTTTTACCGCAAGCGCACAGTGTAGTGGTGAGCAGGTATCGAACTCAGGAAGGACAAATGATCGTGTCTCCTTCCAATCACCTAGCTATCAAGAGGATCGAGAATCGTTTGGGGTAAACAGTCACAATCATGCAAATGTCAAGAGAAAATATCAAATTAATAAAACGTCTAGGAGTAGGGAATCCCCACTACGGACTGCCTCTCATCATTGTGATTCATAAGTTTCATTGTTGCTGAGCTTGAATATGGGTGAACTAGTCGCAACTAAATGTAGAACCAAGCTCACGCTCTCGCGCTATTGCCGGTCTATAGCAAACCTAGGATAGGGCCCACTCTCGTGCAAACCCTAGCCTAAGCCGCTAGCGTGAAGAACGGCATCATTGTTCAATCGTATTTCGAGTCCACTCTCGTGCAAACTTGAGCTATGACCTAGGTTGCGATAGTTCCTATCCGTCCAATCTCTTGCAAACGGATATGGGTATAAAATCGCAATTAAAAATCCTAGCTTTGGTCTAATCTCTTGCAAACCAAGTCTAGAGAGATCCAATTGTCAATCTAAATCGAATATCTAGGCCTTCCTATCAATTGGGATCCAATCTCTTGCAAATCCCAATCGATATGAATCCCTAGCTATCCATAATTAATCAATCACAACCTAACCCTAATCAATTCTAGCAACAATTTCACAATTTCATCACAATTTAGAAATAGGGTCCATAGGGTTCATCCCTATGCCATATGACGATGACACTACTCAATATTCATCATGCAATTCTCAGAAAAATCAATAATAATATCAGAGAATGCATTGCAATAGAGAAATAGCTAATAAAAATTGGGTTTTTGATAGGGAATAGACAAACCAATGAAGATCCAATGTTATCCAATGAGAATCCAATAAGAGTAGCCTTTAAATCTCCAAAAAGACAGTCTAAATCTAATAATCTAAAAAGTTCTGAAAAAAGCTCTCAAAAAGGCTGCAAAAAGCTCCCCTAATTAGGGCAAAAACTGGGTTTAAATACCCCATAAAATCGCCCAGAAAATCGTGACCAAACTTCCCCTGCGCAGCCCAGAAAGCGCAACTCTCACAGCAGGCAGAGCGGCTCACTCGGCCAAGTGGCATTGTCACTTGGCTGAGTGACAAACCTTGTAAGAAAACAGTAAGTCAGGGGGTCTCAGGGTCTGCCTTCAGAGGTGACTCGGCCGAGGGGCTTTATTCACTCGGCCGAGGGGCTTTATTCACTCGGCCGAGTGGCATTCATACTCGGCCGAGTGGGACCTCTCAGATTATCTGACAGATTCCAGTAACTCTGCCTCTTTCTGGATGAATTTCTCGTGCCACTCGGGCGAGTGAACTCTCCTACTCGGCCGAGTGGGCTGTCGTCACTCGACCGAGTACACGCTGATTCTCTTCTTTTGTGCGTGTCCGTTTTGGTCGGCCGAGTGGGCTTCTTGCTCGGCCGAGTGAGTGCTCCACTCGGCCGAGTGGCATGCTGTAAATGTCCAATCTTCTCTGTTTCTCCTCCTCGTCGCTCCTACGAAGTTCCTTCTTCTTACACTCATCTTCCATCGCTGAATGGCCCTCAAAAGAGCCGTGGGTGACACTCCTTAGCGCTTGCAAACCCATTGATCTCAAAATCACTCCAAATCACGCCATATCTCTTGAAATACGACAAAAACAAGAAATAGTGAAAAGCATCGCAATATTGTCAAATAATCGTGAAAAACACGATATGGGCTATCAAAACGGCATGCAAACATGCAGAAAAAAGGTGTAAAATATGGAGTGATCAACATCCTCACGAACTATCTTGCTGAAAGTAGAGTTAAACGAGCGATATGAGATTAGAGCATGTCCTTTGTGAGGAGTGTGTTCCCCCTTTATAGGTTGATCTTCTCATCTTCCTCATATTGCCGTTATCCCCATTTACTCTCCATGATTTCAAGGTTTAAGCACGTCTGGGATAACGGTTCCTCGGGACGTGCGGTGGGAATTTTTCCATCGCTTATTGAGAACTGTTGCATCCCACATTCGCCAAGGCCAAAATTCACCGAGACAGTTGTCAAGCTGACGTAGATTCTTGACGTCGGGCCGGAGCCTCTTCAGCAGATGAAGTGGGACCCTAGGTTAGAAGAATCTGGGCCGAGTGATGGTAGTTGATGATGGTGCGGTGCTTGATTGACCTTCGAACAACTGATGCATCGATCATTTGAGGCTAGGAAGCTCGGTGACGACCTTCGACGCTGGATGATGATCGTCGATCTGCACTACAGGGATCCGTTAGGGGGTTTGGATCTAGGTTCTGACCCAAATCCCCTCCAATGATTAAGTTAGTATGTGAACTTAAGGAAGAGATGGAGCTTGGTGCAACTGAGATCGAACCACGGAGGTTCATCTAAGATCTGGCGGTGTAAGAAATATAAGCTGAGAAAGTAGAGTTCTATGTCTTAGACATTGTACTTTGAAATTGGAACCCCTTTACTTTTGTCCTTCTTTCCATTTGTAGGTGGCTCCTCTCTGATTGAATGTAACCATCCCTTATTGATTCGGACACGATCTCCTCTGGGATTCGGGGTAACGGCTGCCCATTTACTCGGCCACATTAATCTCCCCCCGAATATTGTCGCATGCCTAACTGTTGAACGACCCGTTCGTCTGACTCAGTAACACCCCGCTCTGAGCGACAGGTTCGGGTTGCTGGCACCAAATGGGTCGGGTGTGCGGATACTCCAATATGGTCAGTACCCTGCACTAACAATATGCATTATACTTGTCTCTAAGAGGTTGTCCATGACTATGTTTAGCCGGAGCTTCATATAATGGTGTCCTCGTATTACTTCCATAATTGCGACCACTTCCTTCCATTAATTCTTGAAAATAAGAGATGTCTTGCACATTGTCTATTTCTATGTGTTCCATCTGAGTATTAACCCTATCTTCTGACTCTATGTCAGTACCGCTGATGTTGGTTTTATGGAAATCATGTATGATATATGGTATGTTTGGAAATTTTCTATTTCTTCTATCAAAGTATTTTCTTTTACCAAATTATCTATTCTACATTAAATACTATATATATATATATATATATATATTATAAAACAGGGATGTTATCATGGGTTTTTGGATAAGAGTTTTTGGATAAGAGATGAGAAATTGGGTATAAATGAGGGATGTTGTCAAGAGAAATTGGATAAGATAAGAGAAATTGGATAAGTGAAGAGAAATTGAGTTTGAAATCATGGGGGGAATTTGAAAATTGAAATTTTGAATGAAAACTTAAATTTTTTGAAATTGGGAATCTCTCTCCTAACTGAAAACTTAAAATTTGAAATTGAAAACTTAAATTTTGATCGGACGCTTCAGGAGGAGGCATTCACAGCTGCCCCTAACTGGGGATCTCTCTCTCTCTCTCTCTCTCTCTCTCTCTCTCTCTCTCTCTCTCTCTCTCTCTCTCTCTCGGACCCCTGCCCCCAAAACCCCTCTCTCGCTCTCTCTCTCTCGGACCCCTGCCCCCAAAACCCCTCTCGCTGACCGCAAGAAATGGAGAAATTGGGAAGGTCAGAGTCATTTATGCCGGATCTCCCCCATGTCGAAGACACAGCCGCAGTCGGAGTCATTAATGCCGGAAGATTTGTTGATGTTGTGGTGATTGCTGTTTGATTCTATCAGGAATTTGAAATTTTGACAAGATTTTGATTGAATTTAGTCTAAAAATGTGATTTTAGGGTTTGAGGATGGACGAGGCTGTCAAGATGGAGGATCGCGTACAATCAGCTACCGCCTTCGTGGAAGGAGGAGTTCAGGATTGCTGTGATGATGCTTGCAGCATTTGCCTCGAAGAGTTCTCCCAAAACGATCCTTCAACTGTATTAACTTATACATATCTGTTTACTGTTTGTTAATTATTCATGTTGAATTAATTCAAGTTATGTTTTTTTGACTCATGTTGAGTTTTGCTTATAATTTGTTTGGTAGATATATTTTTTGGTGTATTATTTGTTTAGTTTGACTCATGTATATAGATTTTATGATGCATATGAGTTTCAGAATTCAAACAACTAATAATGAAGTTTGAATGCAAAGCAATAATAGTTTGTTCTAATAGCTCATGACATGCTCCTAGGAATAGATATATAGATGTTTTCTTGCTTTCTTTCTTTTAATTAATATATATATAACAAACTTTGTTAAGGTGTACACAATTAATTAAATAATGTTTATGCCTATCAGGTTGAATTTGCATAAATATTCGTTGCTTAATAGTTCTACTTTGTTAAATTTTTTGTTAACCTTGAATTCATCATTTGATGTGCAAAATTCATTAAGATTAACCCCTACTCGCACCCTTCCAACATCCCAAATCTACTTTCTTTCTTAATGTTCACCCCAAAATCTCAAAATCCCATGATTAACCCCTATCCTTTTAATGGTTTGTAGATGTTGTTCATTTCATTTCTTTGCAAGAATAAATAAATCAAGCACATGAAGCTGGCACAGAAGTAAGCCCATCACTTTCACTTTCTTCCTCTAGATTAGGATAATTGAAAATTGAACGTGTTATGTTGATCATTTCATTATTCCCAAAGATGATAATTTTGTTCAGTTTCTTGACATTTTGGGAAGATGATTGCATTAATGGTTTAAGGGAAACATTTTTGCTCAAAAATTTTCAATCTACATCAATTGTTAATTAGAACATTTGCTCAAAAATTTGTATTGCTAATATAAGGACAGTATGGTGGCTATCAGGTGTCCTGTTGAAATGTTTGTTTGAGCAGGCTATGAGGCAATTTTCTTCTATGGGTTTACAGTTAAGAGTCACATAAATACAATACATGATGAATCAACTTTTGTTTGGTTATTTTAACTTCTGCTTGATGGTAGGGAATAATGGAGGTTCAAATTATTATTCAATTGCCGAAATTTTGTATATAGACTGAGAGGGATGATGCAAGATTTTTCGTTTTGTCCCTTTGTGTTGTGCATCGATGGTCCGATGCAGTTTGGCAATTTGGATCCTTGCATCAATGAATGTTTTATGATCAATACCAACATCAAATGTAGGAGGAGGATGTGTTCAGATAAACTGAAGCCGATACATTGCCATGGATCGAGCTGTGTTTGCATGAATGAAAGAAAAAAGTCATGGTCACTCTTGGGCACTAATGCTTTAGTCACCGGAGAAACTAAAGTACTCAGGTATAAACTTCTCCATCTTCTATACACATCTTTGTTTTATTTGTTTAATGGAATGTTTTGACTTTGCAAAACAAGTAGATGTATTTTTTAAATTGCAAATCCAAAAATGTGTAATTCTTGGATCTTACCTGTTATTAAAATATGCACAAATAATGACTATTCTTATTGATTCTTTAAATTCTTGATACCAATGTGCCTTTGCATGCATCTGAAAGAGAAGGCAGTGTGACTAACCGCTTAAGCAATTGGATTATAGGCATGCCATATGCAAAGCATTAGTATGCCTTGGGGCATCAGTTCATACATGTGTAAGGAATGGATGAGAGCTATAGAAATGCCTGAAAGAGTAGAAAAACTTGAATTTTCATGTCATAGGGTTAGTATGCGATGTATCTTCCCGATAAGAGGAGGAAAACTGATGAAGAGGGTGTCTTCGATATTCGACAGGAAGCTGAACATTTTTTTAAGTAGTAATAATTTCTGCTGCAGGACAAAATGAATATTGCCCTTGTCAAAATGAATCATGTACATTTTTACAACATGCGATTTTTTGCTAATGCCAAAAATGAATATTGCCCATGTCAAGCTGCTGGACATGGCGAGGCAATTTCTACTAATGCCCAAAAATTATTGGTAAATTGCTTCCTCCAACGTTCGTCGAATCTGGCATGGTTCAGTCAAGAAGCCGACGTTGCATTACAGGTTTTTTAAATGCAAACTGTGGAAAATATATGTTGCAATACAGGTTATCAATATTTTTCAAAATTGGTTTTAGAGGTTGGATATCATAATACTTGCATGTTGATTATTTACAGGTTTCAACAGTTGGATATTAAGAATCTGGCATTGGATTCCAACAACATGACCTAAAAACATTGGATTTCAGATGAAGATATCAGCTGATGTTGTATTATTTACATGTTATCAACTTTTTTATTTTGGTCAGTTGCATTCCAGCCAACATTTTTCAGAATTGGTTAATCATGCTTCCAATTACATGTTGACTCTTGCATGTTGATTAAGATGCTTGCATGTTATCAAGATGCTTGCATGTTGATTATTTACAGGTTTTTAATTACAGTAATCATTTGATTTAGTATCTGTAGAAGATAAAATGCATAACTAAGATATGTTCAATTTTGAAGCAATCACAAAATAAAAACTAGACCACATAGTCAATCCTGACCAAAATTAAAGATGTTGGATATTCACATATCATTACTTCATTCTTCCCTTTTGTGTAAATTCTCTATATCATTGCTGATATCTGACATTGCTTTTCTGGGTAATAGGATGAGTTTTCCTGTCAAAACATTCCAAAAAATTGGAGACTGTTACATCATTTTGGGCTTATCTTGGGAGTTTTGTTGCAGCAAGCCAAGGGGAAAAAAATGAAAAAATGGATGGAATTCTTAGTCGTATAGTGCATTTTAATGGAAAATCCATCTTACATGTAGCCAATTTCGATAAAATAGGTAACAGATTGTCCATTTCATAATTGTACAAACTCTTTTATGTTGCCAGCAACCCTGAAGTGTATCTATAAGCTAGCAGTCTTGGTTTTCTGTTGTAACACATTAAACTCGTTACATAGTGGCATACTTCCTCTTTGGTTATATTAAATGCTACCATCTTTGTTTCATGCTGCAGTGTCCCAGTTGGCATACTTTGTGCTCTGCCAGTAAGAACAGAGTGTCACGCCCCGCTTCCCAAAAATATGGAGGCGAAGCGTGAGAAGGTCCGCTCAGACTTGAAGCTACAAAGCTGCAAGTCCGATAAGCGTCAATCAAATTTAAAACTGCAGGTCCTTGCAACGCGAGCGAAACAAGATAATAATACTGAAATGAGACAAAAGAATAATCTCAGAATATCTATAAATATAAATTTCAACATCGCAGAAAAGCCACCAGGCTAAAAGAAAAGAGACTAAAGGCCCAGACATGGCCAACAAAAGTACAAAGTACAAACGACGGTGCTACGCACCAATAACTAACAAAAGGCCTAAAACAAAATAAAGCTCACAAAGACTCAAAGAATGGTCACCGGTGTCCACCAAAATCCTCCTGGGCAATCATGGACTCAGGCTCAGCGTCAGCAAAACACCATGTACTCAGCAACGGTCTCTGGCTCAGGGTCTAACATGTGACACCCAAAAGAGCAAGGGGCACATGTCAGCAAGTCTACAAGAGACTTGTGCAAGGAAACTGAAGGTAGGTAAAGGTAAAGCAACCTAGCAGTTCTAGCATGATGCAATGATATGGCAGTTAAAGTAATGAGTGCAACAGGTAAGGTAAGGAAAAGTAAAGTACGAGCATGGCATTTAAACATGGCATGGATGACAAGTATTGCATGAATCATTCACAAGACAAGTACAGGACAAGAAAAGTAAGCACCTCGTGCACAGAGATTCCGTCTTTTGGCTAGAGGGCTGATCAGGCCACTCCTAAGCTCAAGTAACCGTTTATCCCTACCCCTCCACGTGTGTCGAGCCAGGGCCTTACCCCCGAACTTGGAATGCTCGCTTCTGGATCACGAGCCAGGAATTGTTTTTAACAAGTATGGCATAGGGGTGCACCTAGCCGGTAACACGGAAACACGGATTGTACAAGTATTTTGTAGCGTGTGCTACGATGCAACAATCAATTTGAATGACATGTAAGATGCAATGCATGGCAGTTAAAAGTGCGTACAGGTAAGGAAAGTAAACGTGACAGTTTAGTATGCATGAACAACAAATTTAAGGGTTGGATCTAGCTTCGTTGTCAAGCTAGATCAATTAGGTGACGGATCTAGTTTCGTTGTCAAACTAGATCAAGTAGGCGTCTAGCCAGCTATCATTTCACTGACTAGTCTCTTTTACGCTAGGAATAAGGAAGTGGCCTAAAAACATGGCCCTACACAAGAGTTGGCAAGTTTCACTTGCCTGCAAGTACGACGTCTGAGCACACCGTCCAATGAGTCCAAAAATCACAATTATCCTACGTGCACAAGTCCACCGGCCTAAAGTCCATATTATTAATCTTGATTAGTGAATTCTAAGACATTTAAAATACTTTAAAATACTGATTTTTAGTCTTGGTTAGCATGCAATTGGGTTGGGGGTCCTAGGGGTGCAAAGCGTTACCTCAACACGACGCGAAAGCTACACCGGCGTCGGGTAGCGACGCCGGGGGTTGGAATAAAAGATCGCGCTCCAAGTCCAGATTCCAATTAGATTCCTCGCTGGAAATTTCAGAGCATCAACCGGAGCGACGGTTCCAGATTCCAAAGCTAGCACGTGTGACGACGGGCTACGACGTGCGACGACGTCGTACGCAACAAATCGTCGAAGAGAACGCACCTAGGTGGGGCCCACAGTAGTCCTAGGGACCTTTGGGGGACCCACAATACCTCTGGAGAACTTGGGGGGCCCACGGTGGCAAGCGGTGCGACGGGTGCGGGGTTGCGACGTTTGCTCTCGGTTGTACTCAGCCAAATGCGGGGGAACGGCTCGGTCGGTGCGGGGGAACAGGCTTGTGCATCGCAGCGGGTCTGTGCGGGGTCGGGGCTCTCGGTCGGTGCGGGGCAATGTCCCGGTCGGGGCGCTTAGATGCGGGGAGCGGGGTGCTGCAACGTTGCAACGGTTTCAACGTTGCGAAGCTGCGGTCGGTGCGGAGATGCGCCTCGGTCAGACACGTCGCTGAGCGGGGGACGAAGCGGGGTTAGGTGCGAGCGGCTGTGCGGAACGGAAGCGGGCGAAGCTCTCGGTCTGACCGAGAGGAATCCTCGGTCAGAGCGGGGGAACGGGGCGGCTGCTGCTGCAGTGATGCGGAGCGACTAGGATGCGGAGCGGGCGACCGGTCAGAGCGGGGGAACGGAGCCCGTTCTCTCGGTCGGTGCGGCAAATGCTTGTCGCAACGTTGCGACGATTCGTCGCAACGTCAAATTGGGTTTTGGAAGGGGCTAGGGTTAATTTCTTGCGAAAATAGGTCTTCCTAGGGGTTGTTTATATAGTGTAGATGGGTTGACTTGGTCTAGGGCTAAATCTAATAGGATTAGAAGTTTAAAATAATTTAAAATTTGAAATTCAACTTCTCCAACTCACCCAAGGATTTGACTTGGTCCAAATGAGCTGGAAATTGGCTCAAAAATTCTTTAAAACGTTTTAAACTCAAATAAATTTTATTTGGCCGAAAATAATTTATAAATTAATTATTAAAAATAATATAAAACTTGTTAAAAATGTAAAAGTGGTCAAATAAGCTCCAAAAATTATAAAATAAATATCGGGGTGATCGTGATGACGAAAGTGAGCTAACTAAGAAGACGGATCTCAATTTTGACGTCGGACGACGAAACTAAAAATAGAAACGTCTCCCGTCAAAAGTGAAAATCGCCACGTCCCATCGAATAAGTTTAAATTGTGGGAAAACGACTCGAGAAATGTTGTTCCAAAATAGTGCCACTATTTAATACTCTCAGAGACGTTCGCAACGGCATATCACACGAAAGTGTTCACAAACAAACAAAGTCTAAAACAAACACGTGCACGGCCAAAAGCACGTGCACGAACAACGCACAACGAAAAGTGGTCGTTACATCCTCCCCACCTTAGAATAAAGTCCGTCCTCGGACTTTCTAATATATCTAGTCGCTCTAATAACTACCCCAAATCAAGTCACATTATATTTCAAACCAGGTATAGTCATTACAGGTGCTCATATACGCACTAGGTAGTCAAACATTAACACTACCCACACGTATATATATACATTCATATACGTATACACTTATACCTATTATAGTCAGTCAAATTCATACATGTATTTCAATCATATATATATATATATAAACATACATCCCTTATATAACTACTACCTAGTATAAAACAATAGTTCAGATACTCACATAAGGATAGTCTCACACTTAGCCAATACAATCATTGCTCTACCTATATGTAGCTACCTATGCACAAACATCAAGGGTATACTACCCTCTAATAATCCCTAGTATTCATCCAACGCCAAACACATCAACACATGTAGTCACGCCATACCATAATTAAGTCAAGTTTCAGTATATATATATATATATATATATATATATATATATATATATATATATATATATATATATATATATATATATATTCACCACTACTATAGTTTCACTATATATAGTCATTCAAATACATGCAAATAGTTCACCATATATTCACATCACGTACGGTCCTATAACTGTATTTACGACACACCACATATATCATAGTCATCAATACCTATAACTAAGCACATACTTACCCGTGCATGGTGCACACCCATACACGCTAACATTTCATTTACATACACCAATCATACCATCATATAACTAGCACACATACACACCTAGTTTTAGCTAGTACACATACGTTCACACGAGCAAGTCCTTAGTAATTAGCTATACCACAAGACTAACACCTATAACTATATACTGGTGTAGCGACCCACAATCATGTGCGTAACACAACCAGGCACAAACACTCCTATCACTATACATACATCAAACATCGCTATATTCAAACTTCAGACATACATTCAATATACTTAGAGTATACCCACTCAAGCTTGAGTGAGACTCAATACATATATCAGAATATTCTATATACGTAACACGACATTTATACCTATACCGATACCACTCCCATATATTACATCTACCAATACAACCATATACATTCCATAGGTCAATCACACTTAATATTTAGTCAAGTAATACTTACATAGTTCAATCTAATTATATACCATAATAATAACATTACAGACATCAGCACCCACATATTTATAATACCCTCTCTAGTACAAACATTCACCGTATAGTCACACATAAATAATGTATATATTCACACCATAGCCTACTACCTATAATTAGTATACTAACACATTCACACATACATAATTAAGATGTGCAATAGTCGTGTATACCTCACGGTATGCACGCATGCAACATCCCGAAAAGCAAGCAATACCAATCAAAATTATACTCCTACTACCATATGTATATCACCTATATACTCAGGCAACAAAACATAACTACTTACGTCTAAACACAATACATACCCACATACGAGCACACACTCATACGTGCTAACATATAGATCACATAATAGGCCTACCCTCTTAACCATACGTACTCTTATTATTATCACTACTAACATACACATAGCTTTACCAATCATTTATTTCAACCATTATAAGTATCTCTAACTACATACACAACTTAGATATTTCAACGCTAACTCTAATACACACCGGCATCCCTAGTATAGTATAGCTATCCACACAAAAATCTATAACTCCTAACCCACGACAACTTCATAATATCACGAATAACTCGGAGTATATATATATATATATATATATATATATATATATATATATATATATATATATATATATATATATATCACACAATAGGCAAGCACCAATATACTATGGGAATTCTCATTCAAGCCCACGTACACAACTTAGGTACGTGCACCACGACAACCTCACAAGGGTCCAAGGGTCTACTAACAACTAAGAGTTGACACAGACATTGACGGACCCTAAGGCCTAAGCAATAAAGAGAGGTAGAGAGCGAGACGAGGGAAGGATCGATAAGCACGAGTTCAGATAGGACGAATACAAGGAGACGGCTTGGTTAGACGAAACATTGACTCAAAGATGATGTTTAGGTTGAGGAAAAAGGGAGATGTAGTGATACATACATCGGATAAAGAAAAGAAGATAGGGTAAGTATCACAAGCTAAAATACGCGAAATCTGAAAACTGTTGTACTTCAAAATTAAAATTCTCATCTGAAAAGAAATATTCGGGGATCGATAAAACGAGCTGTTCAAAATAAGTTTGAGTCGAATATTCATGATAAGGGGAAATGTTTTATTGGTTTTAAAAATCATTATAAAAGGAAGTAAAATCATTTACACGAATATTAAGGACGTGGTTTAGAAAATTTACACGTCAGTAATTTAATATACTGTTGTCAAGAAGTTTTGGAAAGTCGAAGAATGAAATCAAGTAACGGAAAAATTTAAACTCATGTTAAATGCTCTCAAGACTTTAGGCTATGGGAAATTTTAAAATGATCAATTTTGAAACTTCTTTTAGAAAACCATGGTTTGCCAAAAATGAGGAACTGATTTACACAAGGTTCTTAATATACGAGCACGACAAGTCTGGTACGGATATAAAAATAGTCGAAAGTATGTATGGTGCACGGAAAAATAATATTAACTTATTAGTATGCGAATTATCAAGATCGAATAGCAAGTCTTTAAAATCAAATCATGGAGGGTCTAAATCAGGAAGTGGTTATGAAAATAGTAATTTTGCAAAAATCTGAAATAGCGAGAACGACCAACTTGCTGAAAGCTGAAATTCCATGTGTCTTGAAAGTATATTAAAGTAAGCACGACGCATCATTCGAATAACACAAATAAGAAGGAAACTTATAAATCGAATTGAGCAAAGCAAAAGTACGGTCCAAAATAAAATTAATATATGAAGGGGCAACGCATTTACATAAGTACGAAAAATATAAGCTGGAAAGATATTATAAGCTAGAGTTCAAAATTTCCGACAAAAGTTTTTTTAAAATTTTAAATCAACGAAGGAGGATGAAGTATAAGTACATATACATTAAGATTTGGAACAAGGTTAAACTTCGGAAAGGAGGGGGGTCAAAAATACTTTCAAGAGTTTCAAGGTTCGTAATGGAGAGGTTTGAAAATGGACGACGATCGTCATGAGGCGATCTCGTGAATCGAGGCAAGGAAATTGGTCGGAGATCAAAACATTCATACGCCTAGGATATGAATCAGAAGAGTCTACGGGAAACTCCTACGGTCGACCAACTAAAGATTAAAAACTAAGCGCTAAGACTTCTAAAGGTTAGACGGTAAAGAAATGCGTTCAGCTTGGTCCGAAATCGATGAACCCAAAAGCGAACGACCGAAGGAAAATCTAGAAGTCTAATATGGTCAGGGGTAGACAAGGGCCACTAAGGTAACTCCTACGACGATTAATTGCTGACAGGGAGTCTAACTAACAAACAGAGGCCCTTAACTAGCAAGCACAGACGTCTAACTAAGACTTCTTACTCCTAGTGACGTAGGAAAACAACTAGACTCAGGGCTTATGACTCGGATGTTGCAATTTATTTAATGGACATTCTGTTATCATCGTTGTTTCGTTAATTCGCAATTGCAAGACTGGACCTGCATGGGCCACCAACAAAACCTGTCACGCCCCGCTTCCCAAAAATATGGAGGAGAAGCGTGAGAAGGTCCGCTCAGACTTGAAGCTACAAAGCTGCAAGTCCGATAAGCGTCAATCAAATTTAAAATTGCAGGTCCTTGCAACGCGAGCAAAACAAGATAATAATACTGAAATGAGACAAAAGAATAATCTCAGAATATCCATAAATATAAATTCCAACATCGCAGAAAAGCCACCAGGCTAAAAGAAAAGAGACTAAAGGCCCAGACATGGCCAACAAAAGTACAAAGTACAAACGACGGTGCTACGCACCAATAACTAACAAAAGGCCTAAAACAAAATAAAGCTCACAAAGACTCAAAGAATGGTCACCGGTGTCCACCAAAATCCTCCTGGGAAATCATGGACTCAGGCTCAGCGTCAGCAAAACACCACATACTCAGCAACGGTCTCTGGCTCAGGGTCTAACATGTGACACCCAAAAGAGCAAGGGGCACATGTCAGCAAGTCTACAAGAGACTTGTGCAAGGAAACTGAAGGTAGGTAAAGGTAAAGCAACCTAGCAGTTCTAGCATGATGCAATGACATGGCAGTTAAAGTAATGAGTGCAACAGGCAAGGTAAGGAAAAGTAAAGTACGAGCATGGCATTTAAACATGGCATGGATGACAAGTATTGCATGAATCATTCACAAGACAAGTACAGGACAAGAAAAGTAAGCACCTCGTGCACAGAGATTCCGTCTTTTGGCTAGAGGACTGATCAGGCCACTCCTAAGCTCAAGTAACCGTTTATCCCTACCCCTCCACGTGTGTCGAGCCAGGGCCTTACCCCCGAACTTGGAATGCTCGCTTCTGGATCACGAGTCAGGAAGTGTTTTTAACAAGTATGGCATAGGGGTGCACCTAGCCGGTAACACGGAAACACGGATTGTACAAGTATTTTGTAGCGTGTGCTACGATGCAACAATCAATTTGAATGACATGTAAGACGCAATGCATGGCAGTTAAAAGTGCGTACAGGTAAGGAAAGTAAACGTGACAGTTTAGTATGCATGAACAACAAATTTAATGGTTGGATCTAGCTTCGTTGTCAAGCTAGATCAATTAGGTGACGGATCTAGTTTCGTTGTCAAACTAGATCAAGTAGGCGTCTAGCCAGCTATCATTTCACTGACTAGTCTCTTTTACGCTAGGAACAAGGAAGTGGCCTAAAAACATGGCCCTACACAAGAGTTGGCAAGTTTCACTTGCCTACAAGTACGACGTCTGAGCACACCGTCCAATGAGTCCAAAAATCACAATTATCCTACGTGCACAAGTCCACCGGCCTAAAGTCCATATTATTAATCTTGATTAGTGAATTCTAAGACATTTAAAATACTTTAAAATACTGATTTTTAGTCTTGGTTAGCATGCAATTGGGTTGGGGGTCCTAGGGGTGCAAAGCGTTACCTCAACACGACGCGAAAGCTACACCGGCGTCGGGTAGCGACGCCGGGGGTTGGAATAAAAGATCGCGCTCCAAGTCCAGATTCCAATTAGATTCCTCGCTGGAAATTTCAGAGCATCAACCGGAGCGACGGTTCCAGATTCCAAAGCTAGCACGTGCGACGACGGGCTACGACGTGCGACGACGTCGTACGCAGCAAATCGTCGAAGAGAACGCACCTAGGTGGGGCCCACAGTAGTCCTAGGGACCTTTGGGGGACCCACAATACCTCTGGAGAACTTGGGGGGGCCCATGGTGGCAAGCGGTGCAACGGGTGCGGGGTTGCGACGTTTGCTCTCGGTCGTACTCAGCCAAATGCGGGGGAACGGCTCGGTCGGTGCGGGGGAACGGGCTTGTGCATCGCAGCGGGTCGGTGCGGGGTCGGGGCTCTCGGTCGGTGCGGGGCAATGTCCCGGTCGGGGCGCTTGGATGCGGGGAGCGGGGTGCTGCAACGTTGCAACGGTTTCAACGTTGCGAAGCTGCGGTCGGTGCGGAGATGCGCCTCGGTCAGACACGTCGCTGAGCGGGGGACGAAGCGGGGTTGGGTGCGAGCGGCTGTGCGGAACGGAAGCAGGCGAAGCTCTCGGTCTGACCGAGAGGAATCCTCGGTCAGAGCGGGGGAACGGGGCGGCTGCTGCTGCAGCGATGCGGAGCGGCTAGGATGCGGAGCGGGGGAACGGAGCCCGTTCTCTCGGTCGGTGCGGCAAATGCTTGTCGCAACGTTGCGACGATTCGTCGCAACGTCAAATTGGGTTTTGGAAGGGGCTAGGGTTAATTTCTTGCGAAAATAGGTCTTCCTAGGGGTTGTTTATATAGTGTAGATGGGTTGACTTGGTCTAGTGCTAAATCTAATATGATTAGAAGTTTAAAATAATTTAAAATTTGAAATTCAACTTCTCCAACTCACCCAAGGATTTGACTTGGTCCAAATGAGCTGGAAATTGGCTCAAAAATTCTTTAAAACGTTTTAAACTCAAATAAATTTTATTTGGCCGAAATAATTTATAAATTAATTATTAAAAATAATATAAAACTTTTTTAAAATGTAAAAGTGGTCAAATAAGCTCCAAAAATTATAAAATAAATATTGGGGTGATCATGATGACGAAAGTGAGCTAACTAAGAAGACGGATCTCAATTTTGACGTCGGACGACGAAACTAAAACTAGAAACGTCTCCCGTCAAAAGTGAAAATCACCACGTCCCATCGAATAAGTTTAAATTGTGGGAAAACGACTCGAGAAACGTCGTTCCAAAATAGTGCCACTATTTAATACTCTCAGAGACGTTCGCAACGGCATATCACACGAAAGTGTTCACAAACAAACAAAGTCTAAAACAAACACGTGCACGGCCAAAAGCACGTGCACGAACAACGCACAACGAAAAGTGGTCGTTACACAGAGTTAACACCAAATGCCCGATTTACCGGAAGGACATTGGCAATATAAGATGCCTCGCACTCGAAAAGATTGCAGTTTCTCTCCACTTGCCTTGGCTGTGAGGAGATGTTCCCATATTATAGCAAGCTGCAACATGAAGAACAGTGCATGTATAGGCCATATGAGTGCCCTCATCCAGGTTCAGATTGCCCCTTCAGTGGGGACATTCAGTCCCTTTTGTCTCATCTGAGTGAGAATCATAAGGTGGACCTCCAAACAGGCATTACCTTTAATCATCGCTATGTTACGCAGGACCCTTGCTCAGTTGATAATGTTTCATGCACTCTAACGGTAAGCTCACATTCTTTTGTTTGAATAAGTTATAATTCTATTATTTCCATTTGATACCATTTTCTTATGTTTTCGAAACCAAGTCCGTGAAGCATAAGTCCTCTCTGATTGATTGTTCTTATACCTTGAAGGCACTGCTTTTCTTTTAAATCACAACTACAAAGGTTGCTATATAGTTCTCTGATCCCGAAAAATGTACAGATGTGCATATTTGGCATGTAATTGAATGTTTCAGCTTAGATGAATTTATTTGCTTGGATACCAATATAGCTTCCCTGTTTGCTTAAATGCTAGGCTATTTGAGAAATAAAGTGCGAGAAAAAGAAACTAAAGATCCCCAATTTCCTGAGCAAAAAAACGTGTATTGACTTTGTTTTGTTGAACTTCTATTGCTAATCCCATATTGCTCATAACCTGTGTTTTGTTTACCTGTGCCAATTTAATTTTTGTTTAACTTTCAATGTAAATATTGTTATCAAATTGCTTATAACAGGGTTTTCAGTTTTAGTTGCAAGAACACACTCCATTATAAAACACAGTTAACCAAAAAATATAGTTAAACAAAAAAACTGTGAAACACCGTGCCAATTTCTTATAACATGTACATATAGAAATTTTTTTATAACAGGAGTAAAAGTTCAAAAAATTTGATAACAACTGAAACACCCGTGCCAATTTCTACACTTCTATTGAAAGGTAAACAAAAAATTTGATAACACATGTAAAAAAGGATGTGTGAATTTTTTGGTTCTTTGTGTTTATAATGAACTTTCAATAGATGTGTTCTGTAAATCCATGTGTTATCAAATTTTTGTTCAAATTTCTGTAAATCCATGCGTTATCTTTGTGTTTAAAATTTTAATCAAATTTTTTGTTCTGTAAATCCATGTGTTATCAACTCCATGAGTACATGTGTTATCAAATCCATGTGTTATCTTTGTGTTTAAAATTGTTATCAAATTTTTTGTTCTGTAAATCCATGTGTTATCAAATCCATGGTACAAATAGAAATTCTTTTTATAACAGGAATATAAGTTCAAAAAATTTGATAACAACTAAAACACACATGCCAATTTCTATATTTCTATTGAAAGTTA
This sequence comes from Scilla litardierei, assembly GCA_030789695.1. Taxonomy (NCBI): domain Eukaryota; kingdom Viridiplantae; phylum Streptophyta; class Magnoliopsida; order Asparagales; family Asparagaceae; genus Scilla; species Scilla litardierei. The sequence continues at coordinate 462,799 of JAULAV010000053.1, read as the reverse complement.
AACAAAAAATTTGATAACAACGGTAAAAAAGTATGTGCGAATTTTTTGTTTCTTTGTGTTAATAGTGAACCTTCAGTTATGTAAATCTATGTGTTATCAAATTTTTGTTCAAATTTCTGTAAATCCATGAGTTATCTTTGTGTTTAAAATTGTTATCAAATCTTTCTGTAAATCCATGTACCTTTTTTGTAACTGAAGATCCCATATTTCTCATATGTGTTTCACATATTTTTGCGAGCAAAAGAAGGGGCGAGCAACAGAAACTGAAGATCCTCTATTTCATCAGCAAAAAAGGTACATATTGAACTTTCAAAAGACTATTGCTCATAACCCGTGCCAATTTCACAGATTTTTTGATACCAATGTTTGTGTGTAATGAAACACATATAAGCAATGAATTACAATATTATAAGCAATGAATTGTGTGTTGTTTTTATTGTAACGCATAAGCAATATTAGTAAAAAAAGCATTTGTCCACATCTCTTTCAGTGTTGACACTCCATTTTTGTTTTGAATGTTATGGCGTGTGTTCATGTGGGGATTATTGTTGATGCAACTCCATGTTTTTTACGTAATATTTTTCTCAATATACAGATCTATCTATTCTTTTTGTTAATATCTATCCATTTCCACTTTTCTAATATTTAGAGCAAAGAAAAGCTTGCATTAAGGAATCAAGATAATAAGATTTTTCTATATCAGTTCATTAGTTATATTTTATTGTTGATTGACTCCAGGTTACTTTCAATATTTTTTAGTTGTGTCAGCATTCTTTTATCTCAAAGCTTGAGAGAATGGGCATATTGAAATTGAACTGCATTACATTGGGAGCTTCAAACCCCTGGTAAACTTTTGTTATCGTTAGCTTTATTCTATGCTTTGATACGTTTGCAACTGATTTGGGCTATTGGTTATATGTAGTGTTTGATCAATCCAAACCATGGCAACTTGATTTCTGACATGATTTTTTATTAATGAAGGGTTGGATGACTGCTACTGGTTTTCTTCTTCTTATATTCAAAGTTTACTAAGATCAGACATGAGAAAAGAGGAAATAATATCATTTTCTTCTTAAGTATGATGGCATTTTCTCCTAAAATACTACACACTACTACACAAATATGATAAATTAAGTTTTATCAATCTGATGCAATGTTTCAAATTTCTATTTTACAAAGGAGAAAAAACAATCTTTTTCATGTTCCTCTATGATTTTAGGGGTGTACATAGTGAGCATAGATGCTGAGCACTAGAGGGTCACAGTGTCGGGACATGTCGACTCTGCTGCATTAATTAAGAAGCTAGCTAGATTAGGCAAGCATGCAGAGCTCTGACCTCAAAAGTCCAACAACAACAACAACAACAACCAGTTTAAAGGCAATAACAACCAATAATCCACCAAAGATGCCTACAAGAACAACAACATCAACAACAAAGTCTAGGCACCCCAACCAAGCCCTGTTTCAAGGCCTTAAAGCCTTCAAGAACCAACACAACAACAACCACTAACATGTTGAAGCATTCAGCTCCGACAATGAAGATTGATTCGATGAGGAGGAGGAGGATGAGATCAAGTTCTTCAATTTCTTAAAACATGTTAACAATACCGTAGCCACCACTGCCGGTGGGAAAAGTGATGGTGGTGGTGATGTGAATGGCAGCAATGCATGTGGCAAGAAGGTGAACCAGACCCAACCAGGGGTTAAAGGGCCAAATGGGTTGGACCCAAGGTCTAAAGGACTCAAATGGCACACCCAACTCCAAACATGCAACTATGGGCTCCTTAGTATGACTGAGCACAAGAATGCAATGATGAACTTGGGAGCAGTATGGCTTATTGCTGCGGCTGGGCTTGGTGGAATGCATACTCAGATGATCAGTAGAGCTAATTTGGAGAAGAGCTTTGTGCAGCCATGTACGGGAGCTGCTCGCTGGAGCTCAATCGAGGCATAAGGTTTTCAATAAGGAGTTTGTTGTTATGGCTTTTTATGAAGTGGATAAAGCTCATAGAGAGCAGGTGAAAATTATTAAATTTCTTTTGCTCCCATTAAAAAGATTCCATTTTTGTTTATTTTAACACATTTTTCGTAATTTTGGTAGTGGCTTTTTTGATGGTGGGATTGACTACCTAATTGGTTGCTTTTAGAATTATGTTGGGATTTGATCATTAGATGAATAGTGAAATGAATTTTTGGTTATTTGTTTATTAGATGAGGGTGAGCAGTGACCCATACTTGCAACATTGTGTGGAGACAGGAGTTTTACTATCAAAGATGCCCAAAAGGCCAGAACTCCATGTCAGTAATTTTGTATGTCGATAATTTTACATATAAGTGTGAGCATCTAAGTGAAATTATTTCTTCCTGACAAAATTATGAAAACTAACATCTTCTTAGCTGTATTGTTAAAATTACATATTTTTACAACAATTTGTAACTTTGACATACATGTCAGTAATTTTACATATATGTGTGAGCAGCAATACAGGTGCTCACTCATATATGTAAAATATTGAATACATGTCTGCAGAATACAGGTGTTTTGAAGGAATACACACATTTAATCATGCCTTTATGTTAAATACAGGTGCTCACAAATATAGGTGTTTTGACGGAATACACGTGCTTACAAGTAGACTTTGTGCATAGCCATTCATGCCTTTATGTTTCTGGTCATTTACATTTAATCCTCTTATTTATAGAAATGGTGTCCTAATATGTTTGTATGCTATAGTGTCAGTTTCAAGAGTATTTCATTATTCAGTTGGATTTGGACTGTAAAAGAACAGTAAACAGTAAACAGAACATAACTTTGGCCTACTCTTCTTATAGAAATTTTGGCATGTAATTGCTTATTCAGTTGGACTTTGACCTGTAATTACCTCTAAAATAACATGCCTCTAGATGTCAGTTCCAAGATGAGCAGCCTATTCTTTTACAGGCTTTTCATATCAAGCAATTCTATGGCCTCAAGATTCTACACAATGCCCATTCTCATGCTCATCTACTAGAAATTTCACCAAACAGGACAGGCTAAATAGTTCATCCAAATGAATTACAACTAAATGAAAGAGACTTCAATTCTATGAAATACTTGGACCAACTTATGCTACTTCATTATTAACATACTGACCATTACATGCTTCAAAGGTTTCTTCATCAATGTGTGTTAAATAAATCAAGTTAATATTTATAGTGAAACCTACGCATCATCACTACAACTGAAGATTTTTAAGAACCTATAGTAAGTTTCTTTCAGCAATCAATTTGATTATAGCTCTCGCCAATAACCATGATCGTTGGCATTCATACCCACTTAATTGCATATATTGCCAATTTTCCTTAAAAGAGGAGAACATAAAAGGTCACATTAAAATATAAGGGATTTTTTTGAACCTGGGACTAGCTTCTAGGCCTAACATGTAATGATTATGCACAAAAATTGGTCCTTTATTTATCCATATCCTCCTCATGATCCCTTCGATTCTTAAACCATTACATGCAGGCTACCAAATATTTTTTGAATTTGGATTGCTTTAGGAGTTGAAATATTTGGGTTTAGTGCTATTCCGTCTGTGTATGCATAATTAGATAATAAAATGTGAGGCATATATGTTTTTATTTGTATTGTAAAAGTAGATTTTTGCATTATATTATATTATATTTCTTTGTGACAGAGCTTCATGAAACTGGAGTATTTGATCCTTGGTTTGTTTTCGGAGTATTTCATGAAACTGGAGTATATTATAATAAACTGGAGTATTGTGACAGAGCTTCAAATGTTTTCCTAACAAGATACAAATGTTTTCCTAGCAAGATACAACCTACAATTAAAATCATCTATATGACTGACACAAAGAATAAAAGGAAAAAAGTAATTATACGACTGCGATTTGCTATTTTGTTGTAGAAATGGTGATCCCATTCATGCAATTTTGTATTTTGTTTCATCGCACCTTCGTACTGAAGCAGGTGTGCATATTTGACTGTTTTTAGGATGTTAGTGGGTTTTTTATTTTATTATATTTTTTTAAATATTTTTGCGGGGGTGGACATGACTTATGAAGAAAATGTGATGCATAGCTAATGTTATAATGAGATACATTCTATTGCAAAGATTTATAGTTGTTGAAAATTTTGGTGAGGGTTAATAAGTTTATGAATTTGTCTAACACAAAAATGGAAGGGGATGACGAGAGTGCCTACCACGCACACTCCACCGAGGTCATGTTCAAGGATTTCAGCGGTCGGTGGGCCGTCATGATCAAAGCTTTCACCGTCGGTACCTTTCAATCTCCATTCTTTTGCTTTTCTTTTTTAAGGTTTGATGTGGTGAATTAATCATCTCAAAGTTTGATGTCAACATGAAGAACTAATAAATAATAAAATCTTTGATAACTGATTGGATCAGTGAAGGACAAAAGAGCTTCTGCCATTTTTCCTTTCAAGGATCATTATAACTGAATATGTCAACCCAAGACTATTGAATTATATGCAGGTTATCCTTCATGTTGTAGGGAAAGAAAAGGAAACACAGAAGAAATTTAATATGAAAATTGCGAAATTCCAGGCTTCTTGGCACATGCATGACTTATTTTGCTTTCGCACTTCATCTAGACAATGAAATAGCTTGACAAGCATCAATGATGATTTATGTGTACAGTTTTGGTGGACTATAATATGAAGAAAATGAATTTTATTATGTGTTACATTTTTATTATCTACAGCCTTGGAGTATTCCTTTTTTTAGTCTTATGACCAGTAGTACATAAATTTTGGCTTTCTTTATGTTCAACATTTACATTTTTGTTAAACCCAAATACCTCTGATTTGCCCAAAATGGATTCAATTTACACACCTTAAATCAGGTTCTCTATCTAAGTTTTCTTCCACATGAAAGAAAATTTCTCATGTCTTGAAAGCTGAGTCGCTTTTACCCTTCTAGCTGACGCTTTCAAATTACAGAACACCCCCTTACATAAAGCATCTGTTAGTTTCTTTTAAAATAAGAAATGACAGTTATCCCTGATCGAACAAATCAAGCTGCAAGTGCATGGGCAAAACTACTGATTTGATTATTTAATTGCATTGTTATAGAATTTGATGCAGTAACATACACTTAAAATAATTTGAAACCAGTCAACTTAGCTAATCTTGCTATATTTTTTTTCAATTGAGAAGTAGGTTAGAAATGTGTGAGGACTAGTATAAAAACAGAATTAGTCGAGCTCTCTTTATTCTTTTTGTAGGGTTCAACTTTTTGGCATTTTTTATCTTATTTGTTAAGATGTACAATATCAATTGATTCTAATAGCTCATTTCTCATGCTCCCTGGAATAGAATAAACTGATGAATATACTCATGTCTCATTTTCTTGCTTGCTTTCTTCTAATAGCTCATGACCATTCACACACACACAATGTTAATCTCTCTCACACAGAGTGAGATGTGCAAAGTTCAAGCTCACTTTGATTACATTTGTTACTGTGCAAAGTTCAAGCTCACTAAAGTGATTTGTCTTTGTATGTATTTGGAGATTTTTTTTCACTGTGAGAATTTTTGTACCAAACAATTTGCACATTAATGCCCGCATGCAAAGTTCAACCTCACTGTGACATTTGCTTCTCAGCGGAGAGCATGTTAATGTGCAAAGTTAATGTTCAACCTTAATGCAACATTTGTGTTTAACCTGTATGTTCTTAGCTTTAAGGGAATGCATATTTGTCATTTGTGTTTGTGTTTAACCTGTGTACATTTGTGTTTAATCATGTATATTTTGTCATTTGTGTTTGTGTTTAACATGTGTACATTTGTGTTAGTGTTTAACCTGTGTACATTTCTAGATCTCATTGGTCATATATATTTACTGTCATATTGGGGGGCATTTTGGTGGGCATTATTTAGAAAAGGATATAAATTGACAGGGATATTTCTTCATTTAGTATCAAAAATCTAACCATATCAATGAATTATAATAATATTCAATCCATGCATGTGCTGTCATCGACATGAATCCAAGTTGATTAAGTAGCCAACAAATTGAACATAAACCTTTCATTAGTTGATAGCCTCGCAATTGTCCTTGCACATAAATTTTTTTGTGATGTATTTGGATGGCATGTTTTGAGAACTGATACTTGGAATGGCATGTTCTGAGAACTGATATTGGGAAAGTGCTCACAAATTTTGATGTCTCCTTGAGGTCGATCTTGCAGAGTGGATCAGATTTTTACCATTGCATTAGCTAGAAGAGATGATGATTGCTGGAGGATGTTTGAAAGAATGACTGATTTTGGGCTCTACTCATTTGGCGTGCTGACTTCAAACTTCTTTAAATTGTGGGTGACCTTGGAACAAAAAAATCAAAAACCCCAAAGTTTGTGATTTCAGAATTTCTAATCAAACACCCATTTTTGAATAATGAAACTGCCCAAAATGAATGATATAGATATCTAAAACATGGACTGAAAATGCAGGTTTACATTGATATATGATTTTTGAATAACTAAAACATGAATGGGTAGTTTCATTATGCATACATTATCCAAAGCAAATGATACCAACAATTTCCTGTAAGAATGAAAGCAGGCACAAGTTGTTGATATCAAAGCAAATGGAATACTGAATAGAATCAACATTATCCATATGTAGGTTTACAGTGATATAGGATTTTTGAATAACTTAAACATGACTGAGCGGTTTCATTATTCAAACATTATCCAATGCAAATGATACCAACATTTTCCTGTAAGAATGAAAGCAGGCACAAGTTGTTGAGATCAGAGCAAATGGACTGAATGATATATACTGAAAACCCTGGAGCATTCATGTTTTAGTTACAATGATATAGATATCTGAGTATTTCATATGCATTTGGGGGACCATTGGAATTTTTGTGTTTCCAGGCTGTGTAGTAATATTAGTTAAAATTGGTTAGAATTGGTTAAAATTGATAGAAGGTGTGTTAATAAATTGGTTATCAATTACCCTAGGTATTAGTTGCAATATCAATTTCTGATTTCAATTGATCACGCAAGTATCAATTGCAATATTATTGGTTATACTGCTAATTCTTGGTTGCTAATTCTTGGTTGAGATTTCCCTTCACTTACATTTTAATTGATATCAAATAACTTTTTATTTCTATTATGTAGAATAGTAAACGGTGCACCAAACTCCAAAACAGGCAACCCTGGGCTCCTTGGTATGGCTGAGCCAAGAATGCAACGATGAACTTGGGAGCAGCGATGCAATGATGAACTTGGAGCAGCAATGCTTATTGGTGTTACTGGGTTTAGTGGAATGCATCCTCAGATGATCAACTTCCAAGGATGCAATGATGAACTTGGGAGCATAAGTGCTTATTGGTGCTGCTGGGTTTGGTGGAATGCATCCTCAGATGATTAACTTCCAAGGATATCAGAACAACAATCCATCAGCCATGATGATGAATCTTAAAGCTCTTGACAACACCATGATGAAATCACTACAGCAACCTTATGCTCAGCCTCAGATTGTATGCAATAGATCACCATAAGTCCATATTCCTACACGTATGCCTACTATCCAAATACTTATCTTAGTGCACCTCAGCAGCAGCCATGGAATGGAGAATGTGGTGCCGATCTCTTCAATGATGAGTACTCTGGTAGTTGTTCTGTGATGTGAATGTTGAAAGTAAATTTCAGAATTTTAGTATTTGTGTTTTAAGTATTTTTCTAAAGCACTTGGTTGGTTTTTTTTGTTAATGTGGAATATTTTTGTAACTTTTGTGTTAGCACTGATTGCTTTTTGTGTTTGGGGTGTGTGCTTTGTTGTGTGTTGTGTGGGCTTATTTCGGCCCTAATTATCATGATCGTATGAGACTGTGATATGAATAATGAAGTTGTTGCTTTGTTTTATTTGAAGGGATTTGCTCAGAGGATATATGGTGGTCAACTGGGGTATAGTGTGCAGGCTTTGTCTCCCATGGATTATCATAACTTGAATAGAATCGAGCATCAATCCCATTTGGCAAGCTTATGCTTAGTCCTTTTTGAGAGAGTAGAGGTATGGTTTTCTTGATCATTATGGACAAGGGCATTCTAAGCTTAGGAAAAATACTTTATATTTGGCATGTTTTCAAGAAAAAAACCAGATAGTGGCGCATGTTTTCAAAAAGCCATAGCAATGATTTTCAGACTAGGTGTTTGCTAACCTGAACTATGATGTTGATGAATGCGATCTGGAAGCATTGCAATTTTGGATTGATCGCCACTAATTTACCTCACAATTACATCAATGAGCTCCCCTATTCGTGCACAACACATCCTATAAATAACAATATGAACCACTCAGCAGAATGAAGAAACTACTCAATGACCTGGATTTACTGTAGGAGACACTCCACCAATTAGGAACTTTGGGAATAATGCCTATAATCATGTGAAGTGCAAGGTACATAAGGGAGGTGATGTCCAGAATTTCCAAGATTGAAGATGGTTATAGGCAATGTCTCAATAGAACCTACCCACTTAAGACTATTTTGTGTTATGGCTAATTACAGGCATGAAGAATCATATGGAATCAACTCCAGATTTTTTTCGTAGGGAATGAGACCTCAAGACCAAGATAAGATAAAACAAGTAATAATGTGACAACCGAGCTGAGTAGCACATTGATACACAAGCAGCTGAGTAGCATTGGGTGACTTCCAGGTTTCCAATCTTGGGCAATTTATTGAAATCAGAATTTGGTCTGAGAAATATCTGAAAAAGTTTTCACAGAACTAGAGAACTCAGCCACTGGTTCTTATGGAGAATAAGCATGAAGATGATCAATAAATTAAACATATCAAATTTCTCATAGGCCACGACCCAAGTTTGGGTAAACTGATGCATAATATAAAATTGAACAGCTGCCTTTAATTGCGTCAACAAAGTTATAATAAAAAAAATTACATTGACATCTCCAGACACAACCATGGAAGCTTTATACACTCCCTACAAGTTTTTCACAAGCAGCAGCTTTGAATGCCTTGACGCCTTGGACCTTGAAACCCTTGCCTACGTCATTACAAGCTCGATGTCATCACAAACCCCTGCCTGCATGTGATCCTCTGTCTAAACTCCAAAGTTATCAAAATTACAACCAATATCAGTATGCAAACTCTTCATCACTTGAATTTCTAGAATGCAATGGTTAAACTCACATCAAGGAACGGCTAATAACACAAAATAGCGTGAATTATTAATATGAGAATGATATGGACCTTGAAACTATGTAACAAAATTGATGAGATTTGAGCTTAATTTGATGATGAGATGATCTTTGATAAAGATGTCATAGCATGTGAATATTTATTTGCTTGATTATTCATGTCTCAACCAAAAGATCCATATGGTTAGTAGCTTTTGGTGTGTGAATTTGAATCGAACAAAATATTGGGGGGACTAAAATTTTTGGCGTGGGCTAACATTTTTATTTAGAATTAAATAAACAATGTCGGAACTAAATTCACTGGTGTGGACCTAAAATTTGGTGAACTAAGATTTTGAGGGGGTCATAATAATTATTGCGCTTTAATTATTTCTGTTCGCTTAAAATTAGGGTGTCTAATATTTTGATGGGGTGATATTTAAATGATCCGTGCCCTTGGGCACGAGTATATACTAGTATATATATATGTATGTATGTATATATATATATGTGTTTGTATATATATATGTATATATATGTATGTTTATATATATATATATATATATATATATAAATATATATATATATATGTATGTATATATATGTATGTATGTATGTATGTATGTATGTATGTATGTATGTATGTATATATATATATGTATATATTGTTAGTACACCGGTACGGACCCTATTGGAGTATCCGAGCACCCGACACGTTAGGCGACCACAACCCTATACCTGCCGCTCAGAGCGGGGCATTGCTAAGTTAGACGAACGGGTCGTTCGATCGTTACACATGCGCCAATATTCGGGGGAAGATTAATGGGGCCGAGTAAATCGGCAGCCGTTGCTCCGAATCTCAGAGGAGATCGTGCCCGAATCAATGAGGGATGGTTACATGCAATCGGGGAGGAACCACCTATAAATGGACAAAAGAACAAAGGTAAATGGGTTCCATTTTTCCAAGGTATGAGGTCTAAGACATAGAACTCTACTTTCTCAGCTGATATTTCTTATATATTCGAGCTTGCACTTCCAGTCCTAAGACGAATCTCTGTGGGTCGATCTCAGCTGCACCAAGCTCCCTCTCTTCCTTAAATTCCCACACTAACTTAAGCATCAGAGGGAATTTGGGTCGAAACCCAGATCCGACCCCCCTAACATGTCCTTGTGGTCCAGGTTGACTGTCATCATCAAGCAACGGGGGTCGTTATCTAGCCGCCCAGCCTTGAGCGATCGATGTTTAAACTGCCCGAAGGTTGATCGAGCACCGTACCATCGTCAGGTACCATCATTCGACCCAAGTTCTTCCAGATGAAGCTACATCTTGGGCTACGTGTATGCCTAAGTGAATCAATACTCTATGAATAAACATATCCTTAGGGTTACGTGTAAGTGCAAGTGACTCAATGCTCCTACACAGAATGGACGGAATTACACATAACACTATCTGTAGGTGTTAAGTGTATGAGCAACAATTCACTGGACCAGTAAGGTTACGTGTATGAGCAAGTGAGTTAGTGCTCATGGTGACCAATTGGCCTGGTGGCCCGGCGACCCAGCCCAGCAAACGGTCAATGGGCGTTCAACGTCCCGGGACCGTGACGTGGGGCGGGTTGGAACAGGGCTCCCGGCCCAGGCACGCCCCAGTCCCTGTGCTGCTCCCAACGAGCTGATTGCCCAATGGAGCCGTTGGTTCCCCTCAATCGGTGGTTTTGGTCGTTTTTTGGGTAAAAAGACCAAAAACCCACCCCAACGGTCATAAACAGTCATATGGGAGGGGGTTTTTAGTCCTTTAAGCCCAAAAATCCCTATAAACCCCCCACAACCCCACTAATTTTCTTCCAAATGCTTATTTTTAAAAATTTCATATTCTATCTGTTTAGGGTGCTTTCTCACAGTTGACTGGTCGTGGGGTGCATGATGACGTGGACCAGCATTGCTGAGGTAGAGGCCTTGGGAAGACAAACATCAGGGGGCCACAACCGAGAGATAGGCTGTCGATCGTGAGTGATCTGATGTCGATCCGAGTGATTTGTGCCAAATAGAACAAGTGAGTGGGTCGGATCTTGGTTCTGACTCAAATCGCAAACGATGCCTAAATCACTCGATGATATAATGAGACTCGGGAGAAGTCGTTAGTGATCAGTTGTGACATCCTCGTGAACTATCTCGCAGAAAGTAGAGTTAAACGGGAGATATGAGGTTAGAGCATGTCCTTTGTGAGGAGTGTGTTCCCCCTTTATAGGTTGATCTTCTCGTCTTCCTCATAGTGACGTTATCACCGTTTACTCTCCATGATTTCAAGGTTTAAGCACGTCTGGGATAACAGTTCCTCGGGACGTGCGGTGGGAATTTTTCCCTCGCTTATTGAGAACTGTTGCATCCCATGTTCGCCAAGGCCAAAATGGACCGAGACAGTTGTCAAGCTGACGTAAACTCTTGATGCCGGGTCAGAGCCTCTACATCAGATGAAGTGGGACCCTAGGTTGGAAGAACCTGGGTTGAGTGATGGTAGTTGATGATGATGCAGTGTTCGATCGACCTTAGAACAGCTGACGCATCGATGGTTCGAGGCTAGGATGCTTGGTGATGACCTTCGACGCTGGATGATGATCGTCGATCTGTACTACAGGGATCCATTGGGAGGTCGGATCTGGTTTCGACCCAAATCCTTTCCGATGATTAAGTTAGTATGTGAACTTAAGGAAGAGATGGAGCTTGGTGCAACTGAGATCACTGAGATCGAACCACAGAGGTTTATCTCAGATCTAGCGGGGTAAGAAATATATGCTGAGAAAGTAGAGTTCTATGGTTTAGACATCGTATCTTGAAATTGGAAACCATTTACCTTTGTCCTTTTATCCATTTATAGGTGGTTCATCTCTGATTGCAAGTAACCGTCCCTCATTGATTCAGGCACGATCTCCTCCGGAATTCGGGGTAACGGCTGCCCATTTACTCGGCCCTATTAATCTTCCCCCGAATATTGGCGCATGCCTAACCGTCGAATGACCCGTTCGTCTGACTCAGCAACGCCCCGCTCTGAGCGACGTGTATCGTGTTGTGGGCGCCAAATGGGTCGGGTGTGCGGATACTCCAATAGGGTCCATATCCGTGCACTAACAATATGCATTATACTTGTCTCTAGAAGGCTTTCCTGAGTATGTTTAGCCTGAGCTTCACATAATGGTGTCCTTGTATTACTTCCATAATTGCTACCACTTCCTTCCATTAATTCTTGAACATAAGAGATGTCTGGCACATTGTCTATTTCCATGTGTTGCATCTAAGTATTAACCATATCTTCTGACTCTATGTCAGTATCGCTGATGTTGGTTTTATGGAAATCATGTACCGATATAGGGGATGTTTGGAAATTTTCTATTTCTTCTATCAAAGTATTTTCCATTACCAAATTATCTATTCTACTTGAAATCATATATATATATATATATATATATATATATATATATATATATATATATATATATATATTACATATAAAACATTATGTCCACAAATCTCGGAGGGGCGATCTTGGATCCCGGCGGCGGCCATGTCTCTGCAGGCGGATCTGGTTCAAATCAAGGCGGCGGATCGGTTTCAAATCGTGACGGTGGATCTGATTCATCCCTGGGCGGTGGTGGTGACTCAACTACTCTTTCTTCTCCGGTGGAGGGCTTGGCCTCGGATGGGAGGTTGGGTGATCGTGGACTGCTGACGAATCGTCCAACCTCTGTACGGGCTACTGACAAGGTATTATCTCACCTACCTTTGGGTCCTGGGATCATCTCTGATTCGGGGGTCGGGGCTATAAATGGGGGGTGGACCTTGGTGTCGAGGAAGAAGCCCCAAGCAGGATTGGGTGGGATCGGGAAGCCTGTGGGAGGGGGTAATAGATTCGTTCCAATTGATCCTAGTAACCGTTTTCGAAATGGAGGTCGAAGAGGGGGTTTTCGTTCTGTAGATCAGAAACCACCTGTGAATGCACATAAGGTGTTTGCGAAATTGCCTAGCAAACCCAAGGTTGATTTTATGATAGACACGAAATCCACAAAAATGTCTTGGGCAGACAAGTGTGCTAACAGGAGATCCTACGGATCTGAATTCTCTATGGATTATGTGAAGCCGGGGTTGAATGAGGAAGGTACTAAAATTGCGCTTGTTTCCAACTCTCTTCTCGCTAAGGGTCAGGCTCAATGGAGCAACACTCTGGTTGGATATGTTCTTGGAGATATTCCTTTTTACGGCCAAATTCGTGCTTGGGTTGGTACTTAAAGAAGGGGATCAAGATTTTTAGTAGAGAAAATGGCTTTTTCTACTTCAAATTTGAGGATGGACATGAATGTGAAAGGATCCTTCACGGTGGCCCTTGGCTATTGAGGGGAGACTGGTGGTGTTACAAAGATGGAGCACCACTATTCGACATGAAAGGGACATCCTCTCGGCAGTTCCAGTGTGGGTTCAGTTGCATGGAGTACCCTTGGATATGTGGACAAGAGAGATTTTTAATATACTTGCCTCTGTAATTGGTGTACCTCTCTGTTTGGATAAGCAAACTGCTAAATTGGAGAGGATTTCATATGCCCGCTGTCTTGTGGAGGTGGATGCTATAAGACCTATTACTTCTCAGGTAATGGTTATGATTGAAGATGGTTCGAAAATTACAGTAGGGGTGAAGGTTGAAGGTGAACCCCCTAGGTGCTCTAAGTGTATTTGCTTCGGTCATTCTGATGCACAGTGCCCTGACAATTTGAAGCCCCCTTCAATCCAAAATCCTAGCACGGGTGATGGATTATTGATGGTTAATGAAGATACCCTGAAGGAAATTGTTGATAGGGGAGGAAAAAATAATGCTGGGACTATTGGACTACAAGTTCGGCCTGACAATTCATTTACAGAAGCTTGTCCTAGCTCGGGCAGCCGGGAAAAGTCTGCCTCCACTTCAGCAGGCTCTTCTCATTGTACTGGTGATGGAGATGTCGCTTTGTCTGATTCAATACCTGCGACAATGGCTGCTGTTGAAACATTGCCTGTTAATGAAGTTGGGAAGCCATCTGAAGACATGGATATCTCATATGAAAGTGTGGCTTTTGCGTCACTTGCAGAAGAGCTGGATAACCCCCATCCGATTGCTGATGTAGATCCTTCATGTATACCCATATCTCCTAGCCTTTCTAATGACTCTGCTGTTCAGGTTCCGGATATTTCTTTGAGCAGTGAATAGGCTCCAAATGACATGCCTATGGTTGCCCCAATGACCACTTTAAATCCTGAATGGGTAAATGAATCCATAGAAATAAGCAAGTTGGCGAATATAAAGAGGGATCTAACCAAGAATACTTCTTCACTAGAACCTATTGTGGGGAGCTCTAGGAGGAGCTTGAGAATCAAAGAAGGGGCTTCGGGGAAGCCAAACCAATATTGTTAATTATGAGTATTTTTGTGTGGAATGCCCGAGGCCTGAATAATCCAGTTCGGAGGAGGGACCTACGGGACAAACTCAAGATCATTAAGCCTAGTATGGTTATTCTGGTTGAGACTAAATTGAAGAGTGACATGGGGGGATGGCGAGCATGTTTTCCTAAGGATCGGAAAATTTTTCACAATTTTCATTTGCATACCAATGGGAGGATTCTAATTGGTTTGGCGGGTGTGTGGCAGGCTTCTCTTCACTCTATATCCACCCAACACATCACGTTGTCCTGTAACAATGTGGGAGGACTTTCTATTTTGTTAACTGGAGTTTATGGTTCAAATCTGCGGAGTGAGAGACAACATCTAGGGGAACATCTGGAGGCGGACTCGGTTACGCATAATGGTATTGCTTGGATTGTCGCGGGTGACTTCAATTGTGTTAGATTCTCTAATGAGAAGAGAGGAGGAAGATGTTATGACTTTAATGTCCTCGATGAGTTTAATAAGTGTGTTACTAAGTGCTCCTTATCTGATGTTAAAATCTTGGGAAATCCTATGTCCTGGTGTAATCAGCGGATTGGTACTGGACGGATTATGGCTAGACTGGATAGAGTGATGTGTAATGCAGCTTGGTTGAACTTACTTCCTAATACGGCTGTTGAATATTTGGACTTTAAAACTAGTGACCATGCTCCGATGTTGGTAAATCTCCTTCACAATCGCATCTCCTTTCCTAAGCCTTTTCATTTTTTCAATGCATGGGTCAAGCTTAGTGGGTATCATCAGTTGTTGGATTCGGCTTGGAGTTATCAGGTTATTGGCTCTCCAATGCACAGGCTTTTTATCAAGCTTCGAAACTTCAAGCCTATTCTACGGTCGTGGGCAAGGAACCATGCTATGAATGGAGATATTGAGGCATGCTCTGCTGCTCTTCATGATGTGCGAAATTCCCCTGATTTACTTTATAATATCCGGCTTCAACTCCAGGAAAGGGACTTGGCAAAAAAATTGAGTTTTATGATTGCTGTTGAAGAAGACATGTTACGTCAGAAGAGCAGACAAAATTGGCTTTCTCTTGGGGATAAGAACTCAAAGTTTTTCTACACTGCAATGAAGGCTCGGCAAAGTCACAATAATTTGGGACATTTAATTGGCCCAAATGGTAATCTTGATTCTTCCTGGGAAAATATTCGTACTGAGGCCCCAAAGTTTTATGAAAAACTTTACAACCAGAACAGCTATTAGGATATTTTCCCCAAATTGGTTCCAAAGAAAATTGTAACGCATGATGCTGCGGCTTGGCTGGAGAGGTGTATCTCTAATGATGAGATTATAGAGGCGGTTTTCCAAATTGGGGTGGATAAATCCCCAGGGCCGGATGGTTACAATGGATATTTTTTCCAGCATGGGTGGAGTGTTGTAGGTAACGATTTATCGGAGGCTATTCAATCTTTTTTCAGATCTGGTTCCATTATGCATCCTATTAATCATACAAATCTTACCCTTGTCCCCAAAAATGCTAATGCCTCGAGTCTCAATGATTACAGACCTATTGCTTGCTGTAATGTTGTCTATAAGGCTATTAGCAAAATTATTAGCAATAGACTCAGGGCTATTATACATGATCTTATATCGCCAAACCAGTCAGCTTTTCTTAAGGGGAGGCTCCTATCTGATAGTGCTCTCCTAGCCCATGAACAGATCAGGGACTTTAGCAACCCTATGGGAGCCAGGGCTTGTTTAAAGCTGGATTTGAGGAAAGCTTTTGATAGTGTCAATCGACAATTCATCTACTATATTCTTCACAGAATGGGTTTTGGCAGGAGATTCATTTTATGGATTCAGGAATGTATTTCTACTCCTACTTTTTCAGTAATGATTAATGGTTCCCCATTTGGCTATTTTGAGGGGAATCGGGGCATTAGACAAGGGGACCCACTTTCGCCATATCTCTTTGTCATTTGCATGGAGGCCTTTTCCTTACTTCTTGAGAAATCTATTTCATTGGGTAGCATTCATCCCATGAAACGGACTGGATCATTTTCCCACCTTCTATTTGCGGATGATTTGCTGCTTTTTTGTCGGGCTAATAAGCACTCTTTTGATGGATTACTTACCTTACTGGAGAATTTCAGCAACTTCACTGGACTGGAAGTTAATATGGATAAGAGTACGGTTATCTTTAGTAAAGGGACTCGAAATCCGGCAGATTTGGCTAACCTGTTGGGTATCAAATTGGGGAGTGCTATTACTACTTATTTGGGACTGCCACTATCTCCTAAATACCCAAAACCTACCATGTACAGCAGGCTGGTGGACAAGTGCAGAAAGCGTTTAATGGGCTGGAGTTCTTCTTTATTGTCTATTTCAGGGCGAATTGAACTTGTCAGAACAGTTATATATGGTATGGTGTACTTTTGGATCCAAGTATACCGCATCCCTAAATCCATCATCCGTACTATTACCTCAATTTGTAGAAAATTCATTTGGGGAACTTAGCATTTATGGGCATGGAAGGAGATTTGTGCTCCCAAAGAAGAGGGTGGAGTTGGACTGAGGTTGCTCCCAGATTTAAACATTGCGGCAGGGGTCAAATTGACATGGCGCATGTTATCAGAGGAGGGGCTTTGGGCTACTTACATGAGAAACCATTACAAAGATTCTTCTACCTTCTTTGCTGCTAAAGGATCTCCTTTTCAGTCGGGGACATGGAAATTCATGCTAGCTTGCAGACGCTTCACCAAACACTTGATTAGGAGAAAAGTTCAGGATGGCTCCTCCACTCTTTTTTGGCACGATAATTGGTTGCCTAATGGCCCTCTTAGTGATTCTTTTGAGGTTCCAGCGAATGGAAACTGTAAGACAGTCTCTGATTACTGGGATGGGGAAGGATGGATCCAGGATGCTTCTATTGACCCAGTTCGGTTGCAACTCCTGGGTATCACTTTGGAACCTGGGAATGATAGCTGGGTATGGACTTTGGGCTCTATGTTCAGCTTTGGTGCGGCTTGGAATGGTATAAGGGTCCCTCGGGAAAAATTCAAATATTATAAAATATTATGGTTTCCTCATCATATTCTAAAGCAATCATTGGCTGCTTTAAGAGCTTTCCTAGGTAAATTGCAAACCAAGTGCCACCTTGCGGCCTGGGGGGTTGATTCGGACTTGGCTTGTTGCCTGTGTGATGCGAGTATGCCAGAAGATATTGAGCATTTGTTCTTTTCTTATGATTTCACTGGGTATCTCCTTAAAAGGTGCTTGTTAAAGTTAGGTGTCTCAATGCCTATTGAGCCTCAATTGTCTATGGTGGGTGATTATTTTCTCTCTCAATTTGCTGGCAAGGACCCTTTGAGCTTACTTGCAAAAACTGTGCTATCAGCTCTAATCTGGCACATCTGGAAGGAAATAAATAGAAGGATTTTTGAAAATCATAAACTATCGAAGATTGATCTATTTGAAGAAATTGCAAGGGATGTCAGAGCTAGCTTAGGGAAGCTGGAACCTGATTCTCAGGGGGTGAAAGACGCTTTTGAGAAGTGGGAATTTAGGGATACGGGCTGAGATTATACATCTTTTGGCGTGTGCAATTGTGTGAACAGGCTGCAAATTTTTAAAGACCTGGCGGATTTCTTTGATGTGCATGCTCCAGTCCAGGTGTGCGATTCAATCATCCAAGTGTTGTTGCATGTCAACGTGATGAGCGGCATCTCCTTGGGTGCTGTGCGGTTTCTGTTGATTTATTTTGAGGGAGGCTGTATTCTTATGCCGTTGCAGCTACTCACCTGTGTTATGGGTCCGGATTTCTTGTTTTAACTTTCTGTAAGAATTTGTTCCTGTAATATATTTGTACTTTGGCTCTGAACATTGATACTTGGTAATATGTCCTATGGTGACGACGCTTGTGTCCTCTCCCTTAGTCATTGCGCCTGGTACTCTGTGATTAGCCTCCTTGTAACTTGGTTTTTTATCAATATAGCACTAACTAACCTTGCAAATATATATATATATATATATATATATATATATATATATATATATATATATATATATAGTTAGTTAGTGTACCGGTATAGACCCTATTGTAGTATCCGAGCACCCGACCCGTTAGCCGCCCGTAACCCGATACCTGTCGCTCAGAGCGGGGCATTGCTGAGTTAAATGAACGGGTCGTTCGACCGTTAGGCATGCACCAAGCTTCGGGGGAAGATTAATGGGGCCGAGTAAATGAGCAGCTGTTGCCCCGAATCTCGGAGGAGATCGTGCTCGAATCAATGAGGGATGGTTACATGCAATCGGGGAAGAACCGCCTATAAATGGACAGAAGAACAAAGGTAAAGGGGTTCCATTCTTCCAAGGTACGAGGTCTAAGACATAGAACTCTACTTTCTCAGCTGATATTTCTTCTATATTCGAGATTGCGCCGCCAGTCCTGAGACAAAACTTCGTGGGTCGATCTCAGCTGTACTAAGCTCCCTCTTTTCCTTAAGTTCCCACACTAACTTAAGCATCGAAGGGGATTTGGGTCGAAACCCAGATCCGACCCCCCTAATGTGGCCTTGTGGTCTAGGTCGACTGTCATCATCCAGCGTCGAGTGTCATTAACTAGGCCCCCAACATTGAGCGATCGATGTTTCAACTGCCTAAAGGTCGATTGAGCACCGCAGCATCGTCAGCTACCATCACTCGACCCGGGTTCTTACAGATGAAGCTACATCTTGGGCTACGTGTATGCCTAAGTGAATCAATACTCTACGAATAAACCTATCCTTAGTGTAACGTGTAAGTGCAAGTGACTCAATGCTCCTACACAGAATGGACAGAATTACACATAACACTATCTGTAGGTGTTAAGTGTATGAGCAATAATTCACTGGACCAATAAGGTTACGTGTATGAGCAAGTGAGTTAGTGTTCATGGTGACCAATTGGCCTGGTGGCCCGGCGACCCAGACCAGCAACCGGTCAATGGGTCGTTCAACGTCCCGGGACCATGACGCGGGGCGGGCTGGAACAGGGCTCCTGGCCCTGGCACGCCCTGGTCCCCGTGCTGCTCCCAACGGGCTGATTGCCCAATGGAGCCGTTGGTTCCCCCCAATCGGTGGGTTTTGGTCGTTTTGGGTAAAAAGACCAAAAACCCACCCGAATGGTTATAAACGGTCATATATGGGGGGGTTTGGTCTTTTAAGCCCTAAAAATTCCCTATAAAACCCCCCCACAACCCCACTAATTTTCTTCTAAATGCTTATTTTTAAAAATTTTGATATTCTATCTGTTTAGGGTGCTTTCTCACTGTTAACTGGTCGTGGGGGTGCGCGTTGACGTGGACCAGCATTGCTGATGTAGAGGCCTTGGGAAGACAAACACCAGGGGGCCACAACCGAGCGATATGCTGTCGATCGTGAGTGATCTGATGTCGATCCCGAGTGATCTACACCAAATAGAACAAGTGAGTTGGTCGGATCTCGATTTCGACTCAGATTACAACCGATGCATTAATCAGTAGATGATATAATGAGACTCAGGAGAAGTCGTGAGTGATCAGCTGTGACATCCGCATGAACTATCTCGCTGAAAGTAGTGTTAAACTGGAGATATGAGATTAGATCATGTCCTTTGTGAGGAGTGTGTTCCACTTTTATAGGTTGATCTTCTCGTCTTCCTCATAATGTCCTTATCCCCATTTACTCTCCATGATTTCAAGGTTTAAGCACGTCTGAAATAATGATTCCTTGGGACGTGCAGTGGGAATTTTTCCCTCGCTTATTGAGAACTGGTGCATCCCACGTTTTCCACGGCCAAAATTGACCGAGACAGTTGTCAAGCTAACGTAGACTCTTGACGTCGGGTTGGAGCCTCGTCAGTAGATGAAGTGGGACCCTAGGTTGGACGAACCTGGGTCGAGTGATGGCAGTTGATGATGGTGCGGTGCTCAATCGACCTTTGAACAGCTAATGCAGGCAAGGAAGCTCGGGGACGACCTTCGACACTGGATGATGATCGTTGATATGCACCACTGGAATCCATTAGGGGTGCAGATCTGGGTTTCGACCCAAATCCCCTCCGATGATTAAGTTAGTATGGTAACTTAAGGAAGAGAGGGAGCTTGGTGCAGCTGAGATCGAACCACGGAGGTTTGTCTCAGATATGAGGTGTAATAAATATATGCTAAGAAAGTAGAGTTCTATGTCTTAGACATCGTACCTTGAAATTGGAACCCCTTTACCTTTGTCCTTCTGTCCATTTATAGGTGGTTCTTCTCTGATTGCATGTATCCGTCCCTCTTTTATCCATACCCGTGCACTAACAATATGCATTATACTTTTCTCTAGGAGGCTGTCTATAACTATGTTTAGCCTGAGCTTCACATAATGGTGTCCTCGTATTACTTTCATAATTGCTACCACTTCCTTCCATTAATTCTTGAACATAAGAGATGTCTGGCACATTGTCTATTTCCATGTTTTTCATTCTAAGGTGGCGCCCCCATTTTCCCACATCTCCCACATTTTTTTGAAATTTTTTCATGCATTTGTTTTTCACCTCATGGATGATCAGCATACCAAATTTCAATGTACTTTTAGTGTTTTTAGTACTTTTCAGACCTTGAAGTTGGAAGGGGTAGATGTGGACACAGAAAGTATTGGAATACATTGAAATTTGGTATTTAGTACGTTTTCAATACATGTGTTTTTAATACATTGAAACGTCATGTGTTTTTAGTACGTTTTCAGACCGTTGAAGTTGGAAGGGGTAGATGTGGGCACAAAAAGTATTGGAATACATTGAAATTTGGTATGCTGATCATCCATGATGTGAACAATAATTCCATGAAAAAATTCAAAAAATTATGAAAACTGGAGGGAAATGGAGGCACCTCCTTAGATTTAATCTAAGGAGGCACCCTAGATCCCTTTTCCCTTACATACATACATACATACATACATACATACATACATACATACATACATACATACATCTATTATACATTTGACAACTTTTTTGAATTCTAGGGCTGACTAGGACAAGATAAAGAGTGGCTGAGATTTGATCTTGGTAAATCAATGGTTGAGATTGGATTTTGTGAAAATTTTAGTGGGAAAACTTAAATTTTCGTGGGAAAAGTGACTTGGGAACCAAAACATTGAAATTAGAAGTGTCTTGGAAAGATTGTGGAGATTAATTTTGGGGGAAAAGTGACTTGGGAACCTAAACTTTGAAATTAGAAGTGTCTTGGGAAAGACTGTGGAGATTAAATTGGGGGGGAAGTGCCTTGGAAACCTAAACTTTGAAATTAAAAGTCTCTTGGGAAAGATTGTGGAGAATCATTATCCATTAAATTAAACAAAATAAAAAAATTAGTTTAAAACAATTTAGCGGAACAATAAATTAGCGTAAAAATAACCTGAGGTTTGTTATTCCGCGCCGAAGGCGCCCGCTAAATTTTTTACGCTAATTTGTTATTCTGCGTCAAAGCCGCTAAATTTTTTTACACTAATTTGTTGTTCCACGCCAAAGCCGCGGGAGCCAAATTTGTTCTTCGGCGCCGAATTTTTTGTTTCGCGCCGAAGGCGCCCGCTAAAATTTTTAACGCTAATTTGTTGTTCCGTGCCAAAGCCGCTAAATATTTTTACGCTAATTTGTTGTTCCACGAAAAAGCCACGGGCGTCAAATTTGTTCTTCGACGCCGAATTTGTTGTTCTGCGCCGAATGCGCCTGCGCCGAATTTGTTGTTCCGCTGCGAAGGCACCGCGCCGCTAAATATTTTTACGCTAATTTGTTGTTCTTTTAAATTTTAGCTGTGGAAATAATTTTTTGGAGAACAAAGATTTTACAGTGGAAATGTTAAATGAACCGTGCCCGCGGGCACGGGTTATGACTAGTACATACATACATACATACATACATACATACATATAATACATTTGACAACGTTTTTTGAATTCTAGGGCTGACTAGGACAAGACAAAGAGTGGCTGGGATTTCATCTTGTGAAATGGAAGGTTGATATGAAGCTTTGAAACCATGAATGCGAGTTTTGAAATTTGATCCATCTTTGAAAAGAAGGGAGCTTTGAAACCATGAATATGAGTTTTGAAATTTGGTCCACCTTTGAAATTTGGTCCAACTTTGAAAGCAACCAGTGAACATGTTTCAAGATGGGGCGCCCGCTAAATTTTCTTACGCTGATTTGTTGTTTCGAGCTGAATTTGTTGTTCTACGCGAATTTGTTGTTTCGTGCCGAAGGCGCTGGCGCCGAATTTATTTTTCCATGTCGAATGCGTCTGTGCCGAATTTTCTGTTCCGCGCGAAAGGCGCACGCGCCCTTAAATATTTTTACTCTAATTTATTGCTCTTTTAAATTTTAATTATTTTTTGGGGAACAAATATTTCATGGGGCAAATCTTAAATGAACCGTGCTTGCGGGCACCGGTTTTTTTGCGTTAACCGAAGGCGCCCGCGAAATTTTTGTTTGTTTAAAATTAAAAGGGGGAAATAATTCTTGAGGAGAACAAAGATTTTGTGGAGATATCTTAAATGAACTATGCCCGAGGGCGCCCGTGCCAAAGCTACATTTTTGTTATATATATATATATACTAGTCATTACCCGTGTCCATAGGACATGGTTTATTTAAGATATTCCCATCCTCAAAATTTTAGTTCCCCCAAAATTAAAGCACAATAATTGTTATGTAGTTCCCCCCTAAAAAATAAATGATTTCATTTTCCCCCCACCAAGAGTTTCCCCCTAAAATACAAACTTCCCCCCAATTGTTTCATAGATTTTTCAAATTCAAACTTTTGGTGCCATGATGATAAAATATCTTTCAAACATAAAATTTCAAACTCCCATCAAAATTTCAAAACTCCCACTAAAATTCAAACTTTCCCCAAGGTTTCTACTAAAAATTTCAAAATTCCAACTCATTTTTGTTTGTCCTAGTCATCATGTATGTCCTAATAGGACATAATTAAAAATCTTCATCAAATATAGAATAGACAATTTCTCTTGATAACATGCCTCTTTTATATAATAGATATCCAATTTCCCTTATCCAAATTCTCTTATCTCAATTCTCTTGTCCAATTTCTCTTGATAACTTCCCTCTTTTATATAATAGATATCCAATTTCTCTTATCCAAATTCTCTTATCTAGATATGTATGTATGTATATGTATATATGTATATAAGTATATGCATACTCTTGTCCAAATTCTCTTGTCCAAATTCTCTTATCCAAATTCTCTTATCCAATTTCTCTTGATATCATCCCTATTTTATAGAATAGATGTATGTATATGTATGTATGTATATGTATATATGTATGTATATACTCTTGTCCAAATTCTCTTATCCAATTTCTCTTGTCCAATTTCTCTTATCCAATTTCTTTTGATAACATCCATATTTTATAGAATAGATGTATGTGTATGTATGTATTTATATGTATGTATGTATATATATATGTATGTATATACTCTTGTCCAAATTCTCTTGTCCAATTTCTCTTATCCAATTTCTCTTGATAACATCCCTATTTTATAGAATAGATGTATATATATGTATGTATGTATATGTATGTATGTTTATGTATATACTCTTGTCCAAATTCTCTTATCCAAATTCTCTTGTCCAATTTCTCATATCCAATTTCTCTTGATAACATCCCTATTTTATAGAATAGATATGTATGTATATGTATATGTATATGTATATGTATGTATGTATGTATGTATGTATGTATATGTATGTATGTATGTATATATGTATATGTATATATATGTGTATATGTATATGTATGTATGTATGTATGTATATATATATATATGTATATATATCTATTCTATAAAACATGAAGAATTTGAATTTTGTCCTAGGTGGCAGGGGTTTGTCCTACGTGGACAAATAAAAGATGACTAGGACAAACTAAAATTGCTGACTAGGACAAGTGTTGGAGGGAAATTTTGTTTGTAAAACTAAAAATTTGAAAACTCAAATTTTGGAAGGGAAAACGTTGAACTTTGGAGGGAAATGAATTGGGGAAACCAAGAAATTAAAATTCTTAAAATGTATGAAAATCGCCCATGTATCAAAAAAAATTCGCTCCTCTTTCTATCTTTTCCCCCTTCTCTGTCGTTTCCCCCAACAAAATTCTACGGGTTTGAGATCAATTTCAAAGGAGAAGAAGAGAGGGGGGAGGACTCCACCATGGATTTTGAGGAGAAAAAAGCATTAGGGTCCACATGAGGAGGAGGAAGAAAACCCAGAGGAAGAATCCCCCATGATACATGAAGCTAGAGGAGGCAGCCACCACGCTCGAGGAAGGCTTCTACAAGATCGAAGCCACCAAGCTCGAGGGTCCGCACTTGGCTTGCTGACTTGCATACTTTGTTCAAAGCCGACTCCTCTTGCATGCAGGGCTAGCACTATCGCTGCCTCAGCCTCGATCCACAAAGATCTCGCCTTTTTTTATCAATTTAATATATCCCCCAAAATTTTGCATTTTTTTGTTTCTTAATTCGTTATCAATCTTTATGCGTTTATAATGGCGATCCTCTCATCTTCTAATTTGTTCACCGTCAATGGCAACTACAGCCCGATCAGGTTCCCGGATCTGTGATCAATAAAGCTGTCAAGAAGTACATGTAAGAGGGCTGGCTACCAGATCTCAGGTCATGAACAAGCTCAACCTCTGCTACATGAATTTGGGATACGAAGGTATTAAAGTTCGATCTTTTTATTGAACTTTTGTTGTATTTTGATAAAATCTTGAAATTTTAAACCTTTGGTGAATGTTTGGTGAATGTTTGTTGAATTTTAAACCTCATCAAATCACAAGTAGAACCTTCAAGGAAAGCTTCTGATGTGACTCCTTGAAAAGCTGATTTCTTCAATTTCTCATCAAAGTTGTCACCTTTTGGTAAAAACCATTGTTATACCTTGAGAATTTTGTTGTTTTTGGTTCATATGCTGGAGATTAATATCAAAAGAGAACATTGCAATTGGTAATATTGCTTTATATGGTGCAACAAATGGATATGCTTATTTCAATGGAATGGCAGTAGAGAGGGGTTTTATGTGAAACTCAGGTGCTAAAGGTATTGTTGAAGGTGTTGGTGATCATGGATGCAAGTATATGATTGGTGGTACTGTTGTTGTACTTGGAAAACCGGGAAGGAATTGCTTATGTTTTAGAAATTGATGGGAAGTTTCATACCCAGGCAACCCTGAGCTGGTTGATCTTATAAAGTTGAGGAGGAAGATGATGTTACTATGTTGAAAATGTTGATACAACATCATCAACGCCATTCCAACAGTGTGTTAGCGAGAGAAATCCTTGCTAATTCTGACAAGTTTCTTCCGATGTTTGTGAAAGTTTTCCCACCAAATTATAAAATGATCCTAAAGAATTTGAAGGCTGAGAAATATACTAAAGAGGCCCAGAAACAAGAATAAATAAAGCTGAGATGCATTTGAAGTGCTTAAAAAGTTAGCTGTGGCAAATGAGAAAGCCAATCTGCTAATTTCTTTGACTTTCTAGCTTTGGGCATTTCATATGCCTATATTTTCTGGAGATCAAATTTTGTAGTCCTTTTTATAATGGTCTCTTTTATGCAAAAATTATCATACCTAGAATGCAAGTTGCTTCTGTGAATATTATTTGAACGTCAAACCATGTTTTTCCGAGTGTATATGTTTGGTTATTGATTTCATAGTTTTACAAATTTTAATGGTCATTTACATGAGAACTATTTTCTCATATAAATAAGAAGGTCCGTTCTATTTTAAATACAACTTTATTGTTGGTATCTGACTCAAAGCCTGTGTTACACAGAGTTCTGAAAATTCAAAAGCAATGCACTAGAGGCCAGCAGAATTTCCTAATGCCGTCAATCATCGATGCTTTATTTCTTATGAGCGACAGAGCATATCATATAGCGAAGTCGTCTATCACCATTCTCCAACGTCTTTGAGAAGATCGAAGGCGTCGATCACATTCTCCAATGCATCCAAGACCTAAGAACCGTAAACAAAATTTACCCTCATCTCTTTCTATCTCTCAATCCTATACTATTCTTTCCTAAATTGTAGTTTTTTTAAAAAAATAAAATCTATTCCGGTGTCCTGAATTTGTGTATTTTTATGTGTTTTTATATGGGATTTTTGGAAGTAATACTCTAGCTGCTGCTCAGGATACTGGATGCAAGCCATACTCATTAGCAAACACAAATGGTACTATTCTTTGGGGATTAGCTGACTGCACATGATTACTGCTGTTAGTCTTCACATAATATTAGCATAGTAATACATAAAGTTGAGTCTTTCCTTTTCATTTCTTTCCCCCATATTTAACAAGTTTGTGCACTTGATTTCACAATTTCTTTGCTTTCAAAGGCCTAACTATTGGTAAAGAGGCTTCAAAATACTAAAAATTTGTAGAAGGCTTCAAAATTTCTCCATTACTGGATGACCATGAAGTGGCTCTAGCTGTTGATTCATGATAAGGTCTCTGTAGCATTTTGAGCAGAGGTTGTTTATGACTGCACTACCAAAGAAACTGTAATTGTTTGCATTGAGAATTGGGCTGTCATGCTTTTGCCATTTGATCTGGTTGGATCTAACACGTCCAGTTATCATGTGCCGTTGCTTCAAACCACAACTCCAAGATATGGCGAGTTTAAAAATAAATAAGCAATATTTAGTGGCATCATATAGCTAATATATATGGTAAGCAGATTCAATTCACAAGCAAAAGCTCTGAAGAGAACCTCTATTTCAATTCAATTTTTGGTACATATGGTAAGTATATTCTTTTCGATTTGAGGATTTAATGGGCCACCAATTATTTGTCCTTTGTGTTTCTTCCAGATCGACCACGTTGAACTCACCTCTGGCTTCCTTGGTAAGTTCATTTGTAGGGACGAAGTTGTTCTACAAATTACCTAGGTAACCATTTTTGTTTTGTTTAGCACATTACACCTAGAATGGGTTTGCTTTCTCAAAATAAGCTAAAAATGTAGGGTTTTTGCAGGTTGAGGCTTATAGGCCAAATGACACAGCATGCCATTTTGTTGAATACCTGGTAGGATTTTGTTCTGAGAAGAAGTTTCTTGGTATTTTGGGATGAATAATAAAGATTTTCTTCGGTTATAGATAGCTAAATTTATTGTCATGGATGTCATGTAGGAATCGACAATATGTGCAGCATTTTGTTGAATTCTAGCCCGAGGTGAATTCCAGCCCGAGGTGATTTCTTCCCCAAAAAAGTTTAGGTTTTGGCCAAAATTTTGATTTATTTTGATATCAAAGGAGGAGGATTAGGCTAATTCATATCTCAATTTGAATCTGCAATGATTTTTCCTCAAAGTTTCTTCCAAATCGACCCCGTCGACCTCACCACTCGCTTTCTCTGTAAGTTCATCTGTAGGGACGAAGTAGTTCTACAAATTACCGAGGTAACCATTTTTGTTTTGTTTTGCACATTACACCCAGAATGGGGTTGCTTTCTCAAAATAAGCTTAAAATGGAGGTTTTTTTGCAGGTTGAGGTTTATAGGCCAAATGACACAGCTCGCCTTCAAGCATATCGCTTTCACTTTCGTTCTATAGATCAAGGTACTTTCTTTCTTTTTTGAACTTGTGGTCATTTTTTTTTTCATTTTTGAGCATGCCGCACCTCTTTTTCATCGCAGTTTATGGATTTGCAGTCATCTTCCAAAACCCAGAATCGCTACTTGCTTGAACATGAAGCATTTAAAAGATCGGACCTTTAGCAGCAGCATCAACTCATCTTCATCTAAGGTTAGCTGTTTTTTTAAATTTTGATTATGATGGTATTTTTGGGAGTATTGGCTCGATTGAGGAGGATTCTGTACTAAGAGAGTGATTTTGGGTAGTGGGTAAAATTTGTTTCGAGGTCAGTTATCAACCACAGATATAGAGGAGCAATGGTGAAATAGAACAAGGTGCCTAAGGCTTTGTAGAACCTCTACTTGAATAACATTCTTTGTAGGAATGAATATGGTTGAATTTGAATAATATTCTTTGTATGATCTTTGGTTTTCAAAGCTTTTATTTTCAAAACATTCTCTGTATGAATAATATTCTGATATAATCAGAGAATTTTTATAAACCTAATAAGCTAAGGTAAGTTAATGGAACATGGATAATTTTGAAATTGAATTTAAAGATTAAGTGCATAATACCAAATTTCAGGATAAACGGTTGAATTATTTGCAGTTGATAATTTTATGTATGGTTTCTTTTCCAGTTGAATAGAAAAGATCACTAGACGATCAATACATTCCTCCACAGTTATATTTGTTTGATTAATTATGTTAGTCATAGTCTTTTGCTGATTTTGGCATGTAACATGATAAACATGAAATATGAGTGACAGAGAGAAGAAGATGGAACTGGTTTTTGGGCCAACTGGGTGGTTCCATAGGGCTTGAATCTTGGATGCTGCCATGAAACCATAATATTTTATTCAGTGTTGGTTTTCTTCCCTAACCTTCTTACCTAAGTCCGGATAATGAAAATTTGATATGATCATTGTAATGAACAGATTAGAAAGTAACAAGCAAAGGTTAAGCATCTCAATTTTCTTTGAATTTAATGAATACTCATGATAAAGTTATGCTCAAAATAGAATATGCTTGGGTGCTAGGTACAGCTAAGACAATTGCACAGAGGGCTTGAGCCAGTTTGTTTTTCTTCTCATCACTTTGACTGGCTTCTCATCTTTTGGGTTCTTAAGAAGTGGTGAATTATAACAGAATTTTTATCTTTAAAATGGGATTTTTAAATGCCCATGATGGAAATTTCTTGATTTGGTTCAAGTTTGTTTCATAGAAATGTGTATTGCTTGGTTTCAGGTATCAATGCTCATACCCTCACAGTCCTCCTTGAATCACGTGCTTCTGGCTCTATTTTATGATGGATTTTTTATCTACGGGAGGAAATCTCTACAGGTATTTCCAGTTATCTTATTGATTGCTACTTACTATCTTTTTGAGGGGAATTTTTATTGCTATTTTGTTATGGTTCACATTCATGTTTGGGTTTCTCATGGGTATAATTGCCTGAGCTAAATTCTTGATTTTTTTCTTTTTATTGTGAAATAAATAATGTCCCACCATTTTGGCAGGTAATAAGATATCACATGAGAGTCATGGAGCATTCTCTGGATTTTTGGTTGATATTAGCGACTTAAGTTGCATTTTTCTAGCAAAATGCAGTTGAGTTCATACTTAGGTAATTGTGTGGATTGTGTGGAATTTTGGTTGAAATTGGAAGTAGTCAACTAGAGATGGAAGCCATAGTTTTTGCTCACAAAAAGTTTTGACAGTATGTAGTTACTTGCAAATGAACTAAATAATGTGCAAAACTACTGGCAGTATTTAGTTACATGTATATTAACATGTATATTTACTGCACATTAACATGTTACTGCCAGTATTTAGTCATCAGGTGTAAAACACTCAACTTTGTGTTCTAGGTAATGTTAATGTTAATATACAGTAAATACAATTTTATACATGTTAATATACATGTAAATAAATAACATGTTAACACTAAAATGTTAACTTTTTACTGCACATTTTAAAATACAGTAAACACAGGTGCAACACACTCAACAAAGCCATAAACTGTTTATATACATTGTGTGCTGGGTAATGTTAAACATAAATTATATCTTTGATGGGTAATGTAAGTTGAGTGTTGTGTGTTTATAAACAGTGTTTTGTTGGGTAATGTAAGATGTTAATCTTTATAGGTTTGTGTTACTTTATAGGCCTTATCAAACAAGCACAAAAATTTAATAATATCAGTTCACAACTGCAGTTAATTCTTCATATTTGAATCCCATATTAGTTCCCATTTGAATATCAGTTTCCCATCTCAAACACTTCTTTTGACATCTTCACAAAATTATGTTTTATCATTCCCATTTGCTATGTCATAACCTGTTGCAAATTTGGTGTGAAGCAAATTTGTTAGTGTGAAGCAAATGTGGTATCACAAAGCAAATTTGTTTCATCATAAAAGTGTTTCATAACCTGCAAAACACTTCTTTTGACATCTTCACAAAAGCAAACACTTCTTTTATCATAACCTGCAAAATAAGTTAACATCTTCAAAACATATATAACTTAATAAACATTCTACCTGAAATTAACATTTTCAAAATGCTAACATCTTCACGTTAACATTCTGCCTATAAAACACTTCTTCTAATCTTCAATCCTGCCTATAAAAATGCTAGCTAGCTCTCTATTCCCATTATAGCACCATGGCATTTTTATAGGCATTTTTATATTCAATGTCATGCCTATAAAAATCTGCTAGCTCTTTATTCCAATTTGTTTCATTGACAATTCAGTTAAGTAGTAGTTTTATGTATCCTGCTTCAATCCAAACAATAATGCTGATCATTTATGTATCCTGCTTAAACATGGTAATTAGTAGTTCATAAAACTAACGGATTTGATTCAGTTGAATATCAGTTCATGTGAACATTAATGATTCAGTTCAAATGATTTATGTTGAATATCAGTTGAATATCAGTTTTAAATTTCAGTCATAAAGAAAGAAATTTGAATATCAGTTCAAGTTTCAAAATAAAACTGGTATTCAGTTACTGCCAAATTAGAATAAGTTCCCATTTGAATATAAAACTGTTTATATACATTCTGTGATGGGTAATGTTAAACACAAATTATATCTTTGCTGGGTAATGTAAGTTGTGTGTTTTGCGTTTATAAACAGTGTTTTGCTGGGTAATGTAAGATGTTAATCTCTATATACCAGTTTCCCATCTCAAACACTTATTTTGACATCTTCACAATAGTATGTTTTATCATTCCCATTTGATTTGTCATAACCTGCAAATTTGGTGTGAAGCAAATTTATTGGTGTCACAACTTTTTGCTTTCTCTGTTAAATGTCATCTGAACCCTTCACCTTCTCCTATTAAATGTCATCTGAACCCATTAACATTTTGTTCTCCATGGCAAACAATCGATCCACCTCAACGATCAGAACCCATCACCTTCTCTAATTAAATTCCATTTGCCCTCCTGAATTAATTTGCGTTCTATGTCTTTCAATCTCCACTAATTATTCCTCCCAAAGGTAGGAGTTATGTCTTTTAACAGACTCATTTTAATTTGCTAGGGTTTTAAGAATGGGGGGAATTGAAGCTGGATTGGGATGGGGTGAGGGAGTTGAGTCTGTTGGATGATTCGGATCCTCTCCTCAAGAAGAAGAAGCCACTGTTAAAGCATTGTTTAGCATGAGATGCAATTCCATTAATGCTGAAAACAATCCTGACAGAAGCTCGAGGCCCGTCGTCACAAAACAGAAGGTGAATGCTGAGACCGAGTTCATCATATTGGAAAGCAAAGGAGTAGGGGAGGTACAAGCCATTTCAAAGATTTGCTCTATTAGATGTTATGCCCAAATATCAATTCCTGAGACACTGAGTCCATGTTTTTGCTTTTTTTTTCACCCCGCAGGTAATGAGAAATCAAGAGGCTGTAGACCTGATAGCTCACGTCGATGATGCCTAGCAGGCGGCAGAGTTTCTGGCCGAAGAGTCTTTCAACAGAATAAGCAAATCCGCAATCTCATGCATCGTGATTCGATTTCACCGACAAGCAAGAAGCTTAACAAAACTAGGAGATCAGAAGAGGGTTTCTGGTATAAAATTGTGTGCTGCAAATTTTATCATAGATGAAGCTTATTGTATTTGTGTGAATAAGACCAGTGTATACCGAATGTATATCTTGCTTCAGAATATACAGAAACATATAAGTTGTTGCTTATGATTTCCATTTTTTTACTGAATACAGAATGCAATCGACTGCACACCAGAACACACAACACATAAATAACATACATGATGGTTTCCAGGTTAATTAATGAAGCATAATTATTTACATATAGACATACAATGAGCAAAGAAAAACCAAGTGATTGGATTCGATGATTCCTACTATCTACTTTTGTTCTGGCACTTCCATATCTCAAGCATGCTCCTCGAGAAGAAGAGGCCAATGAGTGATTAGCTTGCATATATTGGATACCATTCTCCATCTCTCACCGAGTAGCTTGCGGTCAGACATCTACAACCATGAGTGGTGAAGCCCCAGCCAATCTCGCAGCCAATACCCAAGAGCAGACATCTAAGACCATGAGTGGTGAAGCCGCAGCCAATACCCAAGAGCGAGGATTGGGCCACTGGAGGTCAATACCCAAGGGAAGCCAATCACGGTGCTTTCGAAGGCCAATGCTCACAACCTAATTTTTTTCCAACTACATAGGAAACCCATGGGCATCAGCTGCTCGAAAAATCGTAGGAATGAATTTGGTGGAATCTGAATACCATTCTTTGCAAGAGCTTTTTTTCAGAGCAACACCATTGTTTTGTAGGGAATTTGGTAGATTTTGTTTCAGTTTCAAGCACTAAGAATTGTAAGAATTTGTTTCAGTACCTTCTGGAGAGATTCAAATACTATTATTAGCTAGCAAATTATTGTAATTAACTAGCAAATCAATGTTCGGATCACTTTACAATTGTTGTTGCTCTCTCTGAAATGTCATAAACGACATGTAGTATTTATGCAAATAAATTATTTTAATTCGCATCTCTTTTGGAAAAACTATTTTTTATTGTATTCTCTATCACTGGAGAGACAAAGACATGGTCTAATAAATGTAGCATGTGAGGGATGAAGCCGACAAGGCAAGGATGCAGATGAAGTAGATGATAGTGGAAAAGACTCCGGATTGCAGTTCCATTGAGGTGGATGGTATTGTGTATGAGTTCATGGCAATGGACAAATCTCATCCTAAGTGCAAAGAGATATATGAATGTTTGATACAACTTTTTATGCAGATGGTGAAGACTAGAGATATGCTTGCCATTTCTTAAATTGATTTTTTCCCTGTCAAGATAACAATCAAGTTGCTCTAAATGACACTAGCAACATGCATTGGAAGAAACATCCAGCTTTATTTTGCTAGCTTTACCCTGTAAACATCTATTATTGTGCTTTAATTATTATTCGATTAAAATTTGAGGATCTAATATTTTGAGGGGGAGTATTTTAATTGAACAATGCCCTTAGGACACGAGTTAAATCTGGAAGCACCTAAATTTTGGATGACTAAAATTTTTGGGTAACTAAATTTTGGTACAACTAAAAATTTTGAAGGACCGAAAAACAATTGTTGCGCTTTACTTATTGTTGTTCATTAAAAATTAGGGGATCCAAGCTTTTTAAGGGGGAACTAAATTTTGTAGGAAACTAAATTTTATTGGGGGGAATGAATAAAAAATATTGTGCTTTACTTATTGTCGTTCGTTTAAAATTATGGATCTAAGATTTTGAAGTGAGAATACTTAAATGAATTAGTAGGCAAGATGAGAGTTTGCGAAAATTTCGGGAGTAAAACCCTAAAATTTTGAAGAAAACTAAATTTGGGGGAAAACTAAATTTTTTGGAAGGAATTAAATTATTGGGCAAACTAAATTTTAGGGGGAACTAAAATTTTTTAAAGTGAAAATTTTGGGGGTGGAAAAACTAAATCTTGATTGAACTTTTGGGGAACTAAATCTGGAGGGAACTATGTTTTGGAGTGAACTAATATTTTTTAGGTGAACTAAATTCTCTGTGAAAACTAAATTTTGAGGAAACTAAAATTTTTTGAAAATGAAAATTTAGGTGGGAAACTCCTTATATTTTGGGAAAGTTAAATCTGGAGGGAACAAAATTTTGAGAAAACTAAAATTTTTGCAGGAAATTAAATTTTCTGGGGTGAACTAAATTTTTGACGGAACTAAAATATTTGAAAATTTTTAGGGGATGTAATTTTGGAAGGAAGTATATTTTGGGGGAACAAAATTTTTTCATGGACCTAAATAACAATTATTACGCTTTAATTAATACTGTTCGTTTAAAATTGGGGGATACAAGATTTTAGGGGGAATATTTTAAACCACTCGTGCCCTTAGGGCATGCGTTATGACTCAATTATTGCTTTTTAATTATTGTTGTTCGTTTAAAATTCAGGGATCCAAGATTTTAGGTGGAATATTTTAAACGAACCGTGCCCTTAGGGCACGGGTTATGACTAGTGTATATATATATATGTGTGGGGAGATGATATGTTGAGCAAGTGAGCAAAATCCCTTAAAGTGAGCAAACAAATCCTGGCCGTCGGATCTGATCGGCTGGCTCAGATCACCCCCGCTCATGTGCGCTCACGTGATCCAAGCATCCATTCCCAACTCATGGGGCTTTTATCCTCCCTCCTCATGGGCACCCCCCTCCCGCGATCATCTCTCCCAACCGAGCTCACGAACGTCCCCCTCTCGTGATCATCCTCCAACCTCAAGAGCGCCCCGGCCCTCTACCTCTTGCGGTCACCTCTCTCCCTCTCATGCCTCACGAGCATCAAGAAGACCCCGACTCCTCGTTGCTAGTATAGAGGTCCGTTATTCTCTTCTCCTCCTGCTTTCTTCTCGTTTTGTTATCTCTATTGTTATGTCTCCATATTTCCCATTTTGAATGCCAGTATGTAATCTTGTTTCATATCTTTTGTCTCTCTCGTGCTCATGTTACCTTACCAATTCAAGAGACAAGGTGGGAACATTATTTCCCATATTTGATGTTTGTGCTTTGTTCAAGCCTGTAACATTTGAATTCTCAATAAAGAAAGGAACTCATTTGACTGTTATAGTGTAATGTTGGGTTCTAAGTTTTAGGTTCCTCGCACGGAGGCCGTTTGTGTATATGCCTCACTGACCCAATATTAAAGAAGAGCCTGAATATCAGCACCGCCCTCCATCAATTTCTACGTTCGTTGCTCCACCACCGAGAATCGTCGCCCTCCACCTCTCGTTCCTCCGCCACTGAGAGATCGTCGCCCCACCTCTAAACCCACTTCATCCCCCACCTCACCCACTTCACCCGCTGGCAGCATTCTTCTTGTTCAAACCTGCTACCTACAAAAAGGCATGAATCACTTATTCATCTCGGTTACATATTCAAGTATATCAATTTGGAATCCCCGTTATCAAGATTCTACAAAGTTAAGATTTCACTATAAAATTTTTAGTTTATTGTTAGACTGATAAATGGGCAAGTTAATACAGGTTTCAGCATTTGCAAATAAATAATGTGCTCCTCATAAATAACTGACAAACTTCTTACGAAACATTTGCTCCTTATTCTGGTAATATTTGAAGGTACTCGGTGACATTTTCTTATTTCTCTTTCTCCAAATAAGCTATCTTATTTCTCTTTTGTTCCTTATATGCAGAAAGTTTCCTGGAAAGGCAACCGTTTGTCGGATTCTCTTTACATTGATTCAGAGTTCATGTTTGATGTATAGTTTCAACTAAGGCCCAGGGGCGGAACCAGGATGAGATGATTGAGGGGGGGATGGCAAGGTTAATTCTCTACCAATGTCATTTCAGGACGTTTCGCCCATGTCGCTAGTCGATCCAAATGAGCATTCATTCTGATCTACGCCGAGCATTTTGGAATAGTCACAATTACTACTTATTTACAATTTCAATTTAAACATTAACTGGTTGCAAGGTTAATATTAAGTGGTTAGCAGGAGGTTGTTATTAATTTTAATTTTATTCGCCAACTTATTAAGATTAAAACCCCGACTTTCTATTCTTCGGGTTAATATTAGCCAACTTATTTTATTCCCCCGAAGAATAGAAAGTCGATGAATCAACTTATTAAAAATTGCAAACATTTTTTGTTAGTTAATGAGAGCCTATGAGCTTTCTTCCCCCAAAAGAGTCAATAATCACTCATTTTTTGTTCACTGGAACTGGACATGAATTCAAGGACTTGTGTGCCTGCCTGCTAACACTGGAAACTGACTGTCAATTTTTTTAAATAAAAAAAGTATAACTATATTCAAGATTTGCACTATATTTAAGGGTTCGGTTATGATTTTGGTATTTCTTTGGATTGTGTGCAAGAATAGCAGAAGAAAGCAATGGCCTAGTGAGTTGATATGGAAGATTACATATGCGTGTTGGGACAAATGCATGGACGACAATCATGGCAGCAAGTTTAGCTCGAAAGAGTCTTCTGTATATGTCATTGAATCATATGATCTGAGTTGCATTATCAGTTTTGGAAAGTCGTGGGATCCATTTGGAAGGATGTATGAATTCAACAAGTGGATTCAAGTTCTGGAAAGTTATGAAACAAAATTTTTCATGTTCTGTGAATCTTGTGTTTTGTGAAAAAAATTTTGTGAATTTGTGAGAATCTGTAAATATATGCAATTGTATTTTGTGAATTTTGTGGGCAAATGTAAAGATATCCATGTGTATTTTGTGAGAATGCGAGAATCTATTGAATCTGTTGCACATGTGAGAATGTGAATCCGTATTTATAATTTTAGGTTTATCCAATGCTTGGATGGTTGTTCCAAAGTGCACATGCGCGCATTGATGTTTAATTGTGTTTGACAGTTATTATTATATCTTTTCTTGTATTCATTTCCTATATAATCAACAGGTTTCACTTGATGTATTGACGGTCTGATTAGAATACACCAAAATTGACATGGAAGAAAATACCAAGAACAAGTTTATTAATGGCTTTTCTGATGCAGTTTCAGTGGGAGAATAAGATGACTTTGGTTATAGAAAAATACTTGGATGATGCTGCATAGAGAAAAGCAGAAGCTGCACCCAGTTACAAAATGCCTGGGCATTTGATATTCTCTTATTTTTCCTTATAGGAAGTAGTAAACAAGACTATCCAATTGTAATATTAGAGAATTCACTGCAATTTTGGCAATAAAATATGCTTCAATTCTCTCTGTGATTTTTCCAGCTGAAACTGTGTATCTGCTCTTTTCATTGAAGAACAGCTGAGAAAGCCTGGCACACTGTGGTTACAGATTACACTATGGTTACAGATTATTCCTACATACCTACCTAATCAAGCAGTACGATTAAAGAGATAAACACAACATAATGAACAAGCTAAGCAACAAGAATAAACAAAGCTAACCAAATTGCCACAACAACATAAACTCACAGATCCGACATTTATCGACATTGATCGCTAGTAACACACTTACACATCTAGATTCCTGAGCATGCAATAAAACAATGCTTGAAATATTAAGTGATAAAAATGGTGTCAACACAAAAACAATGTCAACATGATTATCCACAACAATAAATAAACACACAGTTTTCATTGTTTTCAATACATCACTTCCCCATATAACATATCCTACAATTTTGATGGTATTGGGAATATTGCGAAAGCTGTTGTTTTTCATCCTGAAACTATCTCCGACATCAATATCCCGAAACTGTATACATCGGATTTCACAGAGAGGTGTCTAAGCTTTTGTTGTGCCTGTACTCGTATACCAACATCTTCTCTTCTTCCTGAATGCAACATCCCAACAGCCAGACCAAATTCCGATGCTGCATGTTTGTGATCAGGGTCATCTCGTTCTTCAACTCTTTGCTTCACCATGTTGATAGTCAAGATATCCAAACAACCTAACATGATATTAATTGGTTAGTTCTTGAAAGCAAAAGATCGTAGCAACAAAAAAGATTACCGTGCAAATGGGCTCTGTCCGTCTGATGAGATCAAACGACCTCATCGCAAATCAAAACGCGGGCGAACCAGCCTGAAAACCATATAAATCAAAATGTTAGAAACAACCTGTTAGAAACAACTTGGTCGGCACATTTAAGAAATGTTCCACTGGAACATGTAAGAAAATTCTACATGGAGCTTGTTAGAAAATTCTTCATATAGCTTGCGATAAAATTACTGGATTTTGCAGTTGCTAAAAGGCATTCTTCCAAATTCTGCACGATAATTGACTTTTCAGCTTTCCAATGCTTTGAAATCTTATCACTGAATTCTTCAATTTCATGTCTGAGGGAATTAATATCCCAAAAAATTTTCTGCATCATAATAAAATCTCATTTAGCACTCTCCAAGGCAAAAAAATTTCCAGCTGAACAATTTATTGTAAGTTCCCAGTTAAGAGAATACAGAAATGTGGTCTGAAACATTGAAAATACTTTGTCCAAATTGTTCTTCATACCAAAAAGCAATTAGAGATATATTCCATCATATTTAGATCATGCAATTGGTAATCGACACTGTGTTACAATTAGCAGGTCAACAATTACATCAACCATGTTTTCAACTTTCCCCTCGCATCCATGACAGGGAAAAGAAGAAATAGGTGCCATCCAGAATTTTCAAAAACCTTCTTCTCAGAACAGTGTCACATTATTGTTTTTAAAGGACATGTTTGCTGAGTCTGCAAAACGGAGATATAAAAATGAAGACAGTTAGATGGTGATGGACACAGTGACAACAAAGAAGGTGGGCATAAAGCTAGCATCAACAAAAGAATGAATCCTCAAGAGGCATGATATTAATTGGTGTCAATCTATAATAAAATGTAGGAGATTTGAGTGATGAATAATGATATTGGCATCCTAAGAAGGAAGTTCATCAGGGTCAAATAAGAATATATGTATAAACATAACTAAGTTGAATAGACTATCTAATAACTTCATCTAGCTTTCGGAAGTATCATTCCTTGCTGAAAAATATATATGCAAGCAATTTATGTGATAAAACGCAGAATGTTTTAGACATTCCCCCATCCAAAAATAAAAGAAATTGCAACATTAATGCACATGGAACAAAACATGATCAGTAATGTAGAACAAGCAATGAAGCCAACAAAATTGGGTTGCCCTGGATATTTCCAAAAACTACATAGTGCTTAGTGTTTACGGGTGTTTTCTCACCACAGTTCGTTAACCGTCGGCTTTGTGGTCAACATGATCAAGGGGCCGACTTGGGGGTCCCTTGGGATCGCCGAGCCCGCTTGTTCTCGGTGTGGGAGGAAGGAGGGTCGGCCGCAGACGGGGGAGTCCCCGGGTAGCGTCGATCCTCTGCCTTCGGGGAGCTGAGGAGAAGCCTCGGCTCGGTGGGTCGCGCTCGGCCTCGGCTGGGTCGCGCTCGGCCTCGGTCGGATCCGCGTCGAGGGGTAGCCTCGGCGCCTTGCAAGTGGGTTGGTGCTTGAGCAGCCGTCCACCTGACGACTGTGATGGGGGTAGCCGACCGACGCTGAGGGGTAGCCTCAGCGCCTCGGATATCTTCTTCCTGGACAGATGAGGAAACTCGTCAGGGAGGCTGATCACTCCTTATTTTACACCTTTTTCCTGCATGTTTGCATGCCATTTAGATCGTCCAAATCATGTTTTTCACGATATATCGACGATATTGTGATGCTTTTCACGATTTGTTGTTTTTGTCGCATTTCAGGTGATTTGGAGCGATTTGGAGTGATCTCGAGATACGCCTACTCCAGAGTGTCACCGACGACCTCCCCGAGGGGTATTTTGCTGTTGGAGAGGAGCGGAAGAAGAAAGAACGTCGCAGGAGCGACGAGGAGGCCAAAACAAGCTGTTTGGGCATTTTTGGTGTCCCACTCGGCCGAGTGAAGGAGTCGCTCGGCCGACCAGCGAGACACCGCTCGGCCGACCAGATCGGATACGCTCCATACGTGCACTCGGCCGAGCGACGGAAGCCACATCGGCCGAGTGACGAGATCCCGTCCGCCTGAGTGGCACCCAGACGACGCATGTCAAAAATCGCCAACTTACTGTTTTTCGTCTGCCTGAGCTTCAGAAGACCCACTCGGCCGAGTGGCAATTGCCGACCGCCCGAGTACCAAGAAGCCATCGGCCGAGTGACGACAACTCACTCGGCCGAGCGACTCCTGAAGTGAAGACCCCTGAAGGCCCCGACTTACTGGAAATTTACAGGGTTTCTCACTCGGCCGAGCGACTTTTGTCACT
Organism: Scilla litardierei; assembly: GCA_030789695.1. Lineage (NCBI taxonomy): Eukaryota > Viridiplantae > Streptophyta > Magnoliopsida > Asparagales > Asparagaceae > Scilla > Scilla litardierei. The sequence continues at coordinate 422,297 of JAULAV010000053.1, read as the reverse complement.
CGGCCGAGTGCGACGCGCTGCCTGTAGCGAAAATTGCGGATTTCAGGCTGCGCAGTGGTATTTTGGTCACAGTTTTTGGACGATTTTGCGGGGTATTTAACCCCTGTTTTACCCTAGTTTTGTGAGCTTTTCTCTTAGATTTTTGCAGCTTTTTAGATTAACTTTTAGCTTTATTCTTGTGATTGGAGAGGAGAAAAAAGTTGGTTTTTGTTGAATTATTTTGAAGAACTCCATTGGTTTGTGTCTCTCTTCTCTAAAAATTCTATTTTTATTGCATATCTCAATATTATGATGAATTCTCTTATTAATTCCATTGATTATTTTTGTGTTTGTGCTATGAATTGTGAGTAGTCTCCACGTCTTGGGGCGTGGGGATGAACCCTACGAGCCCAATTTCAGATTTGTGATGAATTGGTAGAAATTCTGCTAGAATTGCTATTAGGGATTAGATTGGGATCAATTTACTACGGATGGCTAGGTATTCATATCGATTGGGATTTGCAAGAGATTGGATCCCAATTCGATAGGAAACCCTAGAAATCTGAATTGGGTTGGAATCGAATTTCCGTAGTATCGGTTTGCAAGAGATTGGACCGATACTAGGGTTTCCGGTTGCAATTCCGTGCCAATACCCGTTTGCAAGAGATTGGACGGGTAGGAACTATCCCAACCTAGGTCGCGGCTCGAGTTTGCACGAGAGTGGGCTCGGGGCGCGATTGAACGATGATGTTGATCCTAATGCTAGCTTTCCTAGGCTAGGGTTTGCAAGAGATTGGACCCGAACCTAGGATAGCTATAGACCGGCAACAGGGCGAGAGCGTGAGCTAGGTTCTACATTCTGTTGCAACTAGTTCATCCAAATTTTATCCTAGCAACTTTGATACCAATGAACCATACTGACGGGATACGGTGAGTAGCGGGGATTCCCCATTCCCTAGACGTTCTTTGTTTGATTTGATATTTCCGTACTTTGTCTGACGATTGTGACAGGATCACCAAAGGCAAATTTCTCTCTTCTTAATAGCCAGGTTGATTGGAGCAAGCACTTTCATTCGTCCTCCCTATGTTCGATAACCCGCTCGCCGCTATACCGTGCGATTGCGGTAAAACTACAACCGTTCTTTGGGTTACATTCCGGAGCGATCAAGTTTTTGGCACCGTTGCCGGGGACTACATTTTGACGGTGTTCGACATCGACCACTCGATTATTTCTTCTTTCTTTACTCTCTTCTATATCTTATTCTAACTATGTTTGCAGCCCTATTTGCATATTCTCCCCGTATTTTGCATAAGATCTTAACAGGGAGAATGGAGGATGCAATGTCAACAATAGAGCTCAGTCAGGAAGATTATGACTCCTTCACAGACCTCCTTAAGGAGCTCGTCAATGAGGTCCATGCGACCGGAACTTTTGCGATCGATATCAAGGACCCCGACGAACAACTGTTTGCTAGTTTTGTGATGGACCAAATCTCCCCGGATGGGACTATCGGGGGCAATGTCAGAGTTGATGTGGTCGACGACAAATTATATTTCGAAGACGGCAGAACAGATGCCGAAGAACACTATACTCCCGAAGAATCCTTCAGCAAACCGACATTCAGGGAGTTACACTCTATGACGCTCACTCTTGCTTTTATGAATCGTCTGATGTGTTTCTTGATTCCAGGCACGAACCAGAGCGGAGAGAAGGTTTTGACGATGCTAGCGCAGAATCAGAGGGACCCTATTTCGATGCCTCGTCCTCACTAAGTAGTGAGTCTGACTCCTCACAGGAGAGCGCACCACCTGAACATGAGCTAAACTCGGATGACAAGGAAGAAGCCAAGCTCATGCGAGCTGATGAAGTAGAAGGAGCAGCACCTCTTGGGGTAGAACTTAAACAATTACCTCCGAATCTAAGGTATGCTTTTTTGGGTAATAAATTAACTTTCCCGGTGATAGTAAACTCCCACCTCACGCAAGATCAACTTGAAAAACTCCTAGACGTTCTTAGGAGCCACAAGGATGTCCTTGGCTACACTATCTCCGATCTAAAAGGGATAAGCCCTAGGCTTTGCACACATAGGATCCATTTGGAAGATACCGACGCCACCTCCATAGAGCCTCAAAGGCGGTTAAACCCGAATATGAAGGAAGTGGTTAAAAAGGAAATCCTAAAATTGCTCGACGCCGGTATCATTTACCCCATCTCTGATAGTAGATGGGTTAGCCCCGTTCACGTCGTCCCCAAGAAAGGGGGGATGACAGTCATAAAAAATGAAAAAGGTGAGCCCATATCTACACGCACCGTCACAGGATGGAGAATGTGCATTGATTATAGGAAACTAAATAAAGCTACCCGAAAAGACCATTACCCATTGCCTTTCATTGATCAAATGCTTGAACGCCTAGCTAAGCATAAATACTTTTGCTATCTAGATGGGTATTCGGGATTCTTCCAAATTCCTTTACACGAAGATGACCAAGAAAAGACCACTTTTACTTGCCATTATGGTACCTATGCCTACCGTAGGATGCCATTTGGTCTTTGTAATGCTCCCGCCACCTTTCAGAGGTGTATGACATCCATATTTTCCGATTACATTGAAAATATTATGGAAGTTTTTATGGATGATTTTTCGGTTTATGGAAGTGAGTTTGACTCTTGTTAGGCCAATCTTACTAAAGTCCTTAAAAGGTGCCAACAAAACAATCTCACTCTAAATTGGGAGAAATGTCACTTCATGGTCACGAAAGGTATAGTTCTCGGGCATCTTGTTTCCTCGAGAGGAATTGAGGTAGACAAAGCAAAGATTGAGGTAATCAAAAAACTTCCTCCTCCTATTAATGTCAATGGCATTAGAGGCTTCCTTGGTCATGCGGGGTATTACCACCGCTTCATCAAGGATTTCGCCTCGATTGCCCGACCACTTACTTCCTTGCTCGCTAAAGATACTCCTTTTGTTTTTTCAGGGGAATGCTTGCAAGCTTTCAACACCTTGAAGGAAGCACTAGTTTCAGCGCCCATCATTCAACCACCGGATTGGAGCCTTCCCTTTGAGCTAATGTGTGATGCTAGCGACCAAGCCATTGGAGCGGTATTGGGACAAAGAAAAGATAGGAAGCTTCATGCGATATACTATGCGAGCAAGACATTGGATGACGCGCAGAAAAACTACACAACTACCGAAAAAGAGCTTCTAGCGGTCGTCTATTCCATAGAGAAGTTTCGATCCTACCTCCTTGGTTCCAAGGTGATTGTCCACACCGACCATGCGGCGTTGAAGTATCTCTTAAACAAGAAGGAGGCCAAACCTCGGTTGATAAGGTGGATACTCTTGTTGCAAGAATTCGACTTAGAGATCAGAGACAAGAAAGGTACGGACAATGTCGTGGCGGATCATTTATCTAGGCTCATTCGCGACAAGGAGGATGAGAGTTTGCCTATCGACGACACATTCGTGGATGAGAGGCTATATGCCATAAGGACCGGTGAAGTTCCTTGGTACGCGGACTTCGTCAACTACTTGGCTTGTGGAATTAAACCGCATGGGATGCCCACGCATCAAAAGAGGAGATTTCTGCATGAGGTCCGTAGCTATTTTTGGGAAGATCCATACCTTTTCAAGATATGCAAAGATAGTGTCATTCGTATGTGTGTTTCTAAAGAGGAGGCAACGTCTATCATTTTGCATTGCCACGGTCTACCATGCAGAGGACATCATGCCGCCTCTAAAACAACCGCTAAGATCTTGCAGAGCGGATTCTTCTGGCCAACAATGTTTAGAGACACCCACGCTTTCGTAAAGGGGTGCGATAGATGCCAACGGACCGGGAATATCTCCAAACGCAATGAGATGCCAATGAGGCCCATCCAAGAAATTGAGCTTTTTGATTGTTGGGGAGTAGACTTCATGGGACCATTTCCGTCGAGTAATGGTAACAAATACATCCTATTGGCCGTTGACTATGTCTCCAAATGGGTGGAAGCAATCGCCACCCCTACTAATGATGCAAGGGTTGTCTCTAAGTTCTTCAAGCAGAATATCTTCCCGCGTTTCGGAGTGCCTCGCACCTTAATAAGAGACGGGGGAGCCATTTCATAGAAAACAAGTTTGAAGCCATGCTAAAGAAGTACGGGGTAAACCATAGAGTTGGCATGGCATATCACCCCCAGACAAGCGAGCAAGTGGAAGTCTCAAATAGAGAGATCAAGCAAATTCTTGAGAAGACTGTGGATCGATCTAGAAAGGATTGGTCAATGAAGTTAAACGACGCTCTATGGGCATATCGAACGGCCTTTCGCACTCCCATCGGCACCACACCGTTCCGACTCGTTTATGGGAAAGCTTGCCACTTGCCGGTAGAATTGGAACACCGCGCATATTGGGCCATCAAGAACTTTAATTATGATTACAAAAGTGCGGCGGTGAGGCGACTCTTAGACATCAACGAGCTTGATGAGATAAGAAGAGACGCCTACGAGAGCTCAAGAATTTATAAAGAAAGGACCAAGATTCTCCACGATGCCCGCATAACCGTCACAGACTTCAAGGTAGGAGACAAGGTCTTGCTCTATAATTCTCGGCTCCGACTATTTCCCGGTAAGTTGAGGTCACGTTGGTCCGGACCTTTCACCATCAAACACATACAACCGGGAGGAGCTTTCGAGTTGGAAAGCAAGGACGGTTCCACATTCAAAGTAAATGGTCAGAGGCTCAAACACTATTTCGAGGGAGTCCCAACGGGCGAAAAAATTAGACTATATTTGCTTAAGGGACGGCCGGATGATCTTTCGGACCTCCTTGATGAGGTAATTGAGGAGGCGATCCCCCACTCGATTGGCGCTCTATTCGATGAGGATTTCGAGAAAGGCCCGGATTTAGGCCGAGATGAGAAGATAGATGATTCCCCCGACCTCTCCGCTGAAAATGATGAAGGCGACGCTGATGTCGCAAGGATTCGAGAGCACTGCAAGCTCTCGAAATTAAAGTCTCTGAAGAAAGCTCCGCCGATACGGAAATCGGCGTCACCGGTTAAGCGGATGACCGGAGCAAACGCTAGCTTGGGGGAGCCTCCCCCCAACACTATTCGAGACGGGAGACCACCGAGGGAGAACACGCCGCCGCAACTTCCGAATCCAAGCGTTCTCCCCGGAAAGTTTGATGGGTGCATCTCATATGCACTAAACATCCCGCATTAATTGAAAATCATAGGGGGTCGAGCTCACGACCTTAAATGAGCGCTTGTCGGGAGGCAACCCGACGGTTATTGCTTTATTTTCATTTTTCTTTTATTTTTGTTTTAGAAATTTTCAGTGTTTTGAGTCGTTCGCCCAAAAATTTTATGATAACGGGTCCTATTTTTCCTGACAGGAGAGGAGAATGAGGTACCCATCATTAGGAGGATGCACAATGCGACACGGAGCACCCCAGGAAGGCGCTCGATGCTTAGGAGGAAGATGAAATCGACTGGAGGACGAAAGACGGAGTTTAGAGCCCAAACGAAGACAAACAGCAGAAAACAAGGCTCACTCGGCCGAGTATACTAGTCACTCGGCCGAGCACACAAGTTCGTCCGGCCGAGCCGCTCACGAACGAGGGAAGTCTGCTATACCCAACTCTCTGTTTATTTTCCTGATTTCAGTATAACTGCTACTCGGCCGAGTATATATATTCACTCGGCCGAGTAAAACTGATACGCTCCTAGGGCGAGTCTTGCCGAGTAGCTTGAGCCACTCGGCCGAATGGACTTACTCCACTCGGCCGAGGGTGGCACGGCCACTCGGCCGAGGGTGGCACGGCCACTCGGCCGAAGCGTAGTGGGGAGGGATTTTTCGTTAAAGTTCACTCGGCCGAGCGACCTAGTTACTCGGCCGAGTCGTAACTTTTGTTATATAAAGGGCGGGGTCGGGCGCATTTTTCGAAACGTAAAATCCCGATCGCAGCGCCCCGACCCCTCAGCTCCCTCGCCCGAACCCTTCGCCCACTCGCCCGACCGTCGCCCCGCCGCCGCCGCTCGGCCAGCCACCGCCGGCCGCGCCCCGTCGCGCCTCGCCCGAGTCGCCGCCGGCGGTCACCACTCCGGCCACCTCCGGTAAACCCCATTTTAGCCTATTTTCTCCTCTTTTGTTTGTTTTTCAAGGATCCATGCGTTAAACGAACCCCAAACCCAAATTGATTTCTATATCTATCTATTATACCCCTAATACTCCATACGTTTTGAATATTACTCGCTGATATCTCCATTTCATGCGCAGGTTGTTTCTGGGAGCTTAGGGGAGCCCAGGGGAGCTTCCAGGGACTGATTCGGGCTACGTCGAGTCGTCGTCTTCGCACGCTTACACATATTTGCACTCGCGACGTGTCGTTGTACACTCTTTCCTTTACTTTACGCACGCCGCACTTTTCACGCTTTTCGGCGCGTGCTCGGGGCCCATATGCCGCCCCGGACACGGCCGCGGTCGAGGAAAGCTTCCGCCAAGCGGAAGCGGTCGGATGATGCCGGCCCCTCCCACGAGTTGGAGGACTCTCCTCCGCCTTCTCCACCACACCTCGTTCATCCTGCAGGCCCCACACACCCCGCACAGCCTGCAGAGCCCGCACAGCCCATACACCCCGCACAGCCGCTCCCTGCCGCTCCACAGCCACCACCTCCGGCTCCACTTATCGGGCCGCTGGGGATCACGTTCCGGAACGACGCACACCGCGTCTCTTTCGAGCGTATCTCCCAGTGCTCGATCGTACCCTCCAGGTTTGCACACCTTGCCGATCTAGGACGCCTGGGGGTACTAGAGGGGATGCTCACGTTGTACGACAACGTGGGCTGGCGAGATTTCTTTCAGGTGTCGGTGGACACGTTTATCCGCCCGACACTTGAGGTACTTAGTTCGATCGCCCGGACCGACGAGGGATGCTCGTTTCGGTTCATGGACCGGGAGTGCCAGGTCACTCTCAGTATGATGAGAGCCTTCTTCTCGTGGCCCGATGTCCCCGGGGCCGATCGAGGTTACGCCCCCACCCATATCCCCCCACCTTCCTTCGACGCCGGTGCCTTCTGGGCCCAGATTACGGGTCTTCACGCCGCCTTTGACCCTAGTAGGGCCAAGGCCTCGGCCATTGTCCATCCCTGCCTCCGTATTTTTCAGCGCCTTATGGCGACGACCTTTTTGGCTAGATATGAGCCAGGTACGATGTCCACGCCAGAGCTCTACATGATCTACGTGATGACACGGCCCAGAGCTCTATCTAGGGAGGGCGATGAGCTGGTCCCCGCCGTCGTGATTGATGTCGCGGCTTGGTTTTTGGACCGCATCATTGTATCGGTGGGCGCTCGCTTACCGATATGCTGCGACAGCCTGATCACCTTGCTCGCTCTTATGATCGACGAGGACTTCCCTGACGACCTGCGACGAGCACCAGGCCCCACTTCTCTGTCGATTGATGTTATGGCCCGGATGAAGATGCTTCGTCCGCACGGTGAGCGACACTGGGTCTGGCTGTGCCGATTACATGATTCTTCCGAGCCCAGCTCGGACTCAGATTGCACCAGCCCATATGGACTGGCTCCCTGCGATGGATGTTCTGATCCCAGCCGCTTACGTGCTCGAGGCCGAGGAGGCCGAGCAGGCCCACGCTGCCCACGCTGCCCCCGCAGACCCTGTTGCACCTGCCGAGCCTGCTGCCCCTGTTGACCCCGTGGCCCCTCAGCCTATCACTGATATTCCTGCCGCCCCTGACACCTCTGTCCACACTGCTGTCGGTGTCGGGAGTACCTTAGCTGAGCCCACTTCCACTGCTTCCACGCCTGTCACCGCCACCACTGGCTCTCTGTCTGCCGAGCCCGTTTCCTCTGCCCCACCCGAGCGCCCGCCGACCATAGTTGAGTGCGGCGAGCCCTCTTTTGCCCCTGCCGTAGAGACCGTAGCCTCCACCTCTGTCTCCACCGCTGCTGTATTTTCCGAGAGTGTCGTGGCGTCTGTCCACACTTCTGTGCCACCGACCTCTCTGGCCGCCTCGCCGCCACTTTTGTATTCTTCTTTCGCTGCTGTTGCCTCCACTTCTCACCGTCCTGCCCAGCCTCGCACTGAGGCCAGGCCCCCACTTGCGAGTGCAGCTCGTTTTGTTCCCTTGCCTGCTGAGCCCGTCACCTACGCCACCAGAGTACGCCAGCCCAGACCTGCACAGCCCCGACCGGTGCGCCCCTCTGCACCACCTCCCCCTGACACTGTACTTCAGAGCATTCGTGCTCTCGAGGGGGCGGTGAGTGGCCTCAGAGGCGACCTTCGGACCTTGTCCGCCACCGTCACTGTGATGGCTGGCCGCTTTGACCTGCTCCCGCACATTCACTACTGTCTTACCCAGGTCCTGGAGCGTCTCACACGTGTACCCCCACCCACCCAGCAGGTTTTTACCCCCACTTCCACACACACTCAGCCTGCTACCACTTCCACACCCACACCCGCTCAGTAGCCTGCACCACCACCACCGCCACCTCCGCCTCAGGACGGAGACGGCGCATCACCACCTTCTTAGGCACCCTTGATGCCATCGATTATTTTTGCCGTTATGCTGACCGTTTCTGCTGGGTCCTGATGCTTTTTGACCCCCCTCCCCTCATTTATTTTGGGATTCTCATTCTGATCGTATCTTTATATATCTTTTTTTGGGAGAGAGGGAGAGTTTTTGGTGCCACACCTATATATCTGATCACTCCTTCATTTGCATGCATCATGTCCGCATCATATTTTTCGTTTCATTATTTTTCCTTTTTTTCCTTCCATCATGCATGCATCCTCACTTACCCCTCACATTACTTGTCTCTCGGTGTGCCACGCTTTGCACATTGAGGACACTGTGCCATTTAGCTTGGGGGAGTGAATTCTCACGTTCTTTTTGATTTACCACCTTTATTTTTAGTTTTTCACGCCATTTTCCGCTTTTGCATTTATTTTCATCACTTTTCCTTTATTTTACCATGCATCACGTTTTTCTTATTTTTCTGTGTGCCGCATTGTAAATAGTTCCATTTTCCCCTTTATCTTTATTTTCTTTTTCATCTCATGCCAGAGATGACTTTTCTATGATGATGATTACGTGGAGTTAGCTTCCTTTATATGCATGCTATATTTGTCATGTCTTAGACTTTATTTCTGATATCATATGCTATGACTTGCCTTGCATCTAGAGATAGTAACCCACGCTTTTTCCACATGAAAATGGATGAAATTTTATTATTAGCTTAGTTTGAATGTTCATATGTATGCTATCGCAGAAAACACACCAAGATTCACGCATTGAATGCCTATATCTGGAGTACCGATTTCTTTTCCTATGTCACTTCTATATGCATGATTCGTACATTTCACTTCAGGATGATTGAATGATGTTAGCTATGATAAATCTGGATTAGTTAGCTTTTTTGTGATCGAAACTGAGTAGATTAGATTACCCTGCTGAAGTTGTCGTGCATGTCTTATAGAGTGAGCCGAGAGATATATTTATTTCTTTCTCCACAAATCTTGAACATCATTTCTCTACTTTTAAAATCATTGGTGAATCTCTCCTTAGCGATTCTATTATATGGCATTTCCCCCGCTATTAATTCCTAGCTCCAAATTTCCCGAATTCAAAAAAAAGAGAAAATATTCTTGTATACCATTATCTCTCTGTGAGTTGGGATCATTGTGTATATATGCTATATCCAAAAAAAAGAAAAAAAATAAAAAAAATAAAAGAAAAAAAAGAAAAAGAAAAAGAAAAGAGGAAAAATCCTCAATAAAAGATCACATCTCACTTTCTTTCTTTCTTCTCTCTTTTCGTGTTCATTTTCATTACTTTTGGAGCTTTATAAAAATGGGGATGTGAATATTTTTTTATGCCACCATGCTTATAGATAAGCTTGGGGGAGGAAATCCAATGAAGTGTGAGAGAGTGACTACTTGACGTTGCACGACAACCTAGGCTAAGTAATATTCTATACTCGGTGAGATTATTTTTAGCTTTACGAAGTCCAGAAATCTAAGCCTAGCACTCATATCATGAAATCCACACTTTTCTATTCTCTCTATTCTATTGTGTGATACTCTTATACTCCTCATAGAAAGCATTCAATTGAAAAGTGTGTGATCTGCGATTTGTATACCGCTTTAGATGATTCAGACGATGTTAATTCTAAAATTATTCCGTTTTTCATGATTATATCGTTGTTCGTGGGTTTTCTATTTCTATTTGCACTATCATACTATGATATCAAAATAAAACTCTTTGACATGTATTTTTCATTCGGAGCATGCTATATGAGTAAGTGAAACCCACGTCCTGAGAAAATGATCTAGCAGCTTCCCTCTTCGCTTCTTTCTTTCTTCTTTATTTTTATTTCGTTTTTCATTCTTCTCCGTTTTTCATTTTTCATTTTTCGCCATTTTCGTTTTCCGAATCCACCGGGTTCACCTTTTACTTATCTTCCTCGAGGACGAGTAAGAGGTAAGCTTGGGGGATTTTGATCACTCATTATTTTACACCTTTTTCCCGCATGTTTGCATGCCATTTAGTTCGTCCAAATCATGTTTTCACGATATATCGACGATATTGTGATGCTTTTCACGATTTGTTGTTTTTGTCGTATTTCAGGTGATTTGGAGCGATTTGGAGTGATATCGAGATACGCCTACTCCAGAGTGTCACCGACGACCTCCCCGAGGGGTATTTTGCTGTTGGAGAGGAGCGGAAGAAGAAAGAACGTCGCAGGAGCGACGAGGAGGCCAAAACAAGCTGTTTGGGCATTTTTGGTGTCCCACTCGACCGAGTGAAGGAGTCGCTCGGCCGACCAGCGAGACACCGCTCGGCCGACCAGATCGGATACGCTCCATACGTGCACTCGGCCGAGCGACGGAAGCCACATCGACCGAGTGACGAGATCTCGTCCGCCCGAGTGGCACCCAGACGACGCATGTCAAAAATCGCCAACTTACTGTTTTTCGTCTGCCTGAGCTTCAGAAGACCCACTCGGCCGAGTGGCAATTGCCGACCGCCCGAGTACCAAGAAGCCATCGGCCGAGTGACGACAACTCACTCGGCCGAGCGACTCCCGAAGTGAAGACCCCTGAAGGCCCCGACTTACTGGAAATTTACAGGGTTTCTCACTCGGCCGAGCGACTTTTGTCACTCGGCCGAGTGCGACGCGCTGCCTGTAGCGAAAATTGCGGATTTCAGGCTACGCAGGGGTATTTTGGTCACAGTTTTTGGACGATTTTGGGGGGTATTTAACCCCTGTTTTTACCCTAGTTTTGGGAGCTTTTCTCTTAGATTTTTGCAGCTTTTTAGATTAACTTTTAGCTTTATTCTTGTGATTGGAGAGGAGAAAAAAGTTGGTTTTTGTTGAATTATTTTGAAGAACTCCATTGGTTTGTGTCTCTCTTCTCTAAAAATTCTATTTTTATTGCATATCTCAATATTGTGATGAATTCTCTTATTAATTCCATTGATTATTTTTGTGTTTGTGCTATGAATTGTGAGTAGTCTCCACGTCTTGGGGCGTGGGGATGAACCCTACGAGCCCAATTTCAGATTTGTGATGAATTGGTAGAAATTCTGCTAGAATTGCTATTAGGGATTAGATTGGGATCAATTTACTACGGATGGCTAGGTATTCATATCGATTGGGATTTGCAAGAGATTGGATCCCAATTCGATAGGAAACCCTAGAAATCCGAATTGGGTTGGAATCAAATTTCCGTAGTATCGGTTTGCAAGAGATTGGACCGATACTAGGGTTTTCGGTTGCAATTCCGTGCCAATACCCGTTTGCAAGAGATTGGATGGGTAGGAACTATCCCAACCTAGGTCGCGGCCCGAGTTTGCACGAGAGTGGGCTCGGGGCGCGATTGAACGATGATGTTGATCCTAATGCTAGCTTCTCTAGTCTAGGGTTTGCAAGAGATTGGACCCGAACCTAGGATAGCTATAGACCGGCAACAGCGAGAGAGCGTGAGCTAGGTTCTACATTCAGTTGCAACTAGTTCATCCAAATTTTATCCTAGCAACTTTGATACCAATGAACCATACTGACGGGATACGGTGAGTAGCGGGGATTCCCCATTCCCTAGACGTTCTTTGTTTGATTTGATATTTCCGTACTTTTTCTGACGATTGTGACAGGATCGCCAAAGGCAAATTTCTCTCTTCTTAATATCCAGGTTGATTGGAGCAAGCACTTTCATTCGTCCTCCCTGTGTTCGATAACCCGCTCGCCGCTATACCGTGCGCTTGCGGTAAAACTACAACCGTTCTTTGGGTTACATTCCGGAGCGATCAGAGGCCGGACCTAGGTTCCGGCCAAATCCCCTCCAATGCCTAAGTCAGATCAAGGTCTGAAGGGATACTCGGTGGGGGAGATCCGGCTTGTAAGGAAGCCGGAATGTCAACCCAGGCGGCGCGAGTTTGGGGGAGGGAGGAAATGGAGTGGCGAATGCCTAGGTCGTTGATGGAGTACCTCTCTGTTGATTACCTGAGTCTCGATCCTCTTCTCCGTCGTCCTGGCCTTCCCCTTATAGGGTCCCTCGTGATTGCCCCACGTCCCACCTCCTCTCACGTCCCCACGATCCGCCTCCGCCTCCTCCCACTCGTGCGTAGTGGAGAGGTGGCCCATTAATGGGTCTGTTAATGGCCATTATGGGATCGCGGATCCCGAGGGGCGGTTAATCTGGCCGAATGGGGGCTAATCGGGTGCCCCCGAGGGTGAAGTGGCTGGGCCTTCAACCCCGTCCGTGGGCCCTTCCGGGCGGGCCCGTCTTCTCTAGTGGGCGCCTCCTTTGAGGTTGGACCGTGGGCCGTTGTAATTCGGGCTGGTCCAAATTAGTCGTAACAATTGCTCCCATCGCCCGGGCCATTCGGCTTCCGTCGGTTCGGTTCGAGTGATGTGACTCTTTCATGATCTGACGGGTGCGTCAGTCGAGGTTTCGCTATTAAATGAATGTCATTATTACCGCTCCGTTTGAACTTCCGTTGGTGCAGTTTTCGAAGCATCGCTGTCGTCTTGATGTCGCCACGTGCTCTCCCTTGATGGTTCAGATCCAATCATCGTCCTCTATATATACGTTCCAATCCCTCGAGCTTCAACTCGTTCGCGCTCATTCCTTCTTGATCTCCGTTCTGCCAGCTTCTTCTTCCCGACATCTGCCTTCTTCTCAGCTCTTATCAAGGTAATTCTTCCACTCTTTAACTCGGGCTATGGCCATACTTAGAATAGGTGATACACGTCCTGGCGAACCGATGCCTGGTCCCGATCGTGCCTATCCCTCGGGGCTCAAAGCTCCTTCACCGCCCCCGGGGGTCCCGGATAAAGGGAAAGGAAAACTTTTTCCGGATCCTGTTGGGGACGATGTGGCCTCGTCTTTTGAGTGATTAGGCATCCCTCCATCAATCCTCCGGTCGTCATCTATGGCCCCTTTCTTAGTCACTAGGGAAATACGAGAGAGGTACTTGTGTCATCCCTATGACGTCTGAATTCCCTTTGGAGACGAGCGGATCTGCTTCCCGCGGAGTAACGAGGTCGACGTCTACGTCGAGATGTTCCATCTGGGGCTCCGCTTCCCCCTCCACCCTTTTATCATTCAATTCACGGATTCCTTGAAAGTCGCCATGTGCCAGCTAACGCCATCCTCTGTCGCGGTGCTGACCGGGTTCATTACGCTTTGTATCACTCACGGCCTAAAGCCGTCTCTCCCCCTCCTCTTTCACTTTTACCGGATCCAGACGGCCGGCCTCGGATCTTGGCTGCACCTCCGAGCCCGTGCGGGGCGGGTGTGCCTGCTCGGTCTGCCCCCTTGGTTGGGGAACTGGGACTCTAGCTTTGTTTTCGTTGTCTTTCCCCGGGTCTCGGTGATCTTGACAGGTTGGGGGAGTTCGCAACAAACCGACAGGGCGGTAACCTTATTCGAGGCCGAGCGGTCCGCGGTCCGCCTCTTGTCGTCACTCTCTCTTGAGGAGAGGTCGGTCTGGCATTTGCTGGACGACCTGCTTCTTAAGTGCACTCTGTGGTCCCCCGGTAAGTTGTCTCCCTTCCTTCCGTTTAACCTCTGGCTCACCCTGATTTCGCTTCCTCTCACAGGGATGGCTGGCCGCGAATTCACCCACGATGTTGACGAGCTTATTTGGCTGGGATCTCGTCGGGGCCGTGGGAGTTCTTCCGGACGGGCGCCTCGCCGCTCTGTAGATGAAGAGTTGCGACGGTCTGAGCCTCCTTCGGGGAGAATTGAGGCCAAGTCTCCCCCACAGGTCGTATCTGGTCCCCCCGGAGGAGAGGTTACTGGGACCGATCCCCTCCTTATTGAGGGTTTCAGATCGGCTCCTCGGCCGTCCGCGGGAGGGAGTCGCAAGCGCTCTCCCCCAATTACCGCTGTCCCCCACGGGAAGAAGTCATGAAAGAATGGCGGGCGCGCCGCCTCTCCTGCTCCCTCCGTCACGCCGACGGATCCCGGCCAGGAAATTGTGCTGACCATTGCGGCCGACCCTGCCGCCCACGCCGTCGTCACTTCCTCGGCTACCCCTTCGGTCTTGGGGGCAGGCTGCATTCTGTCGAGCGCCTTAGTGGGATCGGCTGATCCCCCAGGGACTCAGTGCCCCTTGATATGGCCTTGGCGAATCGGCCGGCGGTGGACTCCGTCCTCCCGGGGACCGTTCCCTCTTAGAGTTGTCCCCCGTGGACATATTGTCGGACTCTCTGGTCGGTCATCTCCGACAGGTTCGAATTCCTGTCATTTCCAGACAGTTGCCTTGCCCTTCGATCTTCCTTGGTATAATCCACCTCTCTTTCGTTTGCAAGCCACCGCGATGGCTGTTGAGGCGCAACGTCGGGCGACCCGATTGAGAAACCTCGAGGATTCCCTAAATCGGGAGCGCGCTCGGGCTGGGGAGGCTGACGTATCCCTTCAAGGTGCCCGTATGGAAGCTTGGCAGCAACGTCGTCGTGCCGACGAGCTTGAGTCTCAAGTACATGATCTCAAACGAGATCTTGTGGATGTCCATGACTTGAGCCGAGAAGCAAAAGAAAAGTTCCGGTGGGAGAGGGAGGATCTCTGGGACCAACTCGCCGAGCTGCGTCGGAGGCTCCGTTTCACCGAGGAGGCTGAGAAGGGCATCGACACAGCCATAAGCCCGAAGATTGCGTCGGTCCTGAGGGAGGTCTTCGGAACTTATGAGGACCTCCTCGCCCCTCGCATAGTGGAGGTAGTCAGGGAGTCGTTCCGGCAGTTCGTGGAGCTCGCTCGGGAGCCGATCCTCCCTCTACCGGGACACGCCGATCCCCACTGCTCGGAGCAAGGCGAGGCCCCGGATGACGCTATCTCTCGCGCTCTGGACCCCTGAAGAGCCCTTGTACCATGTCCCCCCTTTTCTTTTCTTGGGTGACAAATTTTGTTGTTAACAACAGTGCTTGAAAGGATGTTGCTGAGTGATATGTAACACATGCCATTAATGAAAACGATTTCTTCTAGTCAGCTTTTCTTGCGCCACTGGTCTCTTCTGCGGGGGTCCTCCCCTTTGAAATAGCCTTCCATGTTCCTTGACCGGACAGGCGTTGCCCATTTTTTCAGCCCGATCATCGTACTTCACCCTTGTCTAGGGGTGTTGTCCCGGGCTCGCCAGGCTTGGGATGTCATTCTTCCCGCTGATTCATTCCGTCAGGGTGATTACCCTCAGCCTGGCGAGCGGGTGGGTCACTCGGTCTGCGAGGGAGGTCATCCCTCGGCTTGCGGCCAGCTGTCATGCTCGTCGGCTGGGGGAGTTGCCCCCAGCCTTACGAGTGGGCGTTTCGCTCGGTCCGCGGGGGAGAGTTCCCCTCGGCTTACGACCGGCCGTCGTGCTCGTTGGCTGGGGGAGTTGCCCCCAGCCTTATGAGTGGGCGGTTCGCTCGGTCTGTGCAGGTAAGCACCCCTCAACTTATGACCGGTCGTTGTGCCCGTCTGCTGGGGGAGTTGCCCCCAGCCTTACGAGCTGGTGGTTTCGCTCGGTCTGCAGGGGAGAGTACCCCTCGGCTTATGACCGGCCGTCGTGCTCGTCGGCTGGGGGAGTTTCCCCCAGCCTTAGGAGCGGGTAGTTCGCTCGGTCTGCGCGGGTAAGCACCCCTTGGCTTATGACCGGCCGTCGTGCCCGTCTGCTAGGGGAGTTGCCCCCAGCCTTACGAGCTGGCGGTTTCACTCGGTCCGTGGGGGCGAGTACCCCTCGGCTTATGACCGACCGTCGTGCCTGTCTGCTTTTACGAGCGGACGGTTTCGCTCGGTCCGCGGGGGCGAGTACCCCTCGGCTTATGACCGACCGTCATGCTCGTCGACTAGGGGAGTTGCCCCAGCCTTAAGAGCGGGCGGTTCGCTCGGTCTGCACGGGTAAGCACCCCTCGGCTTATGACCGGTCGTCATTCTCCTTGGCTGGGGGAGTTGCCCCCGGCCTTACGAGCGGTCGGTTTTGCTCGGTCCACGGGGGTGAGTACCCCTCGGCTTATGACTGGTCGTCGTGCCCGTCTGCTGGGGGAGTTACCCCAGCCTTTCGAGCGGGCGGTTCGCTCGGTCTGCACGGGTAAGCACCCCTCGGCTTATGACCGGCCATCGTGCCCGTCTGCTGGGGGAGTTACCCCCAGCCTTACGAGCGGGCGGTTCGCTCGGTCTGCGCGGGTAAGCACCCCTCGGCTTATGACCGGCCGTCGTGCCCGTCTGCTGGGGGAGTTGCCCCCAGCCTTACGAACGGGCGGTCCGCTTCGGTCCTCGGGCTCGACTGGCGAATTCTCTGGGGGGCGACACTCCTCCCACTTAATGGTTAACCGTGGTTGCCTTGATTGAGTCCTCATATGTGTCCCGAATCGTCTGCTAAAAACAGGTGATTTAATTTGCACTGACAGTGTATGCCTTCATTTCCATGAGACAGTACATTTGGAGTAATGAAAAATGGAAAAGGTGACAAGAGACAGGGGAGGTTCTGGCTGGGTAGCCCTCCCCCGGCGAAGCGGTGGCTGTTTACTCTATCCCCTCACTTGATGATACGCGTAACCATCTGGACCGCGTTCTCCTTTTTTCCCTTGTCATGCTGCTTGGAAGTTCCTTCTCCCAAGGCGGGGTCGTTGGCGGAGTTCTTCAGGTGCCCCCGGCTCACAAGCTTCTCGATGTCTTTCTTCAGGTGCCAACAGTCGTCGGTATCGTGGCCATTGTCTTTGTGGTACTTGTAGTACTTCTCTTCATCCCTCCTACCTTTCTTCATCCTTCGGGGAGGTCGGCTCATATGTCCCTCCTTCTGGGCTTGTGCTAGGATCACGTCCGGGGCGGTGGTCACCGAGGAGTGCCAGGGCTCTTCCCTCCACGGTCTTCCTCTGGCCCTCTTCTCTTGTCGATGCTCCTCCGTGTCGCGATGCTCGCTCTCATCGTGCTTGGACCCGCGCCTGGTCTTACCCTCATCCACGGCCAGGGCCTCTTCTGTCAGCATGAAGCGTTCTGCTCGGGCCATAATTCCGGCGAGGTCCTTCGGTGGGTCGCTGTGTAGCGATTTCTTCAAGCCCCTATGTCGTAGGCCCTTTTTCAGGGCCGCCTTCACAACCAGCTCGGGGCAGCTATCCACGCTCAATCGCTCCACGTTGAAGCGACGCATGAAGTATCTCAGAGATTCGGCCGGTCCCTATACCACATTGAACAAGTGTTCCGAATCAGGTTTTACCTGCCGCCCGGCCATAAATTACTGTAGAACAACTGGGTGAGCTCCTCGAAGCTGTCTATTGACCGACCGGGTAAGCTGAGGTACCAGGTCCACGCGGCCCCCGTAGGGTGGAGTAGAAGCCCCTGCAGAGCAGGGTGTCATCGGCCCCCTGGAACGCCATGACCCCCTCATAGTCCATCACATGATCCGCGGGGTCTCTAACGCCGTTTTATTTCTCCAGTGTCGGTACCTTGAAGTTCGAGGGTATCCGCGCCTCAGTTATCCTCCGAGTCAGGGGGCATCGTTCTTCGCTGATGCACCCGGGTCGCTCCCCTTCGCCCGCCTCCTCGCCGTTCGGCTGCAATGAGGGGGCCGACAGAAGCTTGACCTCCTCTTGGGTCTTCGCCAGCTTGGGTGCCGGACTCGATCGGCGCGAACATTCTTTCTGGCTCTTTTGGTGGTAGGCCCTTGCTCGGCAGCTGCCTCCGCTCTGGTAAGACCGGACGCTCGCTGATCGGCAATCATCCCGCCTACGTTTGTACGATCCCGAACATGCGGACGAGGCCGTCCTTGAGACGTCGTCCGTCCGCTCTGAGTCCCCCCATTTACCTCTCTGAATGATGTGGGAGTGGGAGACCGCGCCGGGGAAAAACCTGGCATGGTGAACCTCGTTTCCGTGTTCTGCACTCCTTTTCCGTGGTCGGCAACCACGGCGGAGCGAAGAGGTCGGTGATCCTCTTCCTGGCAGTAGGCCCATCCCTTCCCACCCTCGGGGGTGGGAGTGCTGCTAACGAGCTGTTGAATCGTCGCGACTAAAGTTGGGATGTTGGTGTTGGTCTCCTGTGCATAGGCTCGGAGTTTCCCCTGTGTGGCCAGCCGAGCGTCGTCGGTCTCTCCGGTAGCGTGACCGTTCGGGTTCTCGACGGGGGCGTGGTATGCGCCCTCCTCTGGGATGGGTGGCATGCGCCCTAGGCCATTGCCAATGGGTTCCATCTTGGTGGTTTGATGTGGGTGTTAATTCGATCCCACAGACGACGCCAGATGTTTACGGGTGTTTTCTCACCACAGTTCGTTGACCGTCGGCTGTGTGGTCAACGTGGTCAAGGGGTCGACTTGGGGGTCCCTTGGGATCACCGAGCCAGCTTGTTCTCGGCGTGGGAGGAAGGAGGGTCGGGCACAAACGGGGGAGTCCCCGGGTAGCGTCGATCCTCTGCCTTCGGGGAGCTGAGGAGAAGCCTCGGCTCGGTGGGTCGCGCTCAGCCTCGACTGGGTCGCGCTCAGCCTCGGTCGGATCCACGTCGAGGGGTAGCCTCGGCACCTTGCAAGTGGGTTGGTGCTTGAGCAGCCGTCCACCTGACGACTGTGATGGGGGTAGCCGACCGACGCTGAGGGGTAGCCTCGGTGCCTCGGATATCTTCTTCTTGTACAGATGAGGAAACTCGTTAGGGAGGCCGGACCTAGGTTCCGGCCAAATCTCCTCCGATGCCTAAGTCAGATCAAGGTCTGAAGGGATACTCGACGGGGGAGATCCGGCTTGTAAGGAAGCCGAAACATCAACCTAGGCGGCGCGAGTTTGGGGGAGGGAGGAAATGGGGTGGCGAATGCCTAGGTCGTTGATGGAGTACCTCTCTGTTGATTACCTGAGTCTCGATCCTCTTCTCCGTCGTCCTGGCCTTCCCCTTATAGGGTCCCTCGTGATTGCCCCACGTCTCGCCTCCTCTCACGTCCCCACGATCCGCCTCCGCCTCCTCCCACTCGTGCGTAGTGGAGAGGTGGCCCATTAATGGGTCCGTTAATGGCCATTATGGGATCGCGGATTCCGAGGGGCAGTTAATCTGGCCGAATGGGGGCTAATCGGGTGCCCCCGAGGGTGAAGTGGCTGGGCCTTCAACCCCGTCTGTGGGCCCTTCCGGGCGGGCCCGTCTTCTCTAGTGGGCGCCTCCTTTGAGGTTGGGCCGTGAGCCGTTGTAATTCGGGCTGGTCCAAATTAGTCGTAACACTTAGCTAAGGCTAGTTGCATGGAGAACTGCTTCACATGCAAACTCCATTAATGCATCATATTAATATAGCACTAATATATTCCAAGTATCACCGAAAATCAAACCGTCAAAACATCAAACATAAACTTTCCTGCTAATACAGAATATTGGTAACTCAATTCCATATATGCAGAAGCAAAAATTTACTAAAACAATATAGCGTACTGTTTGTATGTGTAATACAAAACATGTTGCATACTATGTTATCAACATCGGCAAGCAGCTCACTGTCGAAATCAACTGAGACTTAGAGAAACAAACATAAACTAATAACAAGTAAATTTGAGGGTGTTTATCGGGTATAAGAGAAATGAAACTGCATATGTCCTCTAATTCCACACTTATTTCACATTTCAAAACTGCTTAGAGAAATAAACAGCTCCCGGCAAAAACAGGAATGATCTCCACCAAAAATAAATTATGGAGCTTAGCACAAAATAATTTATGCACATGTTACTTATGTATATTTTCTTGCTTATCCATGAAATCAAAATTTGTGCACAGTATCTTCCTAATGAATGAACGAAAATAACAGTTAATAACAGTATCTTCGACATTGAAGGACCAATAGAGCTGCAAATGATCCTAATACAGATCGCAAATGATCCTAAGCCCTAATTCCCCAAATCAAACGAACGAAGGCAAGAGCGAAAGCCCGAATTCACTAAATCAATTTCGAAGCGGGGCTAGGTGGGAACGTGGTGAGGGCGAGACGGCAAGCGCCAACTGAGAACCGCGGGAGACAAGAGCTTATCGGATCGCACGAGCTCGAGAGGGAGACGGGAGCAGGAGATCGAACGAGGGAGGTGTAGATGGGAGAGCGAGATGAGAGAGATGAGCGATTGGGTTGTGGGGGCTTCGTCTGTAGGAGAGAGCACATGAGGGAGAATGCAAAGGCGAGAGAGAGGGAGATGAGGGCGTTCGGATTTTGGGGATTTTGCTAGATTTTGGGTTTTCGTGCGCGTGAGGGAGAAGGGGGAGATTGCGATGTGAGGCTGGGTTGGGGTCACGTGATGGGCACGTGAGGATGTGTTGGGCGGGTTAAGTCTGAGCGGTTGGCTCAGATTCGACGGCCAAGACTGTTTTGCTCACTTTAAGAGGGTTTGCTCACTTGCTCACCATATCATCTCTCTATATATGTGTATATATATGTATGTATGTATAAATATGTATGTATACATATGTATACATACATATTTATACATACATATGTATATATAAATGTATATATACATACATATATACATATATATAGTTAGTGCACAGGTAAATACCCTACTGGAGTATCCGAGAACCCGACCCGTTAGGCGTCTGCAACCCGATACCTGCCGCTCAGAGCGGGGCGTTGCTGAGTTAGACGAACGGATCGTTCGATCGTTAGGCATGCGCCAATATTTGGGGGGGAATTAATGGGGTCGAGTAAATGGGCAGCCGTTACCCAGAATCCCAGAGGAGATCGTGCCCAAATCAATGAGGGACGGTTACATGCAATCGGGGAGGAACCACCTATAAATGGACATAAGAACGAAGGTTATGGGTTCCATTCTTCAAAGGTACGAGGTAAGACATAGAACTCTACTTTCTCAGTTGATATTTCTTATATATTTGAGCTTGTGCTGCCAGTCCTGAGACGAACCTTCGTGGGTCAATCTCAGCTGCACAAAGCTCCCTCTCTACCTTAAGTTCCCACACTAACTTAAGCATTGGAGGGGATTTAAGTCGGAACCCATATCCGACCCCCTAACATGTACTAGTGGTCCAGGTCGACTGTCATCATCCAGCATCGAGGGTCGTTATCGAGCCCCCCAGCCTCGAGCGATTGACGTTTCTACAGCTCAAAGGTCGATCGAGCACCGCAACATCGTCAACTACCATCACTCAACCCGGGTTCTTCCAGATGAAGCTACATCTTGGGCTACGTATATGCACAAGTGAATCAATACTCATACGAATAAACCTATCCTTAGGGTTACGTGTAAGAGCAAGTGACTCAATGCCCCTACACAGAATAGACGGAATTACACATAATACTATCTGTAGGTGTTAAATGTATGAGAAATAATTCACTGGACAAGAATGGTTACATGTATGAGCAAGTGAGTTAATGCTCATGGTGACCAATTGGCCTGGCAGCCCGGCGACCAGGTCCAGCGACTGGTCCACGGGCCTTTCAACGTCCCAGGACCGTGATGCGGGGCGGGCTAGAACAGGGCTCCTGGGCCAGGCACGCCCCGGTCCCCGTGCTACTCCCAACGAGCTGATTACCCAATGGAGCCATTGGTTCCCCATAATCGGTGGTTTTTGGTCTTTTTTTGCGTAAAATAACCAAAAACCCATCACAACGGTTATAAATTGTCATATGGGTTTTGGTCTTTTAAGCCCTAAAAATCCCTATAAAACCCCCCATAACCCCACTATTTTTCTTCCAAATGCTAATTTTTAAAATTTTTGATATTCTATATGTTTATGTTGCTTTCTCACTGTTGACGGGTCGTTGGGTGCGTGATTACGTGGACCAGCGTTCTGAGGTAGAGGCATTGGGAAGACAAACATCAGGGGGCCACAACTGAGCGATAGACTATTGATCGCGAGTGATCTGATGTCGATCCCGAGTGATCTGCGACAAATAGAATAAGTGATTGGGTCAGATCTTTATTCTGGATGGAAGAACAAATGAGTGATTGTGCTGCGTCTACATCCCTGAATTGTTACATGAACAATGGATCACACGTTCCACACTCAGCACCATAGCATGGAAGGGTGCATCATTCTGACAATTCACAGCTGGTGTCTTTCGCAGCGAGGCGGCTAGAGTTAAGCAGAGACAGCACAAAGGAGCCGATAAATGTGTGGTGTGGGGGTGATGAATGACATGAGACCAACGAATCACGGTGCTTGCTTGGTAACAGTAGTTGCCCGCATAAACCGTTGTAGCCTCCTTGAAGCTGAGAGTCTGTGTACTCGTTACTAAACCTAAACCTAAACCTAAACCTAATCCTAACCCATCTCTAGCAATATAGACCGGGCATGCTTCCCATTCATTCTTTTATAAGGATGCTATTCGACTAGTCAATAGGGTACATCGCCTCTACTCTCTTCCTTCCATTCGAAAAGAAGAAGGTGTCAGGGGGGAAACCCTGAACTTTTAGGGGGCTCTAGAGGTGTGCTGTCAAAAGGACGCCTCGAAATGATCGAGCCAGATGTGGTCATGTGCACGACTCGCGGATGCCATAGGTGTATGTGGATACTCCCTTGACTGTTAGAGGAGTAACTCGCCTTTAGCAGGAACAGGTCTGCCAAGTTATAAGACTAAGGTACTGACTGACGTGTTTGCTCAGCCATATCCGTTAACCCCTAACCCTAACCCAAGCCGTAACCCCCTAACCCTAACCCTAACCCCAACCCCATAACCCTAACCCTAACACTAGGAAACTTGCTCACACGCAAAACCCGTACTGATCATTTGATTTGTTTACGCATTACCCTACGGGTAGGATTATATCTCAAAGAAACTGAATTTCTTTACATATAACACTAACGGTAGGGTTATGTGTAAAGGAAGAGACCATCATTTAGATGAAACTACGTCTTGGGCTATGTGTATGCACAAGTGAATCAATTCTCTTATGCCTAAACCTATCTGTAGGGTTACGAGTACGTGTAAGTGACTCAATGCTTCTACACAGAATAGACGCAATTACACATAACACTATGTGTAGGAGTTCAGTGTATGAGCAATAATTCACTGGACCAGTTTTGTTACGTGTATGAGCAAGTGAGTTAGTGTTCATGGTGACTAATTGTCATGGTGGCCCGGCGACCTGGCCCAGCGACCAGTCAACGGGCTGTTCAACGTCCCGGGACCGTGACACAAGGCGGGCTGGAACAGGGCTCCCAGCCCAGGCATGCCCCGGTCCCTGTACTGCTTCCAACGGGCTGATTGCCCAATGGAGCCGTTGGTCCCCCCCAATCGGTGGTTTTTGGTTATTTTGGGTAAAAATACCAAAAATCCACCCCAACGGTCATAAACGGTCATATGGGAGGGGGGTTTTGGTCTTTTAAGCCAAAAAAATCCGTATAAAACCCCCACAACCCCACTAATTTTCTTTCAAATGCTTATTTTTTAAATTTTTGATATTCTATCTATTTACGGTGCTTTCTCACTGTTGACTGGTCATGGGGTGCATGATGCTGTGGACCATCTTGCTGAGGTGGAGGCCTTGGGAAGCCAAATATCAAGGGCCACAACCGAGCGATAGGCTGTCGATCGGGAGTGATCTGGTGTCGATCCCGAGTGATATGCGCCAAATAGAACAAGTGAGTGGGTCGGATCTCGGTTATGATTCAGATCACAACCGATGCCTAAATCAGTCGATGATATAATGAGACTCGGGAGAAGTCGTGAGTGCTCAGTTGTGACATCCTCGTGAACTATCTCGCTGAAAGTAGAGTTAAATGGGTGATATGATATTAGAGCATGTCCTTTGTGAGGAGTGGGTTTCCCATTTATATGTTGATCTTCTCATTTGCCTCATAGTGCCTTTATCCCCATTTACTCTCCATGACTTCAAGATTTAAGCACGTATGGGATAACGGTTCCTCGGGACGTGCGATGAAATTTTTCCCTCGCTTATTGAGAATTGTTGCATCCCACGTTCACCAACGGTCTTTTCTGGCTTGGGCCTCTCAGATAGTCAACTTGGATGCGGTCGATGTATTAAAATTATTCAGATGGAAGAACAGATGAGCGATTGAGCTGTGCCTATATCCTTGGATTGTTACCTGAACAATGGATCAGTTGTTCCTCACTCAGCACCACAGCATGGAAGGGTGCATCATTCTGACAATTCACAGCTGGTGTGTTCCGCAGTGAGGCGGCTAGGGTTAAGCGTAGACAACACGAAGGAGTCGATAAATATGTGGTGTATGGTGATGAAGCAGAACTAGAGACCAACGAATCCCTGTGCTCACTTGGTAACAGTGGTTGCACGTATAAATCGTTGTAGCCTCCTCGAAGCTAAGTCTGTGTACTCGTTACTAACCCTAACCCTAACCATAACCCTAACCCCATAACCCCTAACCCTAACCCAAGACGTAACCCCCCAAACCCTAACCCTAACCCTAGCCTTAACCCCCCCCAACCCTAACCCAAACCCTAACCCTTATCCTAACAATATCCCCCCTAACCCTAACACTAACTCTAGGAAACTTGCTCACACGGAGAACCCTTACTCATTTGAATGTCTTTACACATAACACTTCCGGTAGGGTTATGTGTAAAGGAAAAGAACATCATTCAGAAGAACCTGCATCTTGGGCTTTGGGCTATGTGTATGCGCAAGTAAATCACTACAAATACACATAAAACTATCCTTAGGGTTATCTGTAGGTGCAAGTGACTCAATGCTTCTACACAGAATAGACGTAATTACACATAACACTATGTGTAGGGGTTCAGTGTATGAGCAATAATTTGCTAGACCAGTAAGGTTACGTGTATGAGCAAGTGAGTTAGTGCTCATGGTGACCAATTGTCCTGGTGGCCCGGCGACCCGTTCCAGGGACCGGTCAATGGGCCATTCAATGTCCCGGGACCGTGACACGGGACAGGCTGGAACAGGGCTCCTGACCCAGGCACGCCCCAGTCCCCGTGCTACTCCCAATGGACTGATTGCCCAATGGAGCCGTTGGTTCCCCCCAATCGGTGGTTTTTGGTCGTTTTGGGTAAAAAGATCAAAAACCTGCCCAAACGGTCATACACGGTCATATGGGAGGGGGGTTTTGGTCTTTTAAGCCCTAAAATCCCTATAAAACCGCCACAACCCCACTAATTTTCTTCCAAATGCTTATTTTTTAAATTTTTTATATTCTATCTATTTAGGGTGCTTTCTCACTGTTGACTTGTCATGGGGTGCGTGATGGCGTGGACTAGCATTGCTGAGGCGGAGGCCTTGGGAAGACAAACATCAGGGGGTTACAATCGAGCGATATACTGTCGATAGTGAGTGATCTGATGTTGATCCCGAGTGATCTGCACCAAATAGAACAAGTGAGTGGGTCGGATCTTAGTTCCGACTCAGATCATAACTGATGCATAAATCAGTAGATGATCTAATGAGACTCCGGAGAAGTCGTGAGTGATCAGTTGTGACATCCTCGTGAACTATCTCGCTGAAAGTAGAGTTAAACGAGTGATATAAGATTAGAGCATGTCCTTTGTGAGGAGTGTGTTCCCCCTTTATAGGTTGATCTTCTCGTCTTCCTCATAGTGTAGTTATCCCCATTTACTCTCCAAGATTTTAAGGTTTAAGCACGTCTGGGATAACGGTTCCTCGGGACGTGCGGTGGGAATATTTCCATTGCTTATTGAGAAATGTTGCATCCCATGTTCGCCTATGCCAAAATTGATCGAGACAGTTGTCAAGCTGACGTAGACTCTTGACGCCGGGTCGGAGCCTCGTCAGCATATGAAGTGGGACCTAGGTTGGAAGAACTGGGTCAGGTGATGGTAGTTGATGATGGTGCGAGTCTCGATCGACCTTCGAACAGCTAATGCGTCGATCGTTCGAGGCTAGGAAGCTCAGTGACGACCTTTGATGCTGGATGATGATCGTCGATCTTCACCACAGGGATCCGTTAGGGGGTTCGGATCTGGGTTCCGACCCAAGTCTCCTCCGATGATTAAGTTAGTATGGGAACCTAAGGAAAAGAGGGAGCTTGGTGCAGTTGAGATCGAACCATGGAGGTTCGTCTCAGATCTGGCGGTGTAAGAAATATATGCTGAGAAAATAGAGTTCTATGTCTTAGACATCATACCTTGAAATTGGAACCCCTTTACCTTTGTCCTTCGGTCCATTATTGGTGGTTTCTCTTTGTTTACATGTAACCGTCCCTCATTTATCTGTACCCATGCACTAACAATATGCATTTTACTTATCTCTAGGAGGATGTCCATGACTATGTTTAGCCTAAGCTTCACATAATGGTGTCCTCGTATTACTTCCATAATTGCTACCACTTCCTTCCATTAATTCTCGAACAAAAGAGATGTCTGGCACATTGTCTATTTCCAAGTGTTTCGTTTGAGTATTAACTCTATCTTCTGACCTGTGTCAGTATCGATGATGTTGGTTTTATGGAAATCATGTACTGATATAAGGGATGTTTGGAAATTTTCTATTTCTTTTATCAAATAATTTTCTATTACCAAATTATCTATTCTACATTAAATCCTATATACATATATATACTAGTCATAACCCGTGCCCGCGGGCACGGTTCATTTATGATTTTCCCTCGCGAAATGTTTGTTCCCCAAAAAATTATTTGCACAAGAAAAATTTAAAAGAACAACAAATTATCGTAAAAACAACAATTTCGACGTAGAACAACAATTTCGGCGCGGTCGCCGGCAAAATTTTTAACCCGGGCCAAAAGAGAAACGCTTGAAAATGAACGGGGGAAATGCAAAGTGTGGGTGTGTTCGGGCACGGTTCAAAATCTTTGTTCTTTCCAAAAATTATTTCCCCCTCCAAAATTTAAACGAACAAAAATTTAGCTTCGACGTAGGTGCATTCGGCGCGGGCCGGGACAAAAGAGAAACACACAAAAATGAAGGGGAAAATGCACAAGTGTGGGTGTGTGTAGGGTATGGGGTAAAAAGTGAAATGTGAGGGTTTTTTTTAGCAAAAAGGGGAAATGGGCAGTACTCTGCACAAATGTAGTGATTGTGGGGGGTTTTTGAATTAAATCTTGACCCTTGGATGCAAAGGATGTGGATGCATCCTGATCGTTGTTGGTGACTGGGACTTGTCCCAGTCAGCCCTAGGATTCAAAAACCTTTGTGTTTTTAATATATAGATATAATATTTTTCCCCTCAAAATCTTAAATCCACTAAATCGTGTTACCCCAAAAATTTCATCATCTTCGAAATTCCAAAGATCATTTATTCACAACCAATTGTTTTAACCTTAAAATTCCATCCCAATTATTTCACAACACAAAAAATTATGTCAATCTGATTACAGATCATGAATTTTATTATGTGATTAACTAAAACTATATTATTGCATGGGGTGCATTTTCATATATTGGGTAAATATTTTGGCAACGATGATATTGTCCTGTTGAAATTTATCAAAATATATTTGCCTTCCATATACAGAAACATCAATGCTTCCTGTCCATATGGATGGTTCTCTATATTTTTTTCTGTCTCTTGTATATAGAAATTGATTTGTTTTTAAAGACTCAATGGCTTAAACAGCCAATCATGTCTTCAGGATGATTCTATATATTTCTTTCCCTCGTATGTTTCCCAATAAAGTTCAATATCTTTTATATAGAAAGGCAATTTCACCTCACACAGAAGAGCTAGATGCAACAAAGAAAGAAAACAATGCACATATATTGAATTTGAACTGTTGGTGGGCATTTTCCTTTCACCAGCATAATTTCAAAGGGGACGAAAAAGGGATCATCTTGCCTCAGTCATCTCCTTGAAGTAATAACCTTATCAGGTTGTCTATTTATCAAAATTTGACACATCCCCTTTCAAGCACAGCTGAAACTATTGGCTTTAAGAGTATCCATAATCAACCCCTCACTTTACATTGTTTCTGAAATAGTATGAGATCAATATATTATACCTAATAAATATTGCATGGAGTTCCTCAATTAAATAATCTAATTTTAGAATTAAATAAATGTGTTAACATTTTAGTAAGGATTTTATATTGTACATTAAATTAACTGATTGGTCTAAAATCATTTACAATGTTTGTCCCCCCTTTCTTAGGAATAAGATCGACTTGGGCATAATATAGCCTCTCAATATTCACACACCCATCATAATTTTTTTAAAAAATAGTTAATAAGTCTTCTTTCAAAACATCTCAAAATTCTTAAAAAAATAATGCTAGAAATCTATTTGGGCTAGGTGAATTTCCTCAACAATGAAAACAGACATTATTAACTTAGATGCTAAAAATAGCAGGACAACATTGTCCTGATGCAGATGACAATGCTAAAAATAATAAGACAACATAGTATACATATACATGATGATATATGTGATGCTAAAAATAATACAGTTAATAATGCTAAGCCTGGTCACACACTCCCAATATTTATACTTCTCATGATATAAAACTGCTTTTTGACTCATATTCTCCAAAATAAGCATATATTGTTCAGTGAATCAATCAGCAATCTCAACCTGATCCCCGACCTCCATGTCATTATCGTTTATCAAAGATATAAAATTCACTTAGATTCTGATGATTTCACTAGATGCACATATATATAATTTGAATTGCTCCTCTTAGAAATAATTTTAAAAATAAAGAAAACTTATAATCAAAGAAAGAGTGAGAGAGGTCACAATATAATCAAAGAGAGATGCACATGATTATCAAAGGATGAACTTGTTAATATCAACACACATAATCAAAGAAAGAGTGCATAGGACTATCAAAGGAAGAGAGAGTGCACATGATTAACAAAAATCTCACCGTATAATCAAAGAGTGAGAGAGGTCCGTGATCAAAGAGATCAAGGGTCTGCACATATAATCTAAGATGAGATGTGAGCCCAAAAATTACATCACTTGATGAGCCGTGAGAAAAAAGTTTTTTAGAAGAACATGATGAGTTGCTTCCTCCTTTACGCGAGAAAAAAAATTTAGCCGTGAGCCACACAAGATTAAATCAGTGAGCATATCCCATATAACAAAAACTTCAACCAACCATGCAGGTTGAGAAGGAAGGACATCATGATACTTCACGAAGAAAGAAACACATGATAGTTACATAGACGCCAAATATGACAGATTTAAGGAACCCTCCTGGCTAATGAGTGACATTACTTTTAACTTTTGAATTTTGAATTTCAAATATAACCAACTATACTATGCATCTAATTTTTAACGAAAAATCCGGTTCAATTAAGTAATATCAAGTGACAGTCAAGTATTTAGTTCAAAGAAGTCAAATCACAAATGGCAGAATATGGTTATATAAATAACTATGAATAGATGAGAAGATTATACCTCGTATATTTTGGTTATCATTAGATATAACTTGAAACGGAAGGATTCCCGGAGTTCTTTTGTAGGCTGTCAAAGTGGAGGGGAGAAAATCACATAGTGTCGGTTGTAGTGACCATAGAATACCAAAGATCAATCATAAACTACATTTACTAAATTCCTAGCAAAGCTCATCTTCTATAGCCCAAGAAACATAATCGAAGAGGGCATTGTATAACTGTGGCACCAAGTGGTGAAGGCAATTAACAAATCACTGAAAAACCAAGAGACCCACATTGTTAGCTTGCTCCTCCAACAACAATTTCAACTTCTTCGTTATGATCTCATCACTACATGACCCACACATAAATTTCTTGAGCTCCCAATTGCATCAATGATCCTAAAAGAAAATGGAGCATATGTCTCTTACATCATGACATGGTTGCAATTTTACCATCATGCATTCTGTTGTATTGGTTCAGACATAATTTTCTTATTCTAGCTTCTAATAATAAGGATAATTTACTAAATCTTGGAATATGCAAAAGAAGAAGAAGAAATGCAAATTTTGAGTAGATTACATACTGAGCATCACTCTATTACCGGATATTTCTATGCCTACTTTCTGTCAAGCTCCAGGCCTTCGATTTTCACAGCTTGGCCTCTCTTGCAGCCACGCAAGCGAAATTTAGCCTTTTGGGCCATCGTGTATAAGCTAAATGACATCTTGCTCAACAGTAAAGAAAATTATGAATTATTGATCCCAATTTGCTCAAGATTGAAGAAAAATTTCGGGTATTTTGAATTTTACTCACCGATCCACTCCCAATCACAGAGATGCTTGCTAGTAGAATGGGCTTGCTCCACTCCCAATCGAATTATTGATCCCAACCTGCTAAATGAAGTCATGATAATGATGAATTACTAAGAATTAAATCTAAAAAGGTACTTTAATTTTCAATTAACCCTTCCATTATACTTATAATATACTGTGCACGTCTGTTAGAGCAAGCAAATTGTAACTTTAAACCCAAGAACACATTAAATTAAAAAAGGGGAGGAAACCCAAAGAAATAATTGAAATTAAATTAATGTCAGCAGCAGGAGTAGCATCAAGCCGAAAGCAGGACGTCGTCGATAGATACAGAGAGCCATTGAAGTCACATGATTTCCCAATTCAACTATTATAACCCAAGGAAAAAATGCAAAATTTTTCCGTCGATGTTGGTTTCATGTTGGCTTCTATGGTTCATACCTGAAATTAAGAATTAAGCTAGCCATCTTGCTTGCTGGCTTACTTTCGCTTTAATTTGAACCTCGTACCATCACAAACTCGGCATCAGAGACAGCAGACAACTTGGCATCATCCTCTATTGAAGCTGGCAGATTGAGATCGATCAAGCTCTCTACATGCTTAGCAATGGTAGGACCAGCAGCAGCATCATCATTAACAGGAATTTAAGCAGCAGCAACAGCAACGGGAATCGATCTCGATGTTATAGTAATGGTAGTAGCCGAGGTCGAAGTGAGATGCGATCGCTTGTGACCACCCGAGCTTGACACACATCAAATCCCATATAAAAGGAATGATTTGGGTGATAGAGAGGGGGGAAAGGGATGATTTGGGGGTCACCTGAGAATTTGAAGATGATTTGGCTGACATCTATTGCAGTGGAATCGAGGGCTGAGCTTGAGCTTGTTCTTGTGTCAATCGATCCGCTCCTCCTCTAATTAGGCGATGATGGAAAGGCAAGGGCATGTGGCTCTGCTCCTCCTCTGATGATGTGATGATGGCAAGGCAAGAGCATGTGGCTCGAACTTGGCCATTGTCAGGCGAGACATCATCTCTCCCCTTCACTATCGCTGATCCGCTCCTTGAAGTTATGGCCACGGAGGAACTTGAGGAGGACGACTTCGGAGCGGTTGTTGTCGAGGTCAAATAGGTATAAAAATATCTTAGTTTTAACCGAATGCAAAGATCTAATTTATGAGATGATTATATAAAAATATCTTAGTTTTAAGTGAATCAACAAATGTGATTGCAAAAAATCATCATACTGCAAAATCAATTAGGGAAATGAGCCAGAACAGTTTGTTTTCCTATCCAATTCGAATCACCACCAATCTACCATGAATTGAGCATTACCACCCCTAACTTCTTTTTGAAGATTTTTTTTGAAAATAACTCATACTCAGCGAATATATTCTAATAATAATATTAAAGAGAGACAAAGGTAACGTTATTTTCGGTATTAATTAATCGCACCAAAAGCGCCCGCGCTGAATTTGTTGTTTCATGCTGAACGTGCTCGCGTCGAATTTGTCATTCCACGCTAAAGGTGCTCGTGCCCGCACCGCTAAATATTTTTACGCTACTTTGTTCTTTTAAATTTTGGCTGCAGAAATAATTTTTTGGGGAACAAAAATTTTACGGGAGAAAATCTTAATTGAACCGTGCCCGTGGGCACGGGTTATGACTAATTATTCAATATATCTAGCAAGTTACAATGAATGACATGTCATTATGAAATGAAACATAAACAGAAACATAAAAGCTACATTAATGACATAAGAAAAGGAAACATGAGGGCATACATAGGGGACTACGTCACATGCATGGTCAGAAAAACCAATTACGTATTACAACTATAACGAGTAAAGGAATAACCACAATTGCCTGAACTGTAAGTATCTTATGTAAAGTTTTATTATCTTATTTTCTTGACGGGTATTTGGAAACCTGGGTAAACAGATGACATAAGGGCATGTTCCTCACCCCAAGGTGTGGTGGCACTCAAATTACCCCGTCAGTGGTACACGAGTACTGATTAAATTTAACGGGACCTATCGAACTCCCTCGTCCCTGGCAGGAGTGGGAAAATCCTCCACATCATCACACGTATTACATAACCGGTCACTCCCTGCAAGGGCGAGTGAGAATAATCACCACAACTACTATGGGCCACTCCACCCACTCCCTACAAGTGAGTGGGTGCCAAGAATCTACATCTCCTACTTCAGTCCTTATGGCTGCCCTCACTGAGACGTTCCTCCCAAACCCCATCTTGGAAGCTCACCCTCTTTAGAGAGGATTGAAACATTCCATGATCATCTTTGGTTACTCTTATTGCAACATGCTACATATTATTGGAGTTATGATGACATGGCTTTATCGTTCATCATCTTTCATTTCTGGAACGTATCATTCTTTCATAATGACAAGGGTCATGCAACTATGTGTCATGCCCTTCACCCTAACCACATCAACTCATCAAAACATAACATATGGTTCCATGCCACACATGACTTCAATATCCCCAATCCTTAATTTGGCCCATGGCCTAAATACACAAGGGGCAATTCTCATTTTTCTTCAACTTGTGTTCATATGGAAATTTTCACAAACACGTGGTGGACATAATAATATGGACATCAATTCATTAGGAATATAACATAAATAAGCTTTCCTCCATGAGCAACACCGATAACTAGCAACACGAGTAACATTGGCATTAAAGCATGGCTTGAATTATACTAATGACATGCAAGAGTGAGAACTTCTTGGAATGAGTCCATAACAACCACAAGATAACACCAATTGTAATCAGAATTTCGTTTGGGTTTCTAAATGAAGATTGTAGACCATCAAGATATGTCTCCAGATCTACAAATTCATAATTTTTGGATGTCTAGGCAAATTATTGTGACTTATAATGTTAGGGTGCAGAATTGTCCTAGAACTGAATTATTTATCTATAAAGATCAGTTAATTTCAATTAGCTACAGTTAGAATCATGAAAATGTCTCAACATGAAAAATGTAGATAATTAAGTTTGGATTTCAGATTTTCTTAAATTAAGTCATTTGGACAACTGGAATGAAGGTTATGCTTTGTTCACTAACTTGGTACAGAATCTGCCAGAATTGGTAACTTCGACACATATTGGCAATTTTAATCTCGTTAAAGTCAAAATTTAAGAACAGTATCTACATGAACGTTGTAGCTAACTCGATAATATTTCCAGAATATATTAATTTGTAATATTTGGATGAACATAGAGGGAGTTATGCGTACTAAAAAATAACATAGAGCGGGACCTCAAAAACATAAAGAGAGTCATGAGAAAAAGCTAAAGTTGAATAACATGCCATAGAGATTAGGTTCCCTACATCAAGGGTTATAGATTTCTTAACTAAATGCCTCCAATTTGCTCAATGAAAATCCCCCTCAAGCTTCAAGCTCCCAAAAAGTTTCCATCTTGCATTGAAAATCCACCTCATTCTTTCTTCTTCTTCCTCTTTTCTATTCTCTCTTGATATGTGGAAGCACTATCTTTTGAATAGCCAAGTCCACAGCGGTAACTCACATGAAGTTAGTTTTCCTACAATGTGTTCAATTTGTCCTTGCACTTGTTGAATCTATCAACGTTAGAGGACATAAGCTCATATCTCTTTGTTAGACAAGATATATTAGTATCCAAAGTGGATACTTCTGAATTAAGCTCTTGCACTTGGGATTTGAGAGATACATTCTCATTTTCCAAAAGTGTGTTTTGAGATCAAAGTATTGCAATCTCAACATCTTCATATTCACTAATTTGGACTTTGTCCAATTGTGATTTAGGGATGCAACCTCATTTCTCAAAAAATCATTTTGAGAGGCCAAAGTGGCTTTCTCTTTAATTAGTACATCATATAAAGTGCTAACCGATATGCTCATATTTTACACTCTATTTTTGCATATTTTCAGGTCATATCGATTGCCCATATTGCACATTTGAAGCTTAAAAGATGATTTCTGAATGAATTCCACTATTTCTATGTTTTATTAGATTTTCCAGATATATGGAGCAATCAAGAGTAAATTGGAGCTATGAGCATATGTACTGATGAATTGGAGTGGCTAGATTCTACAGGAATGTTTTCTATTCCCAATGCTTATAAACTTTTGAGGCCTCGATCTCCCTTGGTTGACTGGTGGCAGGTGGTTTGGCATAAGCGGAGGATTCATAGGCATGCTTTTATTATATGGTTAGTGTAACACCCCGCTTCCCAAAAGACACCGGAAGCGAGAGCGTTACGCGGTCCGCTTGAACTGGAGCGGTGAAGCTCGAGTTCAATAAGCGTCTGTGATAAAAACACAGAAGAGGTCCTTGCATTTGCGTATCAGAACAATCAGAAAATATTTCATTAAATTAAAAAGAGCACTTCCAGAATTATTCGTACAAGAAATAAGACAACTGGCCTCAGCATGGCCAAAAGAAAACTACAACAAAACACTAATCCTACTACAATGTACTAAAGCTAAAACTCAAGTAGGACGGAAAAGAGGCTCTAGTCTTCCGCAGAAAGCGGCCCTGCGTCTACGGTAAACTCTTGCTCTCTAAGTCAGGCGTCACGAACGGATCCTCTGGGTACTCAAGCTCAGAATCTGACATACATCCACAAACATGAATGTATATCATCAAGGGTTCTGCAAGAAAAGATTAGCAAACCAAGACAAGATATACGACAGATATGAATTTAAGAAGCATTTAATATTTTAAATAAATGACTGCAGCAATTTAACATTTAGCAATTTATGGAAATAAAAATGAACAACCCTAGCATGCAGTTCTAGACGGTTACAAGATTAAAGTTAAGGTTTCCACTGAGTTCATTAGCATGACAATTTTCCAGAGGCCAAAGTTGGGGTTGCAATGTCCATGTCAAGAGTTCACATCTAATCTAGGGTTCTCGCCTTTAGGTCATGATAAGAAGGTCGTTCCTCTCACGGGAGCTTACCGTGATTGACGCTAACCCACCGCGTCAGGTGGTGCTCTTGAGGAGAGTACCCTTCATACGCCCAGTGGCCGCTCAATCCTAATCCCACCCAAAAGTTTGCCGGAACACGAGCCGGCCTAGTCGACTCACACGACATCACGATATCACGATACCACCTTCGAGAAGCACGATTTTCACGATGTCAAAACTTGTTAATATTACCAAACTTACAGGAATTTAACGTTATCAATGTTAATCTGTTATTACAAAATTTCTAATAAGCAGGAGTGGGTTGAAACAATTTATACAATACTTCAAAAGATGTTAGCACATGGGTTTCCGTTGAAACTGATACAGAAACGAATTTTCTTCCTAGTTATTTAAAATTAAAACATAACGTGTGATATGCCGTTGGATCACAAATTCGTCCAGATTATCATGGCATCATTTTCATGCGTCATTTCACGTCTAGTTTTCAAGTTACACATCAATAACTAAAAGTGACGCAAAAGTTCCGAAACTTCAAAAATTCATATCTAATTGTATACTTGCCTGTTTTCGACGTTCTTGGTGTCGTTGGAAATGTCTGGGCGAATACTACGCTACAGAGGAGACAGTTTGCTGTTTTGGCAAAACATGAAATCAGTATAGATGTTTTTATCATTCAACTGAACTTCTAGTATGAACTATTAAGGCTTTGCTAATTTATTTGTTAAGGTGTAATACTTATATAATCTTCTGTTCAATCCTAACACATATGTGATTCAAATAACTAACATCAATGTATCCATAAAACTGGGTGTTTTCTTTTGAAACAACAACTAATCAGGCAAAAATAATATATGTGTGTGATCATTAACCCTAACAACTAGCCCTACTTAAACTTAACATGATAATAACAGGGACAAGGTTATAAAATAGACTAACCCTAACATGTTAACCTACTAATAACACAGTTTGATAAAAACTAATACCAACTACTAACTACAACCAACCTTAATAAGCTTTCGCCTCCTTCGTTGGTTGCAGGTGAAGGGTCGGACGGCGGCAGCTTCTTCAGGTGACAGTGGAGGTCGCGTCGTGTGGAGGGAGGAGATCGAGGATGCGGCAGCTTGAGTTGTAGGGTGAGAAAGGCCACGCTCCATGCGAGGGGGAGGCTGGTAGGGGCTTGCGCGTCTCGTGCGAGGGGGAGATCTGCTCGCTGCGTGGTGAAGGAGGGGAAGCGGCCTGACGTTGTTGCCTTCATGAGGGAGGGGACACGAAGAAGACGAGGAGGCGCTGGGTCGTTTGCGAGGCGGGGAGGCGGCTTACTGGCAGCCTATGGGGGGTTGCTCCATCGTGTGGGCGTTGCAGCGAGAATGGGGTCGATGGGCTCTTGTGTAGGCGCGAGGGAGGAGAAATAAGGAGGCCACGAGCTGCTCACCATTGCGTGGGGAAACAGGAATGAACAGGGCGGCTGTGCTTGGGAGAAAAAGAATAGGAGACCTAGGGTTTTAGTATTATTGTATAGGGGAGTAGGGTGATGTCGGCTGTGAGTAGGGTTAGGCCTTAGGTGTTTTTTAGGGTTAGAAAATAAAGGAAAGAATAAATAGGGAGAGGGCTTCCTAAAATTGTTAGCCTAGGGTTTTAAACATGGAAATATGGTAGAGGTTGCTAACGCATGATGTTAGCCTAGGTTTATCAAATATCTGTTTAGGGTTTATAAAAAAAGAAGTAGGGTACAGCTAGGGTTTATATTATATAGGATTAGGGTGATGTTGTCCTATAGTTTATTATATAAAGGAGATGGGGTATTGAACTGGGTATGGGGTATGAAGAGTAGCACGTGAACAACTCCATCTAGGCCTTGGGGTTTATTAAGAAATGTGCTTTTGTGTGGGGTTTGCAAGAGCTGCACATGAGGCTTATGTCTTGGGTTTAGTTGTTGTGGAGGGTACGGCCTGGGGAGAACATTTCGGGTAGCCTAGGTTTTTATACAATATCAATTGAGTGAGGGTTGGCAGCTTAGGCTTAGGGTTAGTCCTATTATTCTTCTGTTTTGGTGCTTGTTAGATGCATGAAGGCCTAGGCTTGATTTAGGCTGGTTCTAAAAGTCTGGGGCCTAGGTGAGTTCGGCCTAAAGGGGGGTTCCAAAATAGGCTAGTGTTAAAATAGGAAGGAAATTTGGAATTCTATTAATAGGATTTAATGTGTTAATTAAGGAGAAAATTAGAGCCAAGGTAAAAGGAAACTTTTTGAAATGCAAACATTAATGGGGAGTAAATCAGGGGTTAATAAAGCCAATTGAATAATAGGTTTAAATATGATTTAAAATGGAAAGTTCTCATTCGAATTTAAAAGTTTAAAATTTAGAAATTTGAATTCGAAAATATTAATAGGAATGAGTATTAAAGAAATTGGTTAAAGTTAATAATAAAAATAAGATAAAAATAATAATAATAGCTAATACATATAAGGCTAGCCGCTGATACGGGTACGAGGGTCTGATACATCTTATACTACGTATACGAAAAAAATACACGTGAATACAGATAAAACGTATCGCTAAAACTGGTCGTTATATCCTACCCACCTTAAAGACGATTCCGCCCTCGGAATCTCAGCGGCTAAGACACCGAGAAAATGTAAGGGTAACGCTCGTACCTCCTTTTCTAATGCATACACCATAACAACCAGCATGACATATCCAAAAAGTAATTTCTAATATTAACATCAACACCAAAGTATTACCACCGAGAATATTAATCAACGCCAATGCTACCAG
This sequence comes from Scilla litardierei, assembly GCA_030789695.1. Lineage (NCBI taxonomy): Eukaryota > Viridiplantae > Streptophyta > Magnoliopsida > Asparagales > Asparagaceae > Scilla > Scilla litardierei. Next base: position 384,049 of record JAULAV010000053.1, on the reverse strand, counting down.
TAGTAACTATACACATACATACATAACTAATACACAATATATTACCACATGTATTATACACTCACAATCTATAAAGATATAGTACAACAAGTCACATAAACATACCACTAATAAAAATACAATCATTCTTTGTTAATTAACATTTCAATCATACGATCACTTTTACATACCGCATATTACTATATACACGTAATAATATACATCACTATACGTATATACATGCACGTAATACTTTACACCATACACAGATTATATACGCCTTACTCTTAGTACTAAGGTCATCGTAATCTACCCACCTTAGGATCAAGTCCGTCCTCAGGCTTCCTTAAATAAGCTGACGTAGGGGTAAGCTGACTTAGATACTAAGGTCATTCTATCCTGGCATACATACATTATAATGAAACCATATACATCCATATGCATACTCTTACTTATATATACACACACTTTCAAATACTTGAACATACGTTCATTTCACATACATGTACATACTTAAACTACTACACGCCAATCTCGCATCTATGTTCACACACCGGTATACACAACCATGGTAATTTACATACATAGAGCTAGTATACTATTACATACATCCACATACGTAGCCTAAAACATGCGACTATACATACTTCCTGATATACACATGCTCACACATCATCCCGTAGGGGGTAGTACGGTATAACAATCCTACTATACATAAAACACACTTATTCATACAATATATATATGCACACACACCTATAACTAACCACATACATATATACGCACGAGTACACGCCAGACATACCAACAAATAAATCACACAATAAATCTGCACACACAACTATACGTACACTTATTATCATACACCTAACATATGTATCACTGCACTAGCATACAATTACAATCATTAACAAGTATGACTAAGTTACATATACTCCTAGTAGCTAGCCAATACTAAATCTAATATAGCTATTCCCATAGTGATATAGCCAATCACTCGCCTATCTATAAATATTACACTTACTACTCTATACTCGACTATATACATATATATCACAAATTACCGTACATGCACAACGTCACAATAGACAATCACACCATAATAATATACTAAGGGTAAGCACACTTATACATGGGTGGTATATAGAGATTCGCACATACGGGTCCATGTTCACTATCTATTCACATGCACCACAACGACGCCACAATCAGAGCTAAAGGTCTCACTAAGCAGTGATAAGTTCTAAGGTGATAACTAAGCAAGTGTAGGATTCAGAGTTGAATGAGGCAACGAGTTAATGCTGTGATGAACGGTTCCGAATGTGGGATGGATAAGAGGTTAGTCGGTTGGTTGAGATAAAATATTTATGAACAAAAGTAAGAAGATAAAGACGTGTATAAGAATAACGATATCGTCATAACTTACGTAAAATAGTGAGCATACGGTAGGAGTTAAAACGTAGGATATGATTAGTCAGATAATAGGTGAAGAGTAATATGGGCGTAGGGTGGTAGTGCTTGTTTTGTAAAGGAAAATAGGTTTGTAAGAAGAATTTTTTTTTCTTTTCTTAAAATATATGAAGACAAAGATTATAAAACTGACACACAGGATAATGAAACTCTATTTAATCCCAGGAAAGTATTTTAGAAGTAGGTATCAATGACCGTTTCGAAGTACATTAGTAAGAAAAGAGATGACATTTGAACTAGCAAATTAGAAATAAAGTTTTTTTTAAAAAAGTTCATTGCATGAGGAAAATAGAGTAGCTATACAAGGTTGGGTTTAAGTCGATTGAAGTGTAGAAAATCTAAGTAAAAAGTTTTCGAAAGGATTTTAAACTTAGCGAAGAATTCAATAAAAGAAATGTCGAAAATACTTTTTATAGGACCCTGGATCTGAAAAGGGGGGTTCAAGGTTAAGGATGACAGACCTGAAGATTTTACGCGAATCGAGGACAAGGAATATGTTCGACGATCGGGACGTAAGGGCGACTAAGAGGTAACTCCGTGAATACGCTACGATGGCTTTATACGATCATCAATTTGAAAGTATAATGATTAGGAAAATAGTGAAAGCAGAGGACATAATCATTGGGTCGACTAAAGGTTTAACACTAATGTTCTTCAACGTACTAGACTGCGATAGGGGAAACCGAGGTAAAGATTCGTTGAAGAATGAGGTCGAGATCTTATCTACAGATTTGGAAAATCCTACGCTTCGAAGTCTACTCCTTGCAAGCGCCTCAGGTTCGACTTGCATGGTGAAGATCGCTACGTTCGGTTGGGCCCTAGATTCGATGAATCAAGCGAACGACTAACGAAACTCAAAATCTAAGATGGTCAGAGCTAGATGATCAATCGCTAAGGTGACTCCCTAGATGATAATACTAAGTCATGGCAAGGGCGTCTAACTAACGAGTACGAGCGTCTAACTAACTCTTCCTATTATCCTGGCATTGGGTTTCCTATCATGCTGAGATGAGGTATTCGAGTAATTTTGCATACGAACTAATTCTGAATGTTTTGGCTAATGAAAAGTGATCTCATTGTTCCGAATTTCGTAGTTGCAGGACCTGCATGGGCCACCACTAAAACCTGTAACGTCCCGCTTCCCAAAAGACACCGGAAGCGAGAGCGTTACGCGGTCCGCTTGAACTGGAGTGGTGAAGCTCGAGTTCAATAAGCGTCTGTGATAAAAACACAGAAGAGGTCCTTGCATTTGCGTATCAGAACAATCAGAAAACATTTCATTAAATTAAAAAGAGCACTTCCAGAATTGTTCGTACAAGAAATAAGACAACTGGCCTCAGCATGGCCAAAAGAAAACTACAACAAAACACTAATCCTACTACAAGGTACTAAAGCTAAAACTCAAGTAGGACGGAAAAGAGGGCTCTAGTCTTCCGCAGAAAGCGGCCCTGCGTCTACGGTAAACTCTGGCTCTCTAAGTCAGGCATCACAAACGGATCCTCTGGGTACTCAAGCTCAGAATCTGACATGCATCCACAAACATGAATGTATGTCAGCAAGGGGTCTGCAAGAAAAGATTAGCAAACCAAGACAAGATATACGACAGATATGAATTTAAGAAGCATTTAATATTTTAAAGAAATGACTGCAGCAATTTAACATTTAGCAATTTATGGAAATAAAAATGAACAACCCTAGCATGCAGTTCTAGACGGTTACAAGATTAAAGTTAAGGTTTCCACTGAGTTCATTAGCATGACAATTTTCTAGAGGCCAAAGTTAGCGTTGCAATGTCCATGTCAAGAGTTCACATCTAATCTAGGGTTCTCGCCTTTAGGTCGTGATGAGAAGGTCGTTTCTCTCACGGGGGCTTACCGTGATTGACGCTAACCCACCGCGTCGGGTGGTGCTCTTGAGGAGAGTACCCTTCATACACCCAGTAGCCGTTCAACCCTAACACTACCCAAAAGTTTGCCGTAACACGAGCCGGCCTAGTCGACTCACACGACATCACGATATCACGATACCGCCTTCGAGGCGCACGATTTTCACGATGTCAAAACTTGTTAATCATTACCAAACTTACAGGAATTTAACGTTATCAATATTAATCTGTTATTACAACATTTCTAATAAGCAGGAGTGGGTTGAAACAATTTATACAATACTTTAAAAGATGTTAGCACATGGGTTTCCGTTGAAACTGATATAGAAACGAATTTTCTTCCTAGTTATTTAAAATTAAAACATAACGTGTGATATGCCGTTGGATCACAAATTTTGTCCAGATTATCATGGCATCGTTTTCGTGCGTCATTTCATGTCTAGTTTTCAAGTTACACATCAATAACTAAAGGTGACGTAAAAGTTTCGAAACTTCAAAAATTCATATCTAATTGTATACTTGCCTGTTTTCTACGTTCTTGGTGTCGTTGGAAACGTCTTGGCGAATACCATGCTACAGAGGAGACGGTTCACTGTTTTGGCAAAACATGAAATCAGTATTGATGTTTTTATCATTCAACTGAACTTCTAATATGAACTATTAAGGCTTTGCTAATTTATTTGTTAAGGTGTAATACTTATATAATCTTCTATTCAATCCTAACACATACGTGATTCAAATAACTAACATCAATGTATCCATAAAGCTGAGTGTTTTCTTTTGAAACAACAACTAATCAGGCAAAAATAATATATGTGTGTGATCATTAACCCTAACAACTAGCCCTACTCAAACTTAACATGATAATAACAGAGACAAGGTTATAAAATAGACTAACCCTAACATGTTAACCTACTAATAACACAGTTTGATAAAAACTAATACCAGCTACTAACTACAACCAACCTTAATAAACTTTCGCCTCCTTCGTTGGTTGCAGGTGAAGGGTCGGACGGCGGCATCTTCTTCAGGTGACAGCGGAGGTCGCGTCGTGTGGAGGGAGGAGATCGAGGGCGCGGCAGCTTGAGTCGTAGGGTGAGAAAGGCCATGCTCCGTGTGAGGGGGAGGCTGGTTGGGGCTTGCGCGTCTCGTGCGAGGGGGAGATCCGCTCGCTTCGTGGTGAAGGAGGGGAAGCTGCCTGACGTTGTTGCCTTCGTGAGGGAGGGGACACGAAGAAGACGAGGAGGCGCTGCGTCGTTTGCGAGGTGGGGAGGCGGCTTGCCGGTGGCCTGTGGGGGGTTGCTCCGGCGTGTGGGCGTTGCAGCGAGAATGGGGTCGACGGGCTCTTGTGTAGGCGCGAGGGAGGAGAAATAAGGAGGCCACGAGCTGCTCACCATTGCGTGGAGAAACAGGAATGAACAGGGCGGCTGTGCTTGGGAGAAAAAGAATAGGAGACCTAGGGTTTTAGTATTATTGTATAGGGGAGTAGGGTGCTGTCGGCTGTGAGTAGGGTTAGGCCTTAGGTGTTTTTTAAGGGTTAGAAAATAAAGGAAAGAATAAATAGGGAGAGGGCTTCCTAAAATTGTTAGCCTAGGGTTTTAAACATGGAAATAGGGTAGAGGCTGCTGACGCATGATGTTAGCCTAGGTTTATCAAATATCTGTTTAGGGTTTATAAAAAAAGAAGTAGGGTACAGCTAGGGTTTATGTTATATAAGATTAGGGTGATGTTGTCCTATAGTTTATTATATAAAGGAGATGGGGTATTGAGCTGGGTATGGGGTATGAAGAGTAGCACGTGAACAACTCCATCTAGGCCTTGGGGTTTATTAAGAAATGTGCTTTTGTGTGGGGTTTGCAAGAGCTGCACGTGAGGCTTATGTCTTGGGTTTAGTTGTTTTGGACGGTACGGCCTGGGGAGAACATTTCGGGTAGCCTAGGTTTTTATACAATATCAATTGAGTGAGGGTTGGCAGCTTAGGCTTAGGGTTAGTCCTATTATTCTTTTGTTTTGGTGCTTGTTAGATGCATGAAGGCCTAGGCTTGATTTTGGCTGGTTCTAAAAGTGTGGGGCATAGGTGAGTTCGGCCTAAAGGGGGGTTCCAAAATAGGCTAGTGTCAAAATAGGAAGGAAATTTGGAATTCTATTAATAGGATTTAATGGGTTAATTAAGGAGAAAATTAGAGCCAATGTAAAAGGAAACTTTTGAAATGCAAACATTAATAGTGGAGTAAATCAGAGGTTAATAAAGCCAATTGAATAATAGGTTTAAATATGATTTAAAATGGAAAGTTCTCATTCGAATTTAAAAGTTTAAAATTTAGAAATTTGAATTCGAAAATATTAATAGGAATGAGTATTAAAGAAATTGGTTAAAGTTAATAATAAAAATAAGATAAAAATAATAATAATAGCTAATACATATAAGGCTAGCCGATGATACGGGTACGAGGGTCTGATACGTCTTATACTACGTATACGAAAAAAAATACACGTGAATACATATAAAACGTATCGCTAAAACTGGTCGTTACAGTTAGCTATTCAGGATGCTCTTACTACTCGGGATAAGCTACTTAGGTATGGATGCGTTTTTGAGGCTCGTTGTGTTTTGTGTGGTGTGGGGTATGAAGATGTGATCATCTATTCTTTAATTGTTCCTTCAACGAGTACATATGGCGTTCCTTGTATGTCAAATGTGACCTTCCTTGGGGGCCACTTTCATGGTCTGAGACTATTTCTTGGATAGGATGATTTAGTCACACATCTCTTCGTGGTATGATTGTGCGTCTTATGCTAGCTGCGGCAGTTTATGCTATTTGGAGGGAGCATAATTCTCGCTTGCATGATGAGCCACCTAGATGCATGTCCCAGCTGGTTGAGTATGTCAAATTCTCAGTATGTACTCGTGTTGATTCCTTACAAGGGGTGGCTGCTTCCATGGAGAATACAGAGCTTTAATGCTCCTGGGGATTTTCTGATAGTGTTTTTAATTAGTTTTGGGATTTTCAGTTGTGTTTTACTGTAAGGCACGGATAATATTTATACCAGTTGTCTAAGTTTCTATTATTGTTAGGGGTCTGTCCTTAACTTTATTTTCAAGGGTATGCCTTTGTGCTTGTGTATATTAGTTTTTTTGGTTATAATAATTACCTTATCTATAAAAATGAGCATATGCACGCATGCTGGAGCATCAGTGACTAAGATACTGAGGAGCTTATGGTGCCAGAAGAGAATGAGAAGCAAGAGGAAGAGAAGAGAAAGATAAAGAACTGAAGAAGAAGGAGAAGCCAAGCATCAAGTTCATTTAATCAGCTCACTCGACTGAGTGGAGCAATCCACTCGACCGAGTGAGGCTGACACTGGCCCAGTCCAAGCTCCAAAGTATATAAAGTCACTCAACAGAGTGAACAAACTCACTTGATCGAGTGAGATAGTCGGCCAAATCCACCATCTGCTAGAGCAGCTACTCGGTCGAGTAGCACTTTCACTCCACCGAGTGAATCGATCACTCGACCAAGTGACTCGGTCACTCGACCGAGTGAAGAGAAGAACAGAATGCTGATTTTTGGAGCTGATCCAGGAATTTCTACACAGACGAGTAGAAAATCTCACTCAATCGAGTGAGATTGTGTCTAGAATTTGGAAACTAAGCTGTAACTCGAGTTTTGGGTATTTGGGTTGACTTTTACTTAGGTTTTTGGACTGGTATAAATAAGAAACAAGGTAGTTGTCACTAGAGACGGTGGGATACAACGAAGAAGACTTGAATTTTATTTCTTTTGCTTTTGCTATTTATCGGAGAATCCCTAGTTCTTAATTTTCTCTTGTTATTTTGAATCTTTGGGAGAACATCAGTTTGTCTAAACTCTTGATCTAATTGCTTTAATGAATATTTCTTGTTTACATCTCTTTGCAATGATGAATCTTGTTATTTCCATGAATCTCATTGCTATGATCACGTTTATTAGTGAGTAGTGTCTTTGTTATCGGGCAAAAGGATGAACCCTATAGATCTAGGGTTTGATATATGAAATCGATTAAAATCCTTGTTGCTAAAATTATTTTAGGGTTAGATTATGGTTGATTAACTACAAATAGCTAGGGATTTCTACTTAGATCTTGATAGCTCAAGCAAGGATCTTGATCTATAGGAAGCCCTATATATTTGATTTAGACCTATAATTTGGATATCCTAGATATGGTACACGAGAGTGACCAAAGTTAGCATCTTTATTATATTTCTAAAATTATATTCATCCGTACGACGGTAAGATGAATACAAACCATCATAATCTAAATTCCAAATCATGTCGCTTGACAGTGGACTTAAGCGAGGATTGAATTATATTGTAGATCTTAATGCTAATAATTCAACTTGTCTTACACGAGAGTGAGAATCTAGCTTGAGTTATTATAGACTTGTGTAGAGCGAGGGCGTGCACCAATTCACAACATAGTTGTAACAATTTCACCCTAAACTAAGAGTTAGTAATTAAGAGTTCATATTCATATTGAAACTCGAAAATCTATAGTGTATATTCTTTAATCCTAGACATCTTTATTAATTGAATTACAACCGACACCATTACACATTTGTGCCACACTTCCTACACCATTATTCACAATCTCTGTTACATCTGGACAACTGAGATAATACCAACCGCCTTCCCATGATTCAATACCCGCTTATCACTTAACCGTGCGCATGCAGTAAAACTATATTGTTTTCCGTGTACATTCAGATACGATCAAGTTTTTGGCGCCGTTGTCGGGGAGGCGATGGTTTTATTTTGGTTACTAATGCTACTTTCCAGACTGTTTTATTAGATTTGATCATGTTATTATAGGAGTCGCGATGTGTTGGATAGACTCTAATCCGTCGCATGATGATACTTTCGCGTCCTTACTGGGAGATTTAGTGGATGAAGTTTGGTCCACTGGTCCATTTGCTATCAATGTAGGGGACCAACTTGAACAATGAAGCGTCCTAAATTGCACCCAAGAACTATCTCGTCATGGCGGTGCCAAAACTCGATGGGTCTAGAGTTTAACTCAAGACGATGTCGTTTTACCGCAAGTGCATGGTATAGTGGTAGGCGAGTATCGATCATGGGGAGGTGGTGTGCTCTATGTACCAATCGATCCTAGGTTGATTAGACTTCGGTTTTATTGGTGGAGGTGCATTATGGGATGGAATAATGATGGATGCGAAAGGTGTGTCATGTGGGTATCGAAAACAAGGCTCCACACAAAAGAAAACAAATAAAACAGAGAAAATAAATGGGGGAATGTGCTAAGGTGTTGGTATCCCTCTAACGCTTCAGGCTAAGATGTAGTTGTGCCACTATCATGGATCACCACACTACAAACGATCCGGTGCCAATCTCTTGGATCACCGTCACAAAATATATCTAAATTTGGTGCCACTCTGTTGGATCACCTCTTCTAGTACAAAATAGCTCTAACAATAGGGTTCAACCTAACCCTAGCAATAGGTCTACTCAATCATGATAATAATAGAGAAATCAAGAGACAACATCATATCAAGCATAATAGAAAACAATAAGCAACTATTAAGATAAAGAAAATTTATATTGAATCAAAGAGGAGGGGCCTAGGGCATGACCTAACTCCATAGAAAAGTCTATACAAATCATCCAAGAACAAGATAAGGAATCTCCCTAATGACAGTTACTAAAATAGATTACATACTCCCCCTTAAACCCTAGCAAAACCCTAAAGAAAGCCCCTAATTTCATTCCCAAACTCAATAAGGGATACAACTTAAGTGGTGGGCCCCAGACAGCTCGGCCGAGCACACTGTACAGGCTGTACGAGCACAATTTCCAGCACTGATACATCAACTTGTAGAAATTCCTTAGGACTCATCCGACCTTTATTTTGTGTGTTCTTTGCTGAGTTCGAACCGTCATGAAGTCTACTATCCATGAAAAATATGAGAAAAATACTTTGCCAATTGGAATGATATCAGATCTTCGAAGTGTCGGAGGCTGTCCTGAATTCTGCAGTTTCTACTGCGCTCAGGTGAGCGACCTTGGTCGCTCGACCGAGCAGCTCTTGGTTAGTTGAAAGTGCTGTTCTGGAGAGTAAGGGAGCTCGGCCAAGCAGCTTGATCTGCTTGGCCCGAGCACTGAATGCTCGACCGAGCGCCTTGTTGCTCACCCGAGTTAATTCAACAGAGAGTTTGAATGCCAAATTTAAGGGGGCTACTCGGCCCGAGCGCTCGGGCGCTCAACTAAGCGGCATTGCATTGCCCGTCTTCTTTTTCTTGCCCTTCTTTCTTGTGACATCAGCTCAGCTGAGTAGATAAGATCGCTTGGCCGAGCTGGTTGGCTTAAGACAGCTTCTTGGCAGCACTTCTCTCTTTTGATCATTTTGTCTCTTTCCTTAATAACTCCAACTCCTCAAATATGTCACGAACTGCTTCCCAGGATACGCGATAAGTACGAATCCGTATCAGATATTCCCGAAACTACGGGTGTGAAGAAAAATGAGGAGAGAGAAGAGAAGTATTGCTCGGAACAGAAAAGTCTGCAGGCCACTACGCACATGCTGGGAAGTACAAATAAAGCTCCATTACAGAAATAACACAGAGCACTAAACACAAGTACATTCATTTTATTAATACAACGATACATCTTTTCCATACACCATCTGTACAAGGGGGTACAAAAGTGGGGATACAATAAAAGAGTAACCCCAACCCAAAAAGTACAAAAAGGCGTCCATACCCAGTACAGCACACCCACTAATCTACCCCAGGAAAGTCCAACTGGGTGAAGTTACCCACAGGCTCTACCTCTGAAATGAGAAAAACCTCTGGTGTCGGAACCCGCACAGGCTGCTCTAGTTACTCCTGAAAACCACAAGGTGGGACACGTCAATGCGTGACCCAGTAGAAACTCCTAGCACTCTAGTAGGACCCAGTTTTAGAACTGGTCTACCAATCTAGGGAGGGTGGTCTAACAAGTAATGGTCTCAGGGCATAAAAGTGATCACAACACGATGTGTAAGAATCAAGGAAGAACTTGTGAACATGCATACGTAACCATGTTATAACATGCAAGTGCTGAAGGTAAGTAGGAGAACATATTAACATGCAAGTACTGGACATTTATAATAAACCATGGAATGGATCAGCATGAGTTAACAACATTAACTTAACAGAGAAACAAAGCATGTGCTAATAATATTTATAATTAAAAGACAATTACTTTAAGTTATTGATTCTCATGTTTGGAAACCCGTGTAAACCGTAGGACGCTAAGGAGTCGGACTTCACCCAAGGTGGGTGAAAAATGGTACCACCACCAGCGATACGGACACTAGAGGGGCCTCTCGTAACTCCGTACCCGAACGGGGAAAGGCACTAGAGCGAGACTCATCTCGGTTTTTCTGTGGAAAACGGAGAAAACCATCAATTACCAGACATGGTGCGACACGAGCACACCACCAGCCTCTCCAACTCTAGTCAACTCCCCCTTCCGGGAGTGACGTGGCGAGTGAAAAAATAGTACTACGGTCCGCTCCTTAACACCTAAAGTTTACCCGTTTTCCCTCAAACCCACATCTGTAGTCTCACCCATTTCAAGAATGGACCGAGCACTCCGATGTCATCACTCTGCCTCACTCTCAGTTTATGGATTCGTTCATCATTTATTCATTTCAGCGGTCTCAAAACCGCATTCATATATTTCCATTTCTTTCATAATTTCACCGATGTCGTGATTCAACAATGACCATCTCTTTGAATTCATACTAAGAGCTTCGACATGCTCCATTCGATATAACAAATTCATGAACCATAAACTTAATCCTCTAGTATATAACAAAACATATCAACATTTAACATTGAACTAGCTTACTCATTAACATGAAGCTTGATAACATCATTATTATCACATGGGACATAACATATGATAAATTTGAATATAGAATTTAAACAAAACTTAAGACAAAGCATAATAGTAGCATGATGTATGAATCTGTCTAAACTGTTGTAGCAGAAAGACATCACTTTTAGCCTATCTACAATCAGAATTAATATCTGGTCCTTTCACGAAAGTTGTAGATATGGGTGTTTTCCTTTTACTGACCAATTTTAATAAACTCAGTTGACATATGTGATTTAAGGCGGATTTTCTCCTGACATGTATAATTTCAGAATTCTGAACTAGAAACGAAGTTCCGTTCAAGTTCATTTTTCTATCAGTTACAAGTAGATATAGGATTTTGAAAAATTTCATCGGAAAAATTACAAGTTGAAGATCTTGCAGCCAGCTTTCCAACGGCACCAAGATTACAATATTTCATTAACTGTGCATGGATTTCTACTTATTTTACTGAAAGGTGTCCAGGCTGTCTAAAAACAGACCAGTTTCAGAAACTGAATTTTTACCCTAGTTTTTAGTTCGAATTTTCAAAACGTGTAAACGTGAAAGTTATTAAGGACTTCAATATGAGCAACATATATATTTTTCATGCATTTCTATGTAGCCAATTAAGTGCAGCAAGCTATTAATGTTTCAGCCAATTCTGTGTAAATTTCAGAATGTTGTTCATCTAGCTAATTACATGTTTAACATCTAATTTATAGAATTAGAACTAACCATTACAACATGGGAGTGAGATACAATTCAACGTGATGTCCACCACTTAAACAAAAACAATTTCCAAATCCAAATTGAGTTCCTACACAAAATTTTATAGCATGCTAACTTAAATTAAACCCTAATTTTAAAACCAAATTCTACTAAGAATGATAGGAGCTTTACCTTAAAAGTTATCCAAAAATTTCTCTTGCCCTTCTTAATCCTTGATGACCCTAATCTTTTCCCTCTTCAAGCTTCTTCTTCTTCCTCTAATAATTGAGTATGGCAATGGTTTTTGGCCTAAAGGGGGAGAGAAAGAGGAGAGATGGGAGAATGAAAACTTTTGTTTTTTTTCTTTTCCTTTTTGTATTTTCCTTCTTTTAATTCTCATCACTCTTTCATGCAACAAGAGAAGGCCAAGTGTATACTTATGTGTCATGACTGAAGCCATGGTTAACATGCATATAGACACATAAGTAAGAAGTATGTGAGGTTTAAGGAGAATATGACACATAAGAAGGGGTATGTGTCATCATGGATTTTTTTTCCAAAATTAATCTTTTTAGGAAATTAGAAATACATTAATTAATACCAACTACTCATTACATACTATGTATTTCATCTAGTATTCCAAATATACTCATGTCTAATACTCCTTAAAATTATTTTAAAACATTTTTTATAAAAATTAGGAAAAATTCACAAAAAATACCCAAAATTTATATGTACACGTATGTCCAGAAATAAGTATATTATACTCGCATATATGAACATGGGGTATTAAATTCTACCCACCTTAAAAACAAAGTCCGCCCTCGGACTTTCCAAAACTATGGGTCTAACAGGAGATTGATTAGGTCTAAGGGTCTTTCCACCCATGAAATGCAAACAATGATATATGTATCCATTATACATTCATGTATATACACACTATACCATAAATCATATCCATTATACATTCATGTATATACACACTATACCATAAATCATACACACATATGTACCTACATAATAGTACGCCTATACATACAGACACATTTATCAATACTTGTACACAGTAATAAGTAGAAATATAGATACACCTAAAGCATCAATATACACACCCGCATCCATACACTTCACTTAAAACATATGTACTTACATAAAGATTCACACAAGTATATGGTCAAAGACATATGCTATTTCATGGATACATATAGATATATCTAAATACATACACCTCTATATGTAATCACACACTCCTTATAATTATATATCAACATATATACATGTTCACATAATATTTAAACGCACTCTACTCATAAGTCACAGAGCTAGCATACTTACATATACACATACCTATGGATACACCTAGATACGTCAAAGTATAGATCAAGTATACAACCAAGTATACATCTACCTATAGATACACATATTACTATATACATCACATCCAATATGCATACAACCTTGCTAACATACATATGTAAGTAGGTGTATCAAATATTGATGCACTTATTGTATATAGTCATACACCAATAATGATACACACCGATATGATGCACCACATATCAAGTGGGTAACCATATGCAAATATGTCACTTAAGCACATAAGTAGAAACACCTACAACTATAAAGACAATTATATATAATAGTTCGCACACAAATATGTACACAATATATATCATTATAGTAAATAGTCCTGTCAGTACGTATGTATAGTAATCAACATTCTAATACATGCTCACTTTATATATGCAAGGATACATACATATGTATTCGTATCCAACATTCACTCACGTAAATCTATATTTAACCACCTATATACTGCACAAATATACTTACATACAAGCCGTCAACATAACATATATTCAATGCAGTATATATATACAAACAACACTATATATACTATAGCACAAGAATTATATCAATACAGTATATGTATATATAGACACACACACACACACACACACACACACACACACACACTTGTATACAGAAGACATATTCATATATAAATCTTATGCACATGTTAAACTCACATATCATCACATGATATATAAATACACACCAACCTACTTATGTATATCTATACACTCCACTTAGTAAGCCAATATATTTCACACACTACTTATGATGCATATCCAAATGTAGCTATACATATAGATACATATCTCACTACATCAATTTACACAATCATATTTATCATGTATACTATCATACATTATTATACATCCAAACATACATCCACCTAGACGTATAAGCAAACAGCCATATACCAGTACATATATCATGAATTTGTTCATATATCAATATTTATACTAATAGATACTTCATATTTATATATACATCCATTAGATATCTCTATACAAATATATCTCCTTACATCCCTTAAATTTATAATTTAGTATCTATACTTACAACTCTACATACAATCGTATAGTCATCCATATACACTAAAATCTAGACAAGGTATATAATAGCACATATTTATATACGACACACTGTATTTTATTACACAAATAGCATGCCTTACACATAGGTTCACACATCATATACTATCTACTATTCAATCAATACAAACAACATTTTAAACTTACACCTCATAGTTCGTTACTATACGAACACTTACAATATGACTTATAAGAATAAACACAAATAGTCATACAAGTATCTATAATGTAGTGTACATCTAGGTATAGTTATAGATACACACCTATAGCATGCCAATATACCTATAATACTTGTATATCTATGTGAACACATAACCACACACACACACACATGTATATATACAAACAACTGCCCATGCGTACCCTCAGGGAGCTCTGTACCTTGGGTCTCTTAATACAAGGTCTTTACCCTAAGGTTGATCACCTACCCACCTTAGGACACAACTACCCTTATGGAGCATTACCCGTACTGTCCTTGCACACGCCGCAGTGCGGAGACCTGCATGGGCCACCACCTGTCACGACCAGCTTTCCAGGATACCTGATAAGTACGAATCCGTATCAGATATTCCTGAAACTACGGGTGTGAAGAAAAAATGAGGAGAGAGAAGAGAAGTACTGCTCGGAACAGAAAAGTCTGCAGGCCACTGCGCACATGCTGAGAAGTACAAAGAAGGCTCCATTACAGAAATAACACAGAGCACTAAACAAAAGTACATTCATTTTATTAATACAACGATACATCTTTTTCATACACCACCTGTACAAAGGGGCACAAAAGTCGGGATACAATAAAAGAGAAACCCCAACCCAAAAAGTACAAAAAGGCGTCCATACCCAGTACAGCACACCCACTAATCTACCCCAGGAAAGTCCAACTGGGCGAAGTTACCCATAGGCTCTACCTCTGAAATGAGAAAAACCTCTGGTGTCGGAACCCACACAGGCTGCTCTAGTCTTACTCCTGAAAACCACAAGGTGGGACACGTCAATGCGTGACCCAGTAGAAACTCCTAGCACTCTAGTAGGACCCAGTTTTAGAACGGGTCTACCTATCTGGGGAGGGTGGTCTAACAAGTAATGGTCTCAAGGCGTAAAAGTGATCACAACACGAAGTGTAAGAATCAAGGAAGAACTTGTGAACATGCATAAGTAACCATGTTATAACATGCAAGTGCTGAAGGTAAGTCGGAGAACCTATTAACATGCAAGTACTGGACATTTATAATAAACCATGAAATGGATCAACTTAAGTTAACAACATTAACTTAACAGAAAAACAAGTAAGCATGTGATAACAATATTTATAATTAAAAGACAATTACTTTACGTTATTGATTCTCATGTTTGGAAACCCGTGTAAACCGTAGGACGCTAAGGAGTCGGACTTCACCCAAGGTGTGTGAAAAATGGTACCACCATCAGCGACACGGGCACTGGAGGGGCCTCTCGTAACTCCGTACCCGAACGGGGCAAGGCACTAGAGCGAGACTCATCTCGGTTTTTCTGTGGAAAACAGAGAAAACCATCAATTACTAGACATGGTGCGACACGAGCACACCACCGACCTCTCCAACTCTAGTCAACTCTCCCTTCCGGGAGTGACATGGCGAGTGAGAAAAATAGTACTACGGTCCGCTCCTTAACACCTAAAGTTTACCCGTTTTCCCCTAAACCCACATCTGGAGTCTCACCCATGTCAAGAATGGACCGAGCACTCCGATGTCATCACTCTACCTCACTATCAGTTTATGGATTGGTTAATCATTTATTCATTTCAGCGGTCTCAAAACCGCATTCATATATTTCCATTTCTTTCATAATTTCACCGATGTCGTGATTCAACAACGATCATCATCTTTGCATTCAGACTAAGAGCTTCGACATGCTCCATTCGATATAACAAATTCATGAACCATAAACTTAATCCTCTAGTATATAACAAAACATATCAACATTTAACATTGAACTAGCTTACTCATTAACATGAAACTTGATAACATCATTACTAACACATGGGACATAACATATGATAAATTTAAATACATAATTTAAACAAAACTTAAGACAAAGCATAATAGTAGCATGATGTATGAATCTGTCTAAACTGTTACAGCAGAAAGAGCATCACTTTTAGCCTATTTACAATCAGAATTGATCTCTGGTCCCTTCACGAAAGTTGTAGATATGGGTGTTTTCCTTTTACTGACCAATTTTCATAAACTCAGTTGACATATGTGATTTATGGTGGATTTTCTCCTGACATGTATAATTTCAGAATTCTGAACCAGAAACTAAGTTCTGTTCAAATCCATTTTTCTATCAGTTACAAGCATATATAAGATTTCGAAAAATTACCAAACAAAAATTACAAGTTGAAGATCTTGAAGCCAGCTTTCCAACGGCACCACGAGTACAATATTTCATTAAGTGTGCAGGGATTTCTAGTCATTTTACTTAAAGGTGTCCAGGTTGTCTAAAAACAGACCAGTTTCAGAAACTGGATTTTTACCCTAGGTTTCAGTTCGAATTTTCAAAACATGTAAACATGAAAGTTATTAAGGACTTCAATATGAGCAACATATTTTTTTTCATGCATTTCCATATATCCAATTAAGTGCAGCAAGCTATTAAAGTTTCAGCCAATTCTGTGTAAATTTCAGAATGTTGTTCATCTAGCTAATTACATGTTTAACATCTAATTTACAGAATTAGAGCTAACCATTACAACATGAGAGTGAGATACAATTCAACGTGATGTCCACCACTTAAACAAAAACAATTTCCAAATCCAAATTGAGTTCCTACACAAAATTGTATAGCATGCTAACTTAAATTAAACCCTAATTCTAAAACCAAATTCTACTAAGAATGATAGGAGTTCTACCTTAAAAGTTATCCAAAAATTTCTCTTGCCCTTCTTAATCCTTGATGACCCTAATCTTTTCCCTCTTCAAGCTTCTTCTTCTTCCTCTAATAATTGAGTATGGCAATGGTTTTTGGCCTAAAGGGGGAGAGAAAGAGGAGAGATGGGAGAATGAAAACTTTTGTTTTTTTCTTTTCCTTTTTTGTATTTTCCTTCTTTTAATCCTCATCACTCTTTCATGCAACAAGAGAAGGCCAAGTGTATACTTATGTGTCATGACTTAAGCTATGGTTAACATGCATATAGATACATAAGTAAGAAGTAGGTGATGTTTAAGGAGAATATGACACATAAGAAGGGGTATGTGTCATCATGGATTTTTTTTTCCAAAATTAAACTTTTTAGGAAATTAGAAATACATTAATTAATACCAACTACTCATTACATACTATGTATTTCATCTAGTATTCCAAATATACTCATGTCTAATACTCCTTAAAATTATTTTAAAATATTTTTTAATAAAAATTAGGAAAAATTCACAAAAATCCCAAAATTTATACGTACACATACGTACAGAAATAAGTATATTATACTCGCATATATGAACACGGGGTATTACAAAATATGATGCCAATGGAGTTGCAGTGTCGTCGATTGTGACATTCTCTGCAAAGCGTCCCAAATTACTCGAAAATTCATGAAATCACAATAAAGCCAAATAAGAATCAAATAATTCTAGAAACGTACGAAATATCAACATAAAATGCATTTCAAGCAACTATTTTAACGTGTAAACATATAGAAAAGATGTAGAATATTTAGGGCTGTTGACGAACAGAATGTTCGACGAACTACTTGTGAACAAGCTCGGTACATGTTCGTTTACGTTCGTTCAGGAAGCTTAATGAACAAGCTTGAACAGATTTCTAGAGCTCGGTTAATAAACGAACAGAGCTTGAACATAATTGTGTTCGTTCATTTATGTTCATGAACAAGCTCGTTAAGTGTTCGTGAACAAGCTCATTAAGTGATGTTCATGAACAAGCTCGTTATGTGTTCGTGAACGAACATGTACCGAAAAGAGTAAAATTAGAAAAATACTATATTTTGTACTATACTTGACATGGATGCTTGTAATGGGATTTATGGAGCTATTATGCTGGATTTATTTGTTTTTGTCATGCAAATATTTAATCCTTTTATTTAATTGATTTAGTCATTGGCAATTATGTTTAAATAGTATTATTCCTGATTAAAAAATTGACGATCATTTGTTTGATTGAAAATCTGTTCATGAACAAGATTGATTGTGTGCTCACGAACATGTTCCTGAACATGTTCACGAACAAGCTCGATAAGTCTTGTTAACGAACAGAACGTTCGATTAACTACTCGTGAACAAGCTCGGTAAATGTTTTTTTACGTTCGTTTACGTTCGTTCGGTAAGCTTAACGAACAAGCTTGAACAGGTTTTTAGAGCTCGGTTAGTAAACGAACAGAGCTTGAACATGGATTTTGTTCATGAACAAAACCAAGCTCACGGTTCAAGCTCGTTCAAGCTCGTTCATCAACAGCCTTAAGAATATTATGACACATCAAAATTCCCCTAGCTTACCTCTTAATCGTCCTCGAGGAAGACGAATAGGATCAAAACCGGAGGTGAAACACATGGCTTGGTGAGGACGGTGCAGGTATGAGAGAAGTGATCAAATAATCTCAAAATCATTATATGGTCAAATCAGTACAAAGAAATCACGAATTCATCAACATGAAAGATTTGTCATAAGCACAAAATCATGAACACACACCAACAATATGATATTGCACACTACTATAGAGTTTTCATCGTCGTATTAAAGCATAGTACTCAAGAATAGGATGAAGAATAGAAATCTCGCAAAAGTTTATGAAATTAAATTTTATCCCCTTCATATACTTTATAGCATGTAGAATATACGTAGCAATAGTCACATACTTTTCAATCAAGAGTCCTAACTGAAGCGCAAAAATATCATGCATAGCAGGAAACGCGAATAGAATGTATCAAGACTATACACACCCATATCAACTCATAGAGGTCATCCTGCATCTCAATCTATCATTAAGCATTGGAATTCTCTAACTTCGCCGTTCGTGCACAAAATCAGAGTCAAGCCCATTCATTTGGTTAAATAATTTCCCCCAAGCTTCGTTTGGTGTAACACATCCATGGAATTTTTGTGGAATTGGAATTTTGGTTTGGTTTTCCCAAATTAATATGAATGGCTCTAAGGAAATGAAATTTGAATTTTTGAAATTTGAAACTTCTGTTTCTCTTTTTCTTTTATTTGTTTTTGTAGGAGCTTTGGAATTGATTTGTAATTGTGAATTTTTTGCTCCTTTTTGCACTTTGGCTTTTTGGTTTCACTTTTGATTTTTGGAGTGATATTTGGAATTGTGGTGATTTTTTGGAATGGGTGTACACAAAACTAGTTTGGGAAAAAAACACAATGACATGTAGAGAATAGAAGATATTTGTGGAGAAAGAAATATTATAACACTTGGTTCACTCATTTTTCAAATTTGTGCACAAAAGGTTCAGAAAGATAATTCTTCTGCTCAAATCTATCAGAAGAGTGGGCTATCTAATTATTTCAACAAGTGGTATAGTCCATCTACGTAGTTTCAGAACAAACATGCAAATAGCATTATGAATAAAAACATCAAGGCATTCCTTCAGTTATTGAATTAATGATGCTGAATACTTGGTGTGTTTCCATTGAAAGCATACTAAAATTGCTACTTCATGCATTCAGTTTCATAAAGCTTCAAACATGCACAATTTTGAGATATCAAAAGAAATTTTTAGAGTACTAAAAATATGAATCCTATGAAAAACTCACAAGTAGTGGCAAGAAATTTTTAAAAAAATTGGTGTGTGAAACATGCAAAACGTAGTGCACTCTCCCAAGCTGAACAACACAGTGTCCTCAATGTGTTTGGATATGAAAAAGAGAGGGCAATGCCAAAAATAGGATGTACACATCAAAATATCTCCCTCTCCCCCAAGCTATTTCGGAAGGTGCCCTTGTGTGGATAGATGAACATAAAAATTGCGATGGGGAGCAGAGCAAAAACAAGGTTCAATATTAGGGTGGGTAATCATCACAAATAGAGGGTTAGGTGCAAAGCATTTTTGTTGCCATCATTAAGGGTGAATTTATTTAAACTAACTAATCAAGCAAATCTATATGGTCCTCTCGCAGATTCGTGTTTATTTAAATCAATAAAATTCTACACTACTAGATTAGAATACACCAGGTTCAAATAGTGGATCCAGGATCTTTGTTGATGCATGCAACTGCTCCAACTGCTCTTTTCGTGGCTCCTCCAGGTGCGTTTCTCCACGAACTAACTCCAGTAACGCACCATACAGCATTCCCACAAGGACTCCACATGTATCTTGCAGACAATAGGATATTGAGTATTGGACTTCTCCCTACTTGGTTTTGATGATGAACGAACTTAAATACTTGTGACTAGTCCCCTACTTGCAGTTAATCCATTGCCTAAGCATATCTTGAATATCAATTAGAAATGGATGTCACTTAAGGATCAATCAAAGCATGTAAAGTGGATTGGATAATCGAAGATGATGATTGAAGCTCCTAGAAGACTTCAAGCTTACTCAATAGAAAGAAGAGAGGCAAAAACAAGATGTAATCTTTTTTATCCTCTTTTAGTATGTAGCTTAGTAGTAAAATTATGTTGGAGCACACACACATCTTTCTTTCTGTCCTAGGAAATCATTAGAACTCATTTCCTTGGCCTCCAATTCATTATTCAACATGTGCATTTTGGACCTTTAACAGGCGACTGTTGAACGATTTATAGGCGCCTGTCTCCAAACAGTCGCATGTGATTTATTCTACAGTCGTCTGTTTTGAACATACTTTGTCACTTAGTTTTTGGGCTTTCTGCTATGTTGTGTCTTTATTTTCCATGTTTTTACCAAGCATTCCCGTGTCATTTCGATCGCCCGAATCTATATTTTCGTATTATATCGCACTGTTCTTGGTATTCTTGATCATTTCGATGTTTTATGTGTTTTCAGGGAATATGGCGTGATTCGGAGTGATATGGGACTTTGGACATAACCTGGACGCCGAAGCTCGTCTCGCCTCGCCACGGTAACCCAAGGAGGCCAAAGAAGTGGAGAAGAAGAGAGGAGAAGAGGAGAATGGAGAAGGAGAGAGGAGAAGAGGAGAATGGAGAAGAGGGGTTGAAGATAGAAGAAGTTGCTAGATCACTCGGCCGAGCGCATGATGCACTCGACCAAGCTGTGACACCAAGTTGAGCTACCAACCTCTTTTTCGGGGTGCTCGATCGAGCGTCATGCTCGCTGGGCCGAGCGACCAGCCCGCTCGCTCGAGCTAATAGTCAGAGGAACCCATCATTTGCAAGGTGACAGCTCTGTAAAATTTGAACTTCCTTACGCTTGACCAAGTGACATGATGCTCAAGGCGAGCGACTCAACTTGCTCGCCCGAGCAGCCCTTCTCGAATCACCAAGGTGGAGCGCTACACAAGGCACCGCTCGGCCGAGCAAGCATTGTGCTCGGCCAAGCAGTAGGTCGACAGACTCCAATTTTCCTTGAATTAGTGGGTTTCGGGTTGGTTTTCTTGTAAAACCCGAACCCAAACAGTTTTGTATAAATATTGAACAATTTTTAGAGTATGTTAAGCTTTATTTTTCTGTATCTAAACATTTAGAGCTATTTTGGGAGCTCTCTCTTGGTAATCTCTTTTGCAATCTATTTCTTTGTTTATGGTTGGATTTCTTTGATTTCTTTACCATTGCTTTTATTTCTCTTGCTCTCTCTATTGAAATTGATTTCATGCAATTTGACCGGTTAGATATGCATGTCTCTATTGCTAGCATATTTAGAGATTTTGTCATGCTAAAGTAGTGGGTTTCTAGGGCTTAGGGAGGATCCCTAGGAGCTTAGGGATTGGATGTCAGGTTAGACCTTTGTTGGACAAATTTAGGGTCTCCCTATGGTGATTTGAACAAGGGTTTTGGGGGATTAGCCTTCGTATTGGAGGACCGTGAAAGCGATTCCGTATCATAGGGAGAATCCCCACGAATCCGAATTAGGATTAGTGGTCATTTTTTGGGGCTCGCGCTCACGAGGGTGACCCGAGAGCCAGGGGCAACCACTAACCCCCAATCCACTAACCGATGACTATGAGAGTAGACCGGTTGCTAGAATCAACCATAGGATGGCGTCGCATTCCGTAGAGTACGTGAATGCCTACGTATTTCGAGGCGGGGCCCAAGTGTCAAACGTAATGCATGCATTCCGGTATAAAGCCGATTGCGAGA
This sequence comes from Scilla litardierei, assembly GCA_030789695.1. Taxonomy (NCBI): domain Eukaryota; kingdom Viridiplantae; phylum Streptophyta; class Magnoliopsida; order Asparagales; family Asparagaceae; genus Scilla; species Scilla litardierei. The sequence continues at coordinate 361,435 of JAULAV010000053.1, read as the reverse complement.
GCACGGCCCCTTATAGGGATGCGTTAGATGAGCGTGACGACGAAAGTCTAACTCCCATTCTCATCTCTGTATGTGGCACTCCAACCCTAATCCATTATCCGACGGAGGGTCAATTGACCCAAAATCCATTACCAAAGGCCCTAGCAGGGAATCCCAAAAGCCCTAGACGTTTAATACTTAGTCTATTCCACTTCCTTCAACCAACCAAGAAATCACACGTGACAACCCCGACCACACATTCTCCTCCTTCCACAAAAAGCTAAGTGTTAGACGACCGCCTCCCTAGAGTTCGATAATCTATACATACTATTATGCACCGTCCACTTGCGATGTTCTCTTCTGTGCATCGCGGGCGAGGAACATGCTATAACTTTCATCCGACAACTGCTATACAAAGTACATGCGCCTGTCCAATTATAGGCGCATGTGACTTGTTAGTCAGTCGCATGTCTCTCTCTTGCCAAAAGATCTCTAACTTGTCAACTTTCGGTCAGACGACTGATGTTGGTTTCACAGTCGCCTGCCCAAGGCACATGCGCCTATGAAAGTTTCTACAGTCGTCTATCGATCCTTGTCCTAACACTTTGTGTTTGGCAAGTTATGCAAGTTCTGGCCAGACGACTGATGTTTGTTTCACAGTCGCCTGCCCATGGCACAGGCACATGTGGATGCCACATCAGTCGCCCCAAAACTTCCTTAGTTTTCATAACTTACTCATGTTTCACTCAGTCACCTGTAGAAGGTTTCTCAATCGCCTGATAGTTTTCAGGAGCCTGTCAGACCTTCGTCAGTCGACTGTCCTATGTGATAAATTACCGTTTGAATTCTCACCTACCCTTTGACACAGTGCAGCAGGCGACTGTGAGTTCTTCATCAGTCGACTGTCTGTTGTGTAAATTCTATATGTTGGCTGTTTCCACATGGATTTCAAAGGGGGGTTTGGTTATTTTATTTAAGGGTTTTAGAGATAGAGCTTTTATTGTTCCACTGGAGTCTCTTGGTCATACTCTTAGTTATTCAAGCTTTCATCTCTAAGCTCCCATTCTTAAAAAGCTCTAGAATTCCAATCTCATTCTCTTTTGCTCTCTAACCTAGAATCAAAGTGATATCCTCTAGGTATTTGGTGGTGACTAGAGAAAGGGATTTCTCTCTTTTTGGAAGAGACATCAATACACAACACACTTGCTTCTTCAAGTTCTACTTTAAGGCATATGTGATTGTAAGTGTTGCAATTTCATTTCGAATTTCATAACTTTTGTAATTAGTTTTACTCTCGGTTTGTGAGAGTGGTTTGCTTGATCCCAAGTTGTAGGAGTCAAGGACACGATTGTGTTTCGATTTCACTTGTAGGGTTGCTACAAGTGGGTTTATATGAAACATCAAGTTAGGGTTCTAAGTTGAGTATCCAAAGGTGTAACGACTGCTTTTCATGTATCTGGATTTAATATAATATAATATATGTTTTGGTGGATTTCCTCCTCGTGTGTGTGGTTTTCGTCTCCGTAGCTTTCATTTTCGATCGATTCGTCGTATTTTCTCGTTTCTTCCTTAGGATTGTCGATTTCGAAGTATGTCACTCGTGACGGACTTCATAACGGTCGTATCTAACTATTAGATCAAGCCTAGGAGTCTTAGGAATCGATCCTGGAGCTCCGCGCTCCGTATCGGAACTTTTTGTGCTCATTAGCCGGTATAAGAAGGGGCACCGACCGACTAGATGACGATCCAGTCGGTCGGCAATCCTTCTTGGACCGACTAGTTGGCTTTCTAAATTATTCAGGAGTTACTGTTTATCGTTAGTCGGTCTAAGAACGTTGGTTGACCGACTAGGTTGCAAACTAGTCGGTCGGCAATGCTTCTTTAACCGACTAACACATCATCTAATTTTGACACTAGTTACTGTTTACTCTTAGTCGGTCTAAGAACGTTCATCGACCGACTAGATGTTAAACTAGTCGGTCAGTATTTGTTCATGGACCGACTAATTCTAAATTCCATTTTCGTTCAGAAGTTACTGTTTGCACTTAGTCGGTCTGCGTTGGTCGACCGACCGACTAGTTGCCAAACTAGTCGGTCAGTGGTTGCTCTTTGACCGACTAATCTGTGTTAAAACCCTAATTTCTGGGCAGCCACCAGCCCATCCTATTTAAACCCAACCCAAACGTTTTCTTCTTCCTCAACACGACCCAAAACCCTAAAATCTTCCCCTTTGAGCCCCCATCTTCCTCCAAGCTTCATTCCTTCATTCCAAGCCCTAGAATCATCATCCAAACCCTCCATCCACTCTATCTACCTCTCATCTTCCCCAAAATCTCACCAAATCCATCAAAATCCCCAAATCCCCCAAAACCCTAATTCTCCCAAACTTCTCCAAGCCTTTCCAGATCTGATCCTAGGGTTCTCCGGAGTGTTTCTTCCGCTTCCTCTCGGTAAGAAATCGATTCCTTGGTGTTTTTATAACCTAGTTGTAATTTTTATGAAACCCTAATAAAATTTCATGTTGTTTGATGATTGTTCCCCCAAAACAGCGATTTCCCCGTAGATTGGCATCCGTGTGACGAAGTGGTCGTCATCCCCGGTGCTAGGCAAGTGAAACTTGCCACTTAGGGTTTAGGCCATGTTTTAGGCCATTTGCTTGTTGTAGGCGTAAAAGAGGCTAGGCGACGAAATGATACTCGCCTAGGCGCAAATTGGGGAACTAGCTTGACAACGAAGCTAGTTCCGACATTTAGCATGTTGCACAATTACCATGTCATGTTTACTTTCCATTAACGGTACGCAAATTAATTGTCATGTCATTGCATTCTTTAAGTGTTTCTGTGATTGCGTAGCTTTGCTACAAATGCTTGTGTTCCTGGCTCGTGTTCCAGAAGCGGGCCATGTGTTGGTTGATAGCCAATGCCCGAATTGCTTTTTTCCGGCTAGGTGCACCCCTACGCCAAATGTTTAAGAATGCGAGCTCATGTGCGGGGCAACCCCAGGCTCACTAGCTGAGCTCATGTGCGGGGACCCTGGCTCCATTATGTGTGGGTATTGGGGGTAAGAGTTAAGCGACCAATCAACTGGGAGTCTGCCCGATCAGCAACTGCAGTGGTAAGGCGTAAACTCTGGGTTTGGGGTAGTTGTTAAGCGGCCAATCAGCGAATGTGAAACCATTCAGCTGTAAGGCGTAAACATCTACAAACAACGTGAATAGTGAATTGATTGAGATTGATAGTAGCTTGGCTACTCTTGTCTTGTCCCGATGATTGCTCTCTTGTACAAATTGTCTTGCCATGTCTTGATTGTGCACTCATGTTATAACTGCCATGTCATGCATACTAAATTGCTAGGTTGCTAGATTGCCTTATTTTCAGTTTCCTTGCCCAAGTCTTTTAGACTTGCTGACATGTGCCCCTTTACTCTTTTGGGTGACACATGTTAGATCCTGAGCCTGAGTACCTCGTTGAGGACGAGGTGTTTGCTGACGCCGAGCCCGAGCTTGTGGTTGACGGGGAGTACGTGGACACTGAGGACCAGTCCTAGTGTCTTCGTTGTGTTTTACTTTTGTTAGACAGTTGTTTTGTTATCGGTGCGTAGCACCTATACTTTGTTATGTCGTTGCTTTTGTTGGCCTTGTTCTGGGCCCTTAGACTCTTTCTTTTAGCCTGGTGGCTTTTCTGGATGTTGGACTTATTTTCATGTTGGACAATGTATGATATGTGAGATTTTATTTCAGTCTCTCCTTGTGTTATTATTGTTATTCCGTTGTGGTTACAGGGACCTGCTTATGTATTATTGACGCTTATCGGGTTTGGGGCTTCGCAGCTCCACTCCCGTGCGGACCTTTTCACGTCTCGCCTCCATTTTAGGGAAGCGGGTCGTGACAGGTTTTGTTGGTGGCCCATGCAGGTCCTTCTGTAACTGCGATTTTTGGAATAGCGATAATAATATTAGAATGTCCAATAAACTAAGTTCGACGTCCGATGTCATAAGCTATGAGTCTAATCTGATTCGTTTTCTGTGTCACTAGATGGCAGGAAGACGTTTCACCCGTGGTGGGGGTAGTGGCGCGATCCCTCATGATGAGGAGCCTGAGCGGGAACCCACCAGCGGTGAGATGATGCGGATGATGCTCCAGATGATGCAAGTGCAGCAGGGCGTGCTTCTGCAAGTCCACAATGCTCCACTTGCTCGAGCTGCCCGGGCTCTTTCGGATGCCCCTCGCTCTGAGCCAGGAGCGAAGCAATTTCAGGAGCTGGGTCCCGCGTATTTTGATGGGTCTGAGGGTCCTATGGCTGCCGATGAGTGGATTCGGAACATCGAGGACAATCTGAAGATGGCCAAGATCTCCCCGGCTGGATGGGTTGATTTGGCGAAGAGGCAACTCAAGGATAATGCTCGGAATTGGTGGGATGCGGAAGAGAAGATGTTGGTGGAGCCGATAGCTTGGGCTACCTTCAAGGCCAGATTTGAGGGTGAGTTCTTCCCGAAGGCTGCCAGGGAGGAGATGCTGCAGCGTTTTATCGATCTGAAGCAGGGGAGCTCGTCGGTGGACATGTATCACCAAGAGTTCATGAGGCTGAGTCGGTTCGCACCAAAGATGGTGCAGGACGCTGAGGAGAAGGCTCAGAGGTTCCTACAGGGGCTTGCTTCGGAGCTCCAGAGTTTTGTGACCTCTTCTGATCGGGAGTCTTATCAGAAGGTTTTAGTAGCAGCCAAGAGGCAAGAGCTGCTCGTGAACCAGAGGAGGGGGGTCTGTTGTTGGTGCTGGGAAGAGGCCTATGGAGCAGGCGAGAGCTGTGGTTAGACCTGGATTCAAGCCTAATCAGTCTGCTCAGTTTAAGAGGCCAGGAGGGCCTATTCTGAAGACTTGCCATTTCTGTGGCAAGCCTGGCCACATCAAGGATCAGTGTCGGAAGTTTTTGGGCCAGTGTCTGGTATGTGGTAACGCTTCCCATGTCGCGAAGGATTGTCGGCATGCGGGTCCGCTGCGGAGGGCACCTGTTGCAGCTCAGCCGTTGCAGCAGCGAGCGTCTGTTCCTGCTGGTCGTGGAGCAGCTCTTGTTCCGCAGAGGCAGGCTTTTCAGCAGGCTGTTCCGCCGAGGAGGCAGGCTTTTCTGATGACCGCTGCGGAGAGCGAGGCTGTGGATGAGGTTATCACATGTAATCCTCAATCTAGCTGTTACTTTCCTAGCTGGTTTTTAGATTGTGTTGTTTTCTTGAACATGATTGTTTGCTAGACTAGGGTTTGATTGTTAATTGATTGTTAGGTGTGGTTTTGGTTTGCACATTTCCTGCACGAGTCCTCTTTGACTCTGGTGCATCGATGTGCATTATTTCTCGGAACTTCGTGGAGAGGCATTCCTTGTCGACGTCCCCTCTTCCCAAGAGTTGGAATATCGTTACAGGGAATGGCGTGGTCTCGGTGCATCGTGGTTGCAAATCTTGCTCGTTGGTGGTTTGTGGACATGAGCTTTTCGCTGATTTCATTGTCCACGACATCATCAACTATGATGCAGTTCTTGGGATGGATTGGCTTGCGAGCTTCTATGCTATGATCGACTGTCGAAGGAAGAAGGTGGTGTTCGAGATTCCCGGACATCCAGTATTTGAGTTCAGTCGTGGTAGCAGTTCGCTTGGTCCTGTCAGATTTCGGGCCAGGCCGGTGGAGGTTGTGGCAATGCAGATGGAGCTGGAGTGGCCAGCTGTGGTGCGTGATTTTGGCGACGTCTTCCCCAAGGAGATGTCTGGTTTGCCGCCTGACCGAGCCCTAGAATTTTCTATCGATCTTGTTCCGGGTGCGCAGCCGATTTCGAAGGCGCCGTATCGTATGGCACCTGCAGAGTTGGAGGAGTTGCGGAAGCAGTTGGATGAGCTTTTGCAGAAGGGTTATATTAATCCTAGCGTGTCTCCGTGGGGAGCACCGGTGTTGCTGGTTAAGAAGAAGGATGGTTCGCGTCGCATGTGCGTGGACTATCGGGAGTTGAATGCGGTGACCATTAAGAATAAATACCCGTTGCTTCGCATCGATGATATTTTTGATCATCTTGGGGGTTCAAGGGTGTTTTCAAAATTGGATTTGAGGAGTGGTTACCATCAGTTGAAGGTGAAGAAGGATGATGTTCCGAAGACAGCGTTCAGGACGAAGTATGGACACTATGAGTTCGTGGTTATGCCTTTCGGCGTAACTAACGCGCCCGCAGTTTTCATGAATCTGATGAACCTGATTTTCTACGACTTTTTGGATAAGTTTGTCGTTATCTTTATTGACGACATTCTGATCTATTCGAAGTCGGAGAAAGAGCATGCCTCGCACTTAAGGGCGGTGTTGGAGATCTTGAGGAAGCATCGTTTGTATGCTAAGTTTTCGAAGTGCGAGTTTTGGCTGGATAGAGTTGCTTTTCTCGGGCATGTGGTGACTGGAGATGGTATTTCATTGGATCCCGAGAAGATTCGGGCCATCAGGGAGTGGCCTGTTCCGTCGTCTGCGTCTGAGATTCGGAGTTTCCTTGGACTTGTTGGTTATTATCGGCGATTCATTAAGGACTTTTCTCGTATTGCTGAGCCGATGACCAGGTTGACGCGGAAGGATGTTGCTTTTGTTTGGTCGGGTGATTGTGAGAGTGCTTTTGGTATTCTGAAGGAGAGGTTGACGACTGCCCCTATTCTTGTTGTGCCTGATCGCAGCGGTGGATTTGAGATCTTTTGCGATGCTTCTGGCAAGGGTCTCGGTTGTGTGTTGCATCAGCATGGGCATGTTGTGGCGTATGCGTCTCGTCAGCTTAAGGTTCATGAGAAGAATTACCCGACACATGATTTGGAGTTGGCTGCCGTTGTCTTTGCTCTTAAGATTTGGAGGCACTTCCTGCTGAGTGAGAAAGTGAAGATTTTCACCGATCACAAAAGCTTGAAGTATATTTTCACTCAGAAGGAGCTCAACATGCGACAGCGTCGATGGTTGGAGCTTATGGCGGATTATGAGATTGATTTGCAGTTTCACCCTGGCAAGGTGAATGTGGTTCCGGATGCTTTGAGTAGGCTTCCAGCGGTGATGATTTTGACCTCGCAGTGGAGATTGCAGCAGGATTTTTGCGAGTCTGGCGTGGAGATTGTTCTTCCTGGGGAGGCTTCGTCGTTGATGTACATGCAGGTACAGTCGACGATCGTGGATCGGATTAAGGCTGGCCAGGCTGAGGATCCGAAGCTGGTGAAGATTCGGGAGCAGGTGGAAGCCGGTCTGCAGACTGACTTTTTGATTCATGAGGATGGCTCGCTGAGGTTCGGAGCCAGGTTGTGTGTGCCGGCTGGGGATATCAGAGAGGAATTGATGGTGGAGGCACACAGTTTGCCGTATTCTGTGCATCCTGGTGGCACCAAGATGTACCAGGATCTTCGTCTGAATTATTGGTTGCATGGTATGAAGAGGAGTGTGGCTCGGAGTGTAGCCAAGTGCTTGGTTTGCCAGCAAGTGAAGGCGGAGCATCAGCGTACGGCCGGGTTGCTACAACCGCTTCCGATTCCGGAGTGGAAGTGGCAACACATCACTATGGATTTCGTGACTGGACTACCTCGGAGTCCGAAGCAGAATGACGCGATTTGGGTGATCGTAGATCGATTGACCAAATCTGTGCACTTTATTCCGTTCCGAGTGGGACAGTCCACTGAGGCGCTAGCGAGGAGATATATGGAGGTAAATTCTTTTACTCTCCGTTTTATTTCCTTTTCCTAGTTCGGATAGTGATGTAACGTGAATCGTGCAGGAGGTTGTACGACTTCATGGAGTCCCCGTGAGTATCGTGTCTGACAGAGACACGAGATTCACATCTCAGTTCTGGCAGAGTTTGCAGAAGAGCTTGGGTACGCGTCTGAGTTTCAGCACGGCGTACCATCCACAGACGGATGGCCAGTCCAAGAGGACGATTCAGATTTTGGAAGACATGCTGAGGGCGTGCATGTTGGATTTCAAGGGTTCGTGGGAGGACCATCTACATTTGGTGGAGTTCTCTTACAACAACAGCTTCCAGGCGAGTATTGGCATGGCGCCTTTCGCCGCTCTTTATGGGAGGAAATGTCGATCGCCATTGAGTTGGGATGACGTTGGTGATCGGGAGTTGTTGGGACCTGAGATGATCGTGGAGGCCGTGGATATCGTCAGGAATATTCGGGAGAGGTTGAGAATTGCTCAGGACCGTTTTAAGCATTGGGCGGATGCTAAACGTCGTCCTTTGGAGTTTCAGCCGGGCGACCATGTGTTCTTGAAGATTTCCCCGAATCGCGGTGTGATTCGTTTGGGGAAGCGTGGGAATTTGAGCCCGCGATACATTGGACCGTTTGACATTTTGGAGAGGGTTGGCGAGGTAGCTTATCGCTTGGCCTTGCCGCCATCTCTGGAAGGAGTTCACAATGTTTTCCATGTGTCACAGCTTCGTCGATACATTAGCGATCCATCTCACGCTGTGGATTTTTCGGAGATTACCGTTTGCCCCGATATGACGTATGACCAGCATCCAGTGCAGATTCTGGACAGGCGTCAGAAATCGCTTCGGAACAAGATTGTCAATCTTGTGAGGGTGATGTGGCGACACGGCTCACCTGGAGAATCTACTTGGGAGAATGAGGATGAGATGCGAGAGCGTTTCCCACTTTTGTTTTCGGACTCGTGAGTATTCGGAAATTCCGAGGACGGAATTTTTCTTAAGTTGGGGAGGATGTAACGACTGCTTTTCATGTTTCTGGATTTAATATAATATAATATATGTTTTGGTGGATTTCCTCCTCGTGTGTGTGGTTTTCGTCTCCGTAGCTTTCATTTTCGATCGATTCGTCGTATTTTCTCGTTTCTTCCTTAGGATTGTTGATTTCGAAGTATGTCACTCGTGACGGACTTCATAACGGTCGTATCTAACTATTAGATCAAGCCTAGGAGTCTTAGGAATCGGTCCCGGAGCTCCGCGCTCCGTATCGGAACTTTTTGTTCTCATTAGCCGGTATAAGAAGGGGCACCGACCGACTAGATGACGATCCAGTCGGTCGGCAATCCTTCTTGGACCGACTAGTTGGCTTTCTAAATTATTCAGGAGTTACTGTTTATCGTTAGTCGGTCTAAGAACGTTGGTTGACCGACTAGGTTGCAAACTAGTCGGTCGGCAATGCTTCTTTAACCGACTAACACATCATCTAATTTTGACACTAGTTACTGTTTACTCTTAGTCGGTCTAAGAACGTTCATCGACCGACTAGATGTTAAACTAGTCGGTCAGTATTTGTTCATGGACCGACTAATTCTAAATTCTATTTTCGTTCAGAAGTTACTGTTTGCACTTAGTCGGTCTGCGTTGGTCGACCGACCGACTAGTTGCCAAACTAGTCGGTCAGTGGTTGCTCTTTGACCGACTAATCTGTGTCAAAACCCTAATTTCTGGGCAGCCGCCAGCCCATCCTATTTAAACCCAACCCAAACGTTTTCTTCTTCCTCAACACGACCCAAAACCCTAAAATCTTCCCCTTTGAGCCCCCATCTTCCTCCAAGCTTCATTCCTTCATTCCAAGCCCTAGAATCATCATCCAAACCCTCCATCCACTCTATCTACCTCTCATCTTCCCCAAAATCTCACCAAATCCATCAAAATCCCCAAATCCCCCAAAGCCCTAATTCTCCCAAACTTCTCCAAGCCTTTCCAGATCTGATCCTAGGGTTCTCCGGAGTGTTTCTTCCGCTTCCTCTCGGTTAGAAATCGATTCCTTGGTGTTTTTATAACCTAGTTGTAATTTTTATGAAACCCTAATAAAATTTCATGTTGTTTGATGATTGTTCCCCCAAAACAGCGATTTCCCCGTAGATTGGCATCCGTGTGACGAAGTGGTCGTCATCCCCGGTGCTAGGCAAGTGAAACTTGCCACTTAGGGTTTAGGCCATGTTTTAGGCCATTTGCTTGTTGTAGGCGTAAAAGAGGCTAGGCGACGAAATGATACTCGCCTAGGCGCAAATTGGGGAACTAGCTTGACAACGAAGCTAGTTCCGACATTTAGCATGTTGCACAATTACCATGTCATGTTTACTTTCCATTAACGGTACGCAAATTAATTGTCATGTCATTGCATTCTTTAAGTGTTTCTGTGATTGCGTAGCTTTGCTACAAATGCTTGTGTTCCTGGCTCGTGTTCCAGAAGCGGGCCATGTGTTGGTTGATAGCCAATGCCCGAATTGCTTTTTTCCGGCTAGGTGCACCCCTACGCCAAATGTTTAAGAATGCGAGCTCATGTGCGGGGCAACCCCAGGCTCACTAGCTGAGCTCATGTGCGGGGACCCTGGCTCCATTATGTGTGGGTATTGGGGGTAAGAGTTAAGCGACCAATCAACTGGGAGTCTGCCCGATCAGCAACTGCAGTGGTAAGGCGTAAACTCTGGGTTTGGGGTAGTTGTTAAGCGGCCAATCAGCGAATGTGAAACCATTCAGCTGTAAGACGTAAACATCTACAAACAACGTGAATAGTGAATTGATTGAGATTGATAGTAGCTTGGCTACTCTTGTCTTGTCCTGATGATTGATCTCTTGTACAAATTGTCTTGCCATGTCTTGATTGTGCACTCATGTTATAACTGCCATGTCATGCATACTAAATTGCTAGGTTGCTAGATTGCCTTATTTTCAGTTTCCTTGCCCAAGTCTTTTAGACTTGCTGACATGTGCCCCTTTACTCTTTTGGGTGACACATGTTAGATCCTGAGCCTGAGTACCTCGTTGAGGACGAGGTGTTTGCTGACGCCGAGCCCGAGCTTGTGGTTGACGGGGAGTACGTGGACACTGAGGACCAGTCCTAGTGTCTTCGTTGTGTTTTACTTTTGTTAGACAGTTGTTTTGTTATCGGTGCGTAGCACCTATACTTTGTTATGTCGTTGCTTTTGTTGGCCTTGTTCTGGGCCCTTAGACTCTTTCTTTTAGCCTGGTGGCTTTTCTGGATGTTGGACTTATTTTCATGTTGGACAATGTATGAGATGTGAGATTTTATTTCAGTCTCTCCTTGTGTTATTATTGTTATTCCGTTGTGGTTACAGGGACCTGCTTATGTATTATTGACGCTTATCGGGTTTGGGGCTTCGCAGCTCCACTCCCGTGCGGACCTTTTCACGTCTCGCCTCCATTTTAGGGAAGCGGGTCGTGACAGAAGGTATCCGGGTGGAAGGGACGTAGGATTACCGAGAACAAGTCGAGATTGGACTTGGGTAATCCATGATGGGAAATCTAGTCCCACCCCTAAGTGGTTTTAATGAAGAGCACACCAAATGTGGTTAATATACTAATATCATCATCTAAAGTGTGTAGGTTGTGCGATCAATTAATGAAAGCTCTACGCATACTCCAAAAGAAGAAGCTCAACCACACTCAGAAGATAAAAATGAATTTGGTAGCTCGCATTGTACGTCAAGCACAAATAAAGCTCAAAGATGAAGCTCATAGAACGTGCTCAAGCTTAAGCTAAAGAGGAGCTCAAATTCAAAGTGAAGCGTGCATCTAGATCAAGATCTTCTCGGCTTCGAAGTCTTCATTTAAGTCTAAGTGTATGAGTTGTTCTTTTTAGGAATATGTTAAAGCCAAGATAAATTGCACACACACCTAACGTTTTTTCGAAAACAAATTTTAAACTCATTTTAAAATCTCTTGAGAGCTAAGCTATTTGATTCAAACACGTATAGTCAATCTCTAAACACCCAGGAATTGATTACTCTCTTTCATATCTGAGTTTCGCTGAAAAACTGCTCTGTGAGTCGACAACCAAAAGGAGTCGACTACATGCTATAAGCAGAGTTTTCATAGAGAACTCTCTGGGAGTCGACTACCTCCCTTGGAAGTCGACTACCAGCTGTGTTTTGACTCCCCAGATTTTGCTCCTTCATTTACTCGTTGCTTGATTTGTAGGCTAAAGTCAAATCATTTTTGAATTTTGAATTCTCTTTGACACTCTATAAATAGAGACCATATGAGAACAAATTCTAACACCAATCATTCTTGAGCTAAAGTTATTATTCTCAAAATTCTCATCATTCTCAATCGCTCTCAAAGTTCATCGTAGCCAAAGCTGTTTTAATATTCTCTGATCTTACTGCTTTTATTCTTCTACGAATTCTTTTTAAGATCATTGTTAATTTTTTGCTATTGCAAATTGGTTTTCAAGATTCTCTCTTTAATTTTTCATATTCTTCAAAGAATTTTTTTGGAACTCAAGACTCTAGATCACATCGAATTAATTTATATTCTTTATGTGATCTAAGAACTATTTTAATTCTTTAGCCACATAAACACAATTGCATAATTATCTTGTCTATATTATTATTCGGGTGTAAACCATTCTCCACCAATTATTGTAGTGAATTGGATTTTTATATTTTAATTGGAGTCCCTTGGTGATAAGGGTTGTGGAAAATCCTATTCAAGATTAGGTGGTTGGAAATCCTGGTAGGGAAACTAGGTTGTTGGAAATCCTAACAAGTGGAGTTATGTAATTGTATTGCTAAGGAAATAGTGGATTAAATCTTGTACCAGATTGGTCGGGGACTGGACGTACCCAGGTTGTGGGAACCAGGATAAAATCGCTTGTCTCTCTCTCTCTCTCTCTCTCTCTCTCTCTGTGTGTGTGTGTGTGTGTGTGTGTGTGTGTGTGTGTGTGTGTGTGTGTGTGTGTGCGCGCGCGCGCGCGCGCTTTCTGTGTTTGTATTTCTTATTTATTTGTGCAAGCTATTCATTGTCGTTAATATATTCTCAATTGTAATTCCTTGTTAATATATTATTATTGCAAAGATTATTTTTCATTCCGATGTGTAAAATCTCTCTGATTGTAATTTCTTTGTTGCTTGTAATTAATCTTCATATTCGTTTAAGTTCAATGTATTGATTAAGGACCAAGCTTAGATCACTCTACTTGGTTCCTTAGGCAACATTGGAAGGGAAATCTATTGTGTTATAATATCAAAGAAAAAGTTTTAACTTATACAACACTATTCACCCCCCTTTCTAGTATTGTTTGCAATCCACAGGATCCAACAATCCGAACCCTTGAAACATCTGTTGTATTAGCTAGTTTCATTTTGGGTTCATTTATAATCCCGCATTTATTGTTTGTTAGGAGTTTAAATTGGTATAACTATCGTTTAAATTTTATAAACAATATTCAACCCTCCCTTCTATTGTTTTTCTCATAACCAGGGTCCTTACATAGGATGCATCAGTTTACTTTGAAAGATTATTCCCCATAAACATTATGTCAGAGAAAATATCGTCAATTAAAAATTTTAGATTCATGATAATTTGAGGACACTTCCGCGAGACTGTATCTCTGCTCTATTGCACCAAAGCATCTATCCCCTTGATGTCTTCTCTAGGCTCCTTAGGTAGCTCTGGTATATAAGCATGGGTCTCATCAGACGACTTATCATCATCGTCAGACTCTTCCCAGCGCACCTCCTGATCATATTCAATAGCATCAATAGTAGGTGGCTCCTCACTCTCCTCGTCAGACACGTGCCATTGTATATCCTCTTCATCAGGGAATACGTCCCAAATTACTTCCTTCTCGTGTGTGAACTGATCCCACAAAAGATGTGACATGTCATCAATACCTGAATCATAATAATTATCATAAATAGGGGTTGATTCGAATAAATAAAAAAGAGTGGTTGAAAGATTCTCCCTTAATGGGTGCAGTGAGCTCTGCAGGATGGTCCTCTGATGGATGCTTAGCCATGGTGATGGAAGGCAAAGGCAGTGCAATCTTCTCTGTGGCTCCTCATGAATAGTAACTTTTGGATCTGCAGTGATACTCCCCGAGTGTCTCGTCTCAGTTGTCTCATCAGAAGTAACTACAATCGCATCAGGTGTCACTGTCTCGTCAGAGGTGATAACATCCATATCCTCTTAATGCCCTGCCTCGGCCTTCTTCTCGGGTATAGAAGGAATGTAAACTTCATCTTCTCCTTTTTATGCCTCCTTCTTCGTTTCCGTCCTGGAACATGAGGCACCCAATTGCGTGGCTTGTCCTTCTCAATAGTAGGTGCAGGTGGCTTTGTGGGCATCTATATCCCAACCACTGTATAGAAGTGTGTCTTATCCCCCTCAGCTTGTAGACTGCATCATTAATTGTGCTTATGGAAGAGATACGATGAGTAATAAAGTTTTAAAATTCAAGCTTAAAGGGATCACCTGCCATTAGTGTCATTGGGCCAGTGGATCAAACTATGTCAACGATGCTTCTCAATAGGTCCATTTTGATGTCCTCATTTCAATCATCCTGAGGGAAGGTTTCAAGAATGGGAGACAGCTCGGGCACGACATCACAATAAATGTCATTTTTGCCTCGCTGCTCTCATCCTCGATGTAATGGTGCGAATCTTCTCCCCCAAGCTGAACGTCATCGTCACCTTCCATAGCCAATATGAGTTCTTTGTGTGCCTGTGATGTCGGGTGTGTAAGGACCCTGGCTATGAGGAAAACACTAGAAGGTGGGTTGAATAGTATTTATAAAATTTAAACGTTAATTATACCAATCTAAATTCCTAACCAACAATAAATGCGGGATTATAAATAAACCCAAATTGAAAAATGCTAACACAAAGTATGTTTCAAGGGTTTGGATTACCCAAGTCAACTCCCGACTTGTTCCCGGTAATCCTACATCCCTTCCACCCGGATACCACCAGATACTCAAGTTAGAACCATTACTTGAGGTTTCCTTTAAACCCACTTGTAGCAACCCTACAAGTGAAACCGAAACACAATCATGTCCTTGACTCCCACAACTTGGGAGCAAGCAAACCACTCTCACAAACCGAGAGTTAAACTTATATCGAAAGATATGAAATAATGAAATAGCAACACTTACAATCATATATGCCTTGAAGTATATCTTGAAGGAGCAACTGTTTTGTGAGTTGAGGTCTCTTTCAAAAAGAGAGAAAATCCATTTCTTTTGTCACCACCAATTACCTAGAGGATATCACTTTGATTCTAGGGTGGAGAGCAAGAGGGAATGAGATTGAAATTCTTGGGCTTTTGAATTTGAGAGCTTCGAAAAACTTGAAGATGAAAGCTAGGGGTTTTCAAGAGATGATCAAGAAGATGAGTTACCCCTCAATGGAAGAGTAGAAGCTCTCTTTATAGGTTCCCCAACACCCCTAAACAGAATCTCCAAAACCCCCTTTGAAATCCGTGGAGAAAAAGCCAACGGATAGAATTTACACAGTCAACAGTCGACTGGTGAAGAAAACACAATCAACTGTTGTACTGTGTCAAAGGGTAGGTGAGAATTCAAACGGTAACTTACCACGTAGGACAGGCGGCTGATGAAGAAAATACAGGCGACTGTAAATCCTTCTACAGGTGACTGGCCGCAACATGCGTAAGCTAAAAACCCTCAAAAAGTTTTGGAAAGACACTACATGCGACTAATGTGGAACACACATGCGCCTATGCCATGGATAGGAGACTGTGAAACCAACATCAGTCGATTGTCACTAATACTTGAAACTTTCCAGTGAGCAAAATCTACAGAGAAATCATAGACATGCGACTGTTGAAGCATTGACAGTCGACTGTGCCTTAGACATGCGACTGTCAATCCAACATTAGTCGACTGGCCAAATGGAAAAGAAAGTGACCATTTGATAAGAGAGACAGTCGACTGATTAACAAATCACAGGCACGTGTAGCTTGGACATGCGCCTGTCTTTTGTACAGCAATCTCCTGAATGGAGTTAAAGCTAAAAGGCGCAAAAATCAATTGATAAAGTATGTGCATAACATGCGACTATAGAACAAATCACAGTCGACTGTCTTCAGACAGGCCCTTGTAAATCGTTCAGCAGTTGCCTGTTGAAGTCCCAAAATGCACATGCTTGAGAAATGTGAATTGGAGTCTAAGGAAATGTGATCTAATGATGTCCTAGGACAGATGAAGATGTGTGTGTGTGCTCAAACATAGTTCTAGTTCTAAGCTACATACTAAAAGATAATAAAAAGATTACATTTTGTAGAGGACTCTCTTCTACCCATAGTATAAGCTTGAAGTCTTCTAGGAGCTTCAATCACCATCTTTAATCATCCAATCCACTTTTCATGCTTTGATTGATCTTTGAGTGACATCCATTGCTAATTGATCTTCATGATATGCTTAGGCAATGTATTAACTACAAATAGAGGATTAGTCACAAGTATTTATGTTGCTCATCATTAACACTAAGTAGGAAGAAGTCCAATACTCAACATTCTCCCCCTTTTTGATGATGACAAACAAACATAAACAAAAAGATAAATAAGTGTGCTTAATAAAAACTTACTCCCCCTACATAGATGCCAATCAAGTTAGTCAATGTACATAACGGCATCTATAGATCAATTGAAGCGAGCATGTAAGATATGTATGAATGAAATGATTTTAATTCTTGAAATCTAGGATTTATAATCCAAGTTCATATATCTTACTCCCCCTGAATCTAAGGCAACTTCAATCTTAGATTCAAGTTTAGAATTTACTTAGCACATAATTATGGTATGTTTATTTATCTCCTCCTATGACATTACCAAAAAGTGGGAGTAGAATAACAACAAAAATAGTGCTAAATAAGTACTAAAACAATAATAAGAGTCTAAAGATAGGCTATATATCTAATGTGATGCCAAATATAATCGGAGAAAAATAATCACGAAGGTGCATCTCATTGATATATATATACCAAAAATGCATAAACACAAGAAATCTTAGTTGACTAAAGGAACGAGAATCCAATATCAATATTTCAAAAAAATGAGAAAAACGTCTCGCATCACATCATGTGTATATAATAGAGCATACTGTAACGGCCTGTTTCTATCGTACCTTCTTCGTGCACGTGCTTTTGATCGTGCACGTGTTTATTTTAGACTTTATTTGTTTTTGAACGATTTTGCGTGATATATCGTCGTGATCGTCTCTGAAAATATTAGATTGTGGAATAACTTGGGAACGACATATCTCGAGTCGCTCTTCCGCGATACTAACTTATTTGACGTGACGTCGCGACTTTCTGTTTTGACGCGTGACGTTTCTATTTTTAGTTTCGTCCCTCGACGTCGAAATTTAGATCCGTCTTCTCCACACTCTTTCTTTAGTCGTCCCGAACACCCCAGAATTATTTTATAATTTTTGGACTTAATTTGACCTATTTTCTATTTTTTTGAAAGCTTTAAATAATTTTAAAACCTATTTTTATAAAATTTTTAATTACGATAAAATTTCTATATTATAATAACATATTAAAGAATTTTCTGGCAAAGTTTCAGAATTTTTGGCCGCACCCATCTTGCGTGAGGGAGAGGAGAGCAATTTTAAATTATATTAATTATATTAATTATTTTAATTACGATTTTCTTAACCCAAACCCTAACCCTAAATCTTTTATATTTATATAAACCCTAGGCTAGGTTATTTTCGCAGCCACACAAACCCTAGCCGTCAAAAACCCCTCCCGACGTTCGTCGCAACGTTGCGACGATCGCTACGTGCACGACCGACGGCCACCCCCGCAATTCCCAGCGCACGACCGGAGCAAGCCCCCGCATCGCCGCTTGCAGCGCCCGCTGCATCGCCTCCCCCGCTGTCGCCCGCTCCGACCGAGAGCACCGCTCGGTCAGACCGAGCGCCCGCTCCGCACAGCCGCTTGGCCCGCTCCGCTGCACCCCGCTAGCGCTTGACCGAAGCCACTCCCCGCTCCGACCGAGAGGCCGCCCCGCACCCGCTCTCCGCTCCGCCTCGTTGCAAGTTGCAACGTTGCAACTTGGCCCGCCCGCTGCGACCGACGGGATCTGTCGGTCTGACCGACGGATTCCTCCGCACCCGCCGCTGCAACCGAGCCCCCCGCATCGCCAGTGCACGACCGAGAGCTTCTCTCGGTCTGACCGAGAGAAACCCTCGCACTGAGGGTGAACGACTGACGGCCTAGTGTCGCAAGTGGGTTTCTCCCACACCAACTCCTGTGGTGGGCCCCCCAAGTGCTCCTGAGGTGTTGTGGGCCCCCGTGGACCCCTAGCACTGCTGTGGACCCCACTTGGACGTGCTACTTCGCGGATTTGCCGTCTACGACGTTACGACACGTCGTAGGCCTTCGTCGCAAGTTTGGACTTTTGGAGAATCGTGCGAGGACCAGATCTGAAGTTGTGGAGTGCTCCGATCAGACACGACATCCATTCTACGACAAACTCCGGTTCAGGTTGGTTCCCCGAAACTCTTAGAAACCCCCACAATAGCTGACTGAAACCTAAACTAAAAACCGTCAACTTGAACTAAATTTACTTTCCAGCTCCTGTAAAACGTTGTACGAACATAGAAAATCGACGAACGGACTAATTTGACTGTGCACATAGGATAGATCGTCGATTAGGTTGATACATCAAAAAGTGACTTTTGACAAATAGGATAGTCCCGAAAACCTAGAAACGAAATCTAATAGGACTTGATGAATTTGAGACCTGACATCGTCGCCGTGGCGATATTTCAGACGGACTTCTGCAGACGAGACGCTTGGACGAGACGCTCGGACGAGACGCTCGGACGAGACGCTCGGACGAGACGCTTCGAGAGGACGACGCACTCGCCATTTCAGGCAAGTGTACCCACTTGCGTTTTTGACCGTGCTTTGGTCATAGGTTGCTAGAACTGTTAAATGTGAACAAATAGAACCGGACGTGAAATGATAGCATCCGGGACGACTCTTGACGGCTCAGACTTGACGACGAAGTCTGAGCCTGACAACAACAATTTTTGATGTGGTAGGGCTATCATGTGTGTGCGTGTGTGTGGACACCCTAGGATAACCTTTCCTGTCGTGTCACGTCACGTCCCGTCTTGCACAGCCCGCTGGGCAATAGGGCACTCGCCGAGTGATCCCTTGTACAGACTCACAGCCTGCGGGCAATAGGGCACTCTCCAAGTTGAGAGAGTGATCCCTTGTACGGATACACAGCCTGAGGGCAATAGGGCACTCTCCAAGCTAGAGAGAGTGATCCCTTGTACGGATTCTCAGCCTGCGGGCAATAGGGCACTCGCCAAGCTAGAGCGAGTGATCCCTTGTACGGATATCTTGTCTTGTCTTGTCTTGGGGTTTGGGGTTGGGTTGAGCGTGCGCACGGTAAGAGGGTCTGATCCCCCTCGAACCGTAAGGCGTGAACCCTTTCGTGTCTCACTTGTCTCGTCCTGCCTTGCTTCCGTCACGTCACGTCTTGTCTTGACACCTGTAGGCTAGTCCCGTAGTTGGTAGCACACGCTACGACTACTACTTGTCCCGTTTTTACTTTCCTGCTGCGTTACTTCCTGTCGTGTTACTCTGTTATAACCACAGCATGTTAATCAACCAATAAACTGTTGTGTAAAAGAACCTCAGCATGCTAATCAACCAGGAAACCGTTGTTTAAAGTTCGGTGCACTTGCAGTAAAGTCTAACTCTTCTTGTAGACTTTACCTGACGTACAGTTCCTTTTTCTTGGGTGCTGTACGTCAGGTATTTAGCCAGAGTTCGTGGACGAGGCAGACTCGCTGGAGTACGAGGAGCCGAGGATGTCGACCCAGAGCACGTGCCTGACGAGGACCAGACCTTGTGGTCTTTTAGTCGCCACTTCAGAGGTCACTACTTTTCGGTTTGTCTTTAAACTTTTGTTGCCATGCTTAGGCTTCTTTTAGACTTTGTACTTGTTGGATATCATAACTCTAATGTAAATGAATGCAAATTTCCTTTCCGTACTTTTGTTGTTTCGAACTATAATAATGCAAGAACCTGAAAAGACTTTTAAAATGGTACCCCTACAGACGCTTATTGGGTCCGAGCTTCTAAAGCTCTGGCCTAAGCGGGCCTCGTCACGTTTCGCTTCCGTCCATTTTGGGAAGCGGGGCGTGACACATACAAAGAGAGACAATTTCACAATGTTCACACAATCAACATAAAAAAATGAGACACAGTGTGAAGCAGCATATAATAAAGTAAAAGCATAGTCATATATATGTGTGTGTATATGTGTGTGTGTGTGTGGGTAAAATGTGCATGTGCTCAAGCTCAGGTGGGATTCCTACACTCGAACCCTCCCTACCGTCCGATTCGATCCGCAATCTTGGTAATATCTTACCTATTGGTGCAATTACTGTCGTACCCTTTAAGTCCTTTTCAAAGCGTCTTTGTACTAAATTTCATTTAAACCCTTTTGTACTAAAATACAACCATTGCCACTTATTTTGCTCACTCTGGTGCAAAACACAGAAGCTGGAGTAGATCCCCAGTTTAGCGCTAGGTCTTCGATTTCAACAGCCCACGCCTGAGATCGCCCCAAATCCCTGCCATCACATGCTTGTTGATTTCCCTCCTACTCTCCTCCATCGAGGTAAGGATGGTCATCCCTAATTTACTCAACATACTTATGTCAAGCACACACGAACTTAACATAGATCATACGTTGATTTCCCTCCTACTCTCCTCCATCGAGGTAAGGATGTCATCCCTAATTTGATGGACATCTCATATTGCTCAACGCGCACAACGGGATAAATTTTTGAAGGGGTTTGTACGGTGAGTAATTTCCAACATTTGGACGATTAGCGCTGGAAATTACTCTTAGCGCACAACGAGCGAAATTTTTTATTCGATTTACGCGGTGAGTAATTTCCAACCTTGCGAAGTGTTGCGATGGAAATAACTCTCCGTGCAAAACGATTCAAAAATTTAGTCCGTTGTGCGACTTGAGAAATATGAGATGTCCTTCAAAACTTACTGAAGCCGCTCATATAGCACATCAACATAAAGCTAATATCGTACATAATATTGCTCACCGCGCAAAATGGGTGATATGTTTGATTTTCTGATGTATTTGATCTTTTCATCAAATATGATGGTAACAATTAGTTAGTGTGGTTTCAACTAACAATATGATGTATAATCTACTGCTACTTGGTTAAACATATATAGTAGTCATGATGTGTCAATATTACTGATATTTTTATTTGTTACTAATGTAGAAAATTAAAATCGAAGAGAGTGATCCCTTTTTGCATGATCAGGAGATACCAAATGATACAGAAGCTGAAAATGACAGTGCAAACAGCGTATATGAAGAGGATAGGCTTAGTGATAATGAAAAAGGAAGCCCATATTATGGAATGAAATTTCAAACAGAAGAAGATGCATATCAATTTTATAATACATATGCAGTAATAAAAGGTTTTGCAACCTGAAAGGGATCTACGGGAAAGGGAAAATATGGCAATACTATGAGGATGAAGTATACGTGCAACAAAGAAGTGTATAAAAGCTTAAAAGATAAGAGGGAGATAGGGAGGGAAGTTAATCGAATTAAAAAATGAGAGAGAAGGTTGTATGGCTCGAATGGCAGTTCATAAAATCACCGATGGAGTATGACGCATAAACACTTTTGATGATGATCGTAATCATGAGTTGAAAAAAGCCCATCAAAGATCCAGATGTTACGGTCACATAAAATATCGCATATGGACGGAACATGTAGGAATTTAATTGATCAGATGCGTGGCTATGGAGTAGGACCTGTAATGATTGCAAGGATTCTAAATGCCACGAGTAGTAGTAATGTCAATATTACTACATAACAATGCATTGATCATGGGAACGTAGTAAGAAAGAACAATATTGGGAAGGAATGCATAAGAGTAATAGAAAAATTTATTAAAAGGCAAGCTACAGACTCTCAGTTCTATTATGCTATTGAGCATGATGAAGATAATGTATGTAGGAGTATATTTTGGGCTGATGGAAGGGCGAGGACATCATACAGCGGAGATGTTGTTGTATTTTATGTCACTTATAAGACAAATAGATTCATGTTGCCTTTTACACCTTTTACAGGTGTCGATCATCATAAACAGTCTATTTTATTTGGATGTGCTCTTCTTGCTGATGAGAATGAAGAATCCTTTGTATAGTTTTTTGGACAGTAGTTAACATGTATGTGGCATAAAGCACCAGAAGCTATCATCACTGATCAAGACCCATCAATATGCAATGCAATCAAAAGAGTTTTTCCAAATACAAAGCACAGGTATTGCATATGGCATATCAGTATGCATGAAGATGAGCATGTACGTACATTGCGGTCTTCTTATAACCCTGAATTTGATGAAGGCTATGCAAATTGGTGTAAGAACAATGAAAATATTGAAGAAGCTGAGAATTTTTTGGGGCATCTTAAAGGAGAAGTACCAAAAGGAATTTCTGGAGCCATTGATAGAAAAACAAAAAAATGAAATGAAAGCCTGGAAGTGGTTACATATGATGCATGAGAAAGCACAGCATTTGATTAAGGCGTACCTACTGGATACTTTCTTTGTAGGTATGAAAATGTTAATACGATAGAGATTGTTATAAAAATATATGATCAAAATAAACTAATCATATGGTATTCATTTCTTGTTTTGTGTGTAGGCATGGTGTCCAGCCAAAGGAGTGAAAGCATGAACGCGTATTTTGATGGATACGTAAACTGTATGACTCCATTATATGAGTTCATTGATCAATATGATAAAGCGGTAAAATTTCAGCGAGACAAAGAGGAGAGAGAAGATACTTTTTGTATAAGAAACAAACCAGAATTTAGTGACATACATGAGTTAGAGATTCATGCCGCAAAGGTATATAATAGAAACATATTTTCCATTTTTCAAATTTGTTTCAAAAATAATTTATACTGTCGGCATGAAAGTGTGAGCATGGATGGGGAAACGACCATATATAAAGTAACTATGCAGATATATGTAAAGAGCTACTTGAATAATGTTCAATGCAATATATCTACTGGAATGTTCTTGTGTACGTGTGCAAGAGATGTGACTGAAGGATTGCTATGCACGTAAATTTTATATATCATAAGCAAAAGTTTGATATGCAAGACATTCCTGAGAGATATATTTTACCAAGGTGGACTCTTAATGCAAGACATAGCATCATGGGCTTGGGGCCTCTTCGACTAGCACAGTACACAGAGTGCATCCAAATCAAATTACTCCACTTCAAACCTGGAGACTTCGTTCATCATTCGACAAATTTGTGGAGGCGGTTATAAGAGATCCCCTTCTGTTTGATGTTGTCTTTGGGTGGGCAAATAGTTTTTTGGACCAACATAACATGAATGATAATGCGCAAACAGCTTCTGAAGAGCCAAGCACTCAGGTGGGGTCCAATGCACCTATCAAACAAAAAGTGGGAGTAAATGATGTCATTTTGCATGATCCTGCAAAAGCAAGGACTAAAGGCCGATCACGAGTGGCATTAAGGATTCTGTCGGGAATATAAGTGTTACAAGAACAAAGTCAAGCAAGAACAAGGACTGGCAGTGTTTGTGCAGAAAAGGGTCATGACATGAGAACTTGTAGTATAAGTACATATGATAGAAAGAAGGTATATTTGCTCAAACGTTTACTGTTTTATATACTAGTATAAATTATTTTAACATCATTGCGCCATATTTTCTGTAGGAAAAATCTTCAACCGATGACTTAACAAAGCTTTGATATAAAGGCCGACATTTTTATATACTATAGGTAACAATTTTATATTAGCTTGGAGGAAATATACTACATTCATCTGTCACGGAGATATTAGTATAAATGTGATGAAACTAAACTGGTTCTCTTTAAAATGGTTATCTAAAAAACGTAGCCTCCTATATTTTAGTCCAAAATGCAGCCATTGTGGCGTTGAATTCATAGGGCTGGGGGTGCAAATTGAATCTTAAAACACAAAGTCTTAATTATAAGAGTCTAAGGATGATGCCTATCATTCTAGACCTATATCTTAAACAGGTATGCTCTACGTGCACAACGGTTACTACCTTTAACGGTTATGCTCATTGAGTAAATGTTGGTAATTATAGACAGTTGTACTCAGCTCGCACAACGTTCAATTCTGTTGCCGTTTGTGCGAGCTGAGTAATTGTGGGTACTTTAAGTTAGCATCATGCAATTTTTTTATGTACTGCAATTGTATCAAATTTAATGACATTGTATTAAGGTCTGTATTCCAACTTAGTACAACATTTATACATTTAAATGTACAAAACACAATAAAGTAGAAACTACATCTAATCATTCTGTAACATCACAATTTGGAACTGGTAAGCAATTCAAGCACTGGACTATACTAGGGATACATCGATTCCCACCATGAAAAAAATTTCAACCTTGTTGCCATTTATGAGCTGCTCCATCAGCTCCATCAGCGTCACTTGCTGCAAGTATCTTGGCCATTTGTCCCCTGTATGTGTTGAAGAAGAATCAGTGATGAACACAAAACAAAGCATAATTAAGTAAAAAAATAATGTACAGGTAGACTTAGAATACTATAGAACATTTATTATCATCAAGTAGTGATGTCTGCAACTAAGGATCAAAGAACATACGCAAGCAGTGAAGTCTACAATGAAGCGGATGTGCCTGGAAGAACATATTCAATAGTGATAATATGAAGGAGCAAATAACATCTTCGAATAAATATATATGTGATGTATTCCATTTCGGCATCGTCACTTGCCACTAGTATATTGTCCATCTTTGAGTATTGAAGACGCAGCAGTGATGTAGGAAAAAATAGAATGTTGTAGAAAAAATATCATATAATTAGAATCAAATAGAATAAGATAGAATAATTCATCAAGAAGTATAGTGGTTGATGAGAGCTTGTGGGTAGGAAAGCCATTTATAGACCAATTGGACTGGCTATGGAGGAGGATGAGACTACAATAGAGTTACTGGGAGGCAACACAAGAGAATGCTCATGAATATACAGTAAATTGATAGCAGCCAGATGTTGTTCCCAATAATGTATGACCATTGTGGTGCGCATTGACAAAAAGTGATAGCCTCTAACAAAATTGTTCAACGCACACAACCGGCAAAAATATGGCCGGTGCACGCGATGAGCAAATTTTTTATGGTTTATCAAAACTGCTCAAAGCGCAAAACAGGCAAATAGTTGGACCGTTGTGCGTATTGAGCAATAGGTATTTGGATAACACAATTGTTCAATGGGCGTAAGTAAGAGTAATATTTCACCAACAATTTTGTAAACTTGTTTCAGCAGCGTAATGCTCGATATAGCAGAATAAATTGACATCACAGAGAGATAGTCCATCACGGTATAAGTAACCGCTCCTTTGTGCTTTCTCTAGTCGATGCATTAGATGAAATTTTTTCTCGTAGCATGGTTTTTGCTTGACGGGAACAATGGTTAAAATCTGGATAAATTTTACATGACGTTGTGCGCTTGGAGTAATTTTATTCGAAAGTAACCCGTTTTTCCTCGACGCGCACAACAGAGTATAATTTTACCCGTTGCGATGATTAATATTACTTCAAAAATAAAATCTGTTACCCCACGTGCACAATTCGTAGGGCGCGCTGAGTAATAATCTCTCCTCTAAACTGTTTTAATACCGTGCATAACACGTTATAATTTAGAAAGTTGTATGCGCCGATAAAATCTTGTGTATATTCATGAGCACTGCTTCGTAGACTCACGGGCTCTCTTCTGTAGACTCACTGTCACTCTACTGTAGACTCATCCTCATCCAAGGGCAGTCCAATTCGTCTATAAATGGCTTCCCTACCCACAAGCCCTCTTCAACCTCTACACTTCGAGTGATGTGATATGCATGAGGAAGAAGTAACCATACACTCTACTGTAGACTCATCCACATCCAAGGACAGTCCAATTCGTCTATAAATGGCTTCCCTATCCACAAGCCCACTTCAACCACTACACTTCGATTGATGTGAAAGGCATGAAGAAGAAGTAACCCTGGTCAGATAGTTGTGTTGGCCCACACGAGGAGTAGCCCCCGACCGTATAAATGGCTAGCCCACAAAGTCTTTTAAATCATCCCCGACGGCATAGCTGGCTCGCCCTGCAAGGGGGTTGCCTCCGACTGTATAGCCGAGTAGCCCATGAGGGCAAAGTAAGGTCATTTTCGATCGTATAGTTAGCTCGGCTTGCAACGATGTGGCCATCGATCATATAACTGAGTACCTGTGAGGGTAAAGAAAGTTTAGGTCTCTTTTCCTCGAATCAACTCTCACTTCTCTCTCCTATTTCGGGTCGTATCAAGAGCTCATCGTCCAAATTTAGCACGTTGTGCAACTAGATACTGGCAACAATATATCCCGTAGATAGCCACTTCATTGCAAACGACACTCATTTCCAGCCTATGATGGCAAAAAATCGGCAACGACGTTAATAAATGCAACGAAGATGGTCGCCCGATGAACTCGCGGAAGTTGCAGTGGGAAGCACACAGATCATGCCGACCATATATCCTGTAAAGCGCCACTTCATTGCAAACATCTACGAAGACAATCATGTGTATCAGTTTGTAAGAGTGAAGGCAAATGTATCAGTTTGGATCTGTATCAGTATGTACACCAATATATTTGAATGGTTCATTTTTGAATATGTCATCAGAATGAATATGTATGTTACAGTATGAATGTGTTGTTTGCTTCATTTTGAATATGTATCAGATTGGTTCTGTATCAGTATGTACATGAAAATATTTGAATGGTTCTTTTTGAATATGGCCTAAGATTGAATATGTATCAGAATTAATCTGAAATTTTTCATGTGATGTTTCTGCATCAAATTAAGTATGAAGAAAATTGGAATGAGAATGATTGACTATTGTATTGCGCATTGAACAAAATTGATATCATCTAACAAATATACTCAAAGTGCAGAACCGAAAAAATTATTCCTCCCCGTGGGGCGCGTTGAGCAATTTTATTATCACCTCAAATTTAGCTCAACATGTACAACATGCATAATTATGCTAGATGTGAGCGTTTAACAATTGTTTATAAACTACCATAAATGGTCAACATAAACACTTCGATCATTGCTATTGTTAAGGCCAGAATTGACCGGGAGTTTGATATGCAAGAAGAGCATTCATAGCTTTTCCATTTAAAGAATATAATCTCCAATCATTATCATCCCACTTGTCTTCAGGTTTAAACATATCAACATTTTCAATTTTAATAACAGGTGGCTTATAACCTTTTTTGACAATGTGCCAAACTTTATAATCAACAGATATCAAGTAGATTTTCATCCTAGATTTCCAATAGGCATAATCTGCTCCATTAAATTTTGAGGGTCGTGATATATACTGACCTTCAGAAAAAGCACAATCAATAGAGTTATTTATGGCCAATCTAGGCTAGATCCTATAACCGGATCTGATACCACTTGTTGGATCTAGATCTAAGCCTAGAGGGGGGTGAATATGCTATTAAAAAAATCTCGTGCAACCCATGAGATATCACACGCAGTTATAATGACAAGCATGGTAAACAATAATTAGACACAGATGCACAGCAGATTTACCCTAGTTTGGTCGATCACCACGACCTACGTCCAGCCCCTGAAAGCAAATATTATATTAATAGTGTACAGGCACAACCTTAATAGCTAGAGAACCAACGTCTCTTCACTCACTGGGCTTAGTCCCCCCCACTCACCGTGTTTAACACTATCAATCCTAATATAATCTCTCACTTGATGACCCCGTCAAGTTCATCTTGTCTATACCACCACTAGACAAGACCCCAAATAGTCACAAGTAAACGGTAAAGTTTCTCCTACGGAGATCAAACAATACTACATAAAAATAAAAATAAGAGTTTTAACAGCTCAGTTTTGTGTAGCCGTCATCGTCTCCTTCAATCAGCACGGCCAGCTCTAGTCTGGCAAGTTGTAGTCGTCTCTCGTCTCTCGTGCAACTCTACTTGGTCCTCCTCTGAAGTTACGGTCTTGTGCATAAGCTTGGATGGTGATCTCACAACTTGCGACCCCTCCAGTAACTTGCGGCCCCTCCAGCAACTTGCTTCCCCTTTTGGAACTTGTGGCACTAAGGAGTCAATAGGTCTCTCTCCCCTTAAACACCTTTAAGTAATTTGCCTCCACCTCTCTCTACTTGGGTTGTGTGTTTGCATACTAAAAGGACAAAGTTAGATGGATAGACAAAGCTCTAGCAACATAGCATGTGCACATTAAATAGCTTGTTGAATTTTCAGCCCTGTTAGTTTCTTTTGTTGCGTGCGGCAATAGAAAAAGTTCTTGGCTTAATGAAGGGCGCTTGGCAGGCTGTTGCTTTGCAACTTGCGGCAACTTGGTGGATGGCTTAAAGACTTTGTTTCAATGCTTTCCCTTGGCTTGAAGCAGTCTGCAGTTGCAAGATGGCACACAGATGATGCGGTCGGCAGTGTCTTGGTGCGTCTATTCTCCTGGGTCGGCAATGGAGATTGGCTCCTCCTTTGGATGCTTGAGTTGATGTTGATGCCGACACTTCCCTTGATGATGCAAGAGCTTGAAGATAGCAATATGGATGGGCTAGCTTGTGGCTATGGAGCTTTGCAATGAACTTGCACAAGAAGGATGTAGGAGTTGATGCATTGGTTGATGTTTGCGCAAGAGGGAGAGGATACAACGTATGGCTATATGAGAACTTGGAGAGGTTGATGATGGCCGCAAGGGAGATGATAGCCTTTAGTCTTGGAATTGAAGTATGGCCGACACCCTCTCTTTGGTTTAGAGGCTCGCTTATATAGGAGGGTGGCTAGGGTATTGCGGCATGGAGAGGATCATTGGTTAGGGATGAATCCTAGAAACCAATGGCTAGGATAGAATCCTAGTGCTAGGATGATTGCAATAAATATGTGATTTGAATAGGATTTCCATATCAATTCTAATAGGATTTGGATTTTCTCACATCCCTCTAGATCCCTCTCCTTGATTCGAATCAATCTCTTCATCTCTTTCATCTTAAACCAAGTCCAATTTTCATGCCACTAGGATTTGAATTATATCCCTAATTGATTCAAATCAATCTCCTCTGATTTGAATGAGATCTTCTCCTTATCCCTCCATATTTGACCAAGTCCACATTGCTATATGAATAGCAATTTCTCCATCTTCCACTTTGCTATATGTATAGAAATTTCTCCATCAACTGACTTAGTCATCACTTTGAAGATTTACAAGCGTTCCACTCCTGAAAACACTTAGCACACACATTAGAATGTTCACACACGTTTGTTATCATCAAACACGAAGTTATCGATCGGTTTATCTAACATACATTGTATCCAACACTGGGCTCCTCGGCCATGGGCATCTTGCCATGACGGAAACTGTGGTGACTGCATGCATGGTCTGACATGGGTGTAATCCTAAGTTCCCACAGACGGCGTCAATTGTTGCGGGTCAAGTCCACCCACAATAGAATTTGTTTAAGGGGAATCACGTGTACAATGATTACAAGTAGTGGGATTGTCGATGAGGCTAACACGTCTTGGAACGTGCTTTGTCGGCAAAGGATCCAAGGTCGCCAGTTGGTCGTCGACTGCCTGGTAGGTGAACCAAGATTCCTGCAAGAAGAATAGCTCGTCACAACGGCTGGGTTGGTTGTTAACCCGTAGCCTCTCCGATGGTTAATTCAATGCATGAATCTACGGAAATAGGTCGGACACGTGGGCGGGTCTTAAAGTAGAGCGGCTTTGAGTGGCGGACTTATAAGGAAGGCACAGATATATGGAGGATATCTGACCTTGAGTATTGAAGGTGAGTTTATGATTTCAACTAACCAACACCCTCTTTGGTGGCTGGAGGAGGGTGTTTATAGTGTCAAGAGTTGGTTGATCTCATTCTAATCAGATGTCGCTTCTGCTTAGCAGGATCATTAATGGGGACGCGATAAGTCGGCGAGGGCGTCAGAGATATTAATCAAACTGCCTCAACCTCTGGCATTAAATGGTGAGCGTACCAGAGATATTTGTATATTAATTGGAGACGCGGGTGACCATCAGTTCTCGTTCTTAACCTCTAGCATTAATTGGAGGCGTAGGTGGCCCTACGTCACCATGTTAGAGATATTTGTGCATGGTAGGTCACCTTCAGAGTGAGCCAAGCTCGGTGTCCATGCTTGGCGTTCCGAGGCCTTCTCTGGTATGCTTCTCGTTTGGAGAGTGGGCGAGCTTCTTCTTCGCTAGGCTATCGAGCCTTCTACTCGATCAGCTGAAGAGCTCTCCTCTTGACTCTGTCGGTGAGCTTGTCGCTTGGCGAGCCGTGTCAGGGCGAGCTTCCATAAGGGCTTGTTCTTATTTGGGATGGTTGAAGAGCTGTTCGCTTGGGCTTCAAATATATGGGCTTTTATTCTCTGGGCCGGCCTTAAGGCCATAACAGTGCTAGACCATACATTTGAATCTCATCCAAATAATTTCCTTGGTCTTTTGGAATCAATAACATTTGTCCTTCCTGGATCTTATCTAGCTCATCGTCCTCACTTGAGGCCAGATACAATCATCCATAATAGTCAATGGCCATCTGCACGATTCATAATCATTCCTGGTAAAGTGTCAAACTCTTTGACTGCCTTGTCAAAACAGATGTTCCGGCTTATTGATGCCTCGCATGTCTTTTATTCGCTCCTTTTTACTTTGAAACTCTCTGGATGACTCATATAAGTTTGTTCTTCTAAATCACATTAGAAAATTGACTTTACATTAATACTCCAGTTTTCATGGTCATCATGAGTATTGACATCGAGTTTGATACGAATTGATCGGTACACAGCTGTTGGCAAGAAAGTATCATCACAATCCATTTATAGGAGTTCTGATGATAACAGTTCTCGACCAGTATAACTTGTACTTTACTAATTTCCATTTGCACTAATCTTATGTCTTGATGATTTATTTGCAGCCAAAAGTAAAACTTCCATTTGTCACGTCTGCTAAGGTCCATTCCTTATTTACATGCAAGGACCTTTTCCAGATTGCATCAAGCCATTTCTTAGAGTCACTTCTCCGAATGGAATCTTGGAAGTTGTCTAGGCCATCATCAACTATGATGTTTCACTCGACTACTTTGTCTCACGAAACTCGAGTAATTATGTGACTTCCTAACGATTGATTTGAGGCATATCATATTGATAAGGTCTGCACAAAACCTTATCAAGGACCTAGGCATTATTATCTCGGGCTTAACCCAGAAGGAGGATTGTAACTCAAAGTCACTTGCCATGTATCGCACCATGTCTAACAGAGTTCGATTTATGCTCTCCACCACATCGATGTGTTAATAGACTTGACCTGAGAGAAAATCTCTTTTTCTTTTAATTATGCAAGAATTACACAGCTGAGTATTCTCCTCTTCGATCTGATCGAAATAGTTCAAATACTTCTGTTATTGTGTTCTCTATTTTATCAGACTTGTATTTCATCAAGAACACGTGTCGTAATAAAATAAGTATATCCTACGTCAATTTAGACTTGGGTCTAGATACATCCGTTTGTACAAGACCACGAGTTCTCCAACTCATTCTCTCACTGTCTTACAAAAGGAGTTTTGACCATCGTACCTTTAAGACAAGACTCACAAGTGTCTTTCGACTCATAATACGAGTGGTCGAGAGCCCCTCTTTATGTGACTTGTCAAGTCTGTTCTCTTCGGTACGGCCTTGTCTATTTTGGCATAGATAAGTTTTCTATAACATGGGCATTCATGTATTAACTCCTAATACAATATTGTTATACAAATCACTCACACCGATACATTACTTCAGTAGCAAGGTGACGACATTCGCCAAAATGTGTTAGACGTCCCTTACGGTCCAAGAAACAACACTTGCTCTTTTTCCAACATATAAGACAATCTTTTTCTTTTGTATAACAATTATTCTGAAATTGTGACATCAAATATGTCCCATTTTCAGTTCCTCCTACTTTTGCCTTTTCTTATTATGGACAAAAATTTCTTTCCCAATGAATTTTCCTTAGTGCCTTATCTTTTCTAAATCACATTAGACATTACATGTCCCAACAGAAATATCAACTGTACAAGCTTCGCATGTATCCAAACGCTTGAGCTTTACAATCTTGAGTGTGCTCAACAAGTTGATTGTCTCAAGATCCGGTTTGGATACATGGTCTTGCACCGCTCATGCACTCATCATCGAGTCAAACAGTTTGCATGAAGTGCCATACCTTGCGGATTGAATTGTGTTGGGTCTAGAGCTTCAAGGAAGTCATTGTCCTTAAGCCAGTGTTAATAAGGACATGTTTAAATGTCAGTGAGAACTTAGTTTAGTCTATCAAATTGAATTTGAGTTGATATTCCTTAATAAATCTTCTTGACCATTTAGCATATTCTCTTAGGATACTATGATTTAGATTCCAGCAGTAAAACATAAAACTATCCTAGTTTAACATATGTTCAATTCAAAATATAGATAGAATGGATTTTATGGATTTTATCTAACTATATTCTCCCACTATTTGCGCGATCATTTTAAGCCATAAAAATGAACGAATTTATTAATTAAATTTAGTGGAAAAGGGATCCAACCACCCTGAGCTTCACAACCTTGAGTGTGCTCAATAAATTGCTTAACTCTGTGATTAGTAGATGACTCTTCATCAATCACATCATATGTACCCTTATCTGTTTTTACCCTTGACCACTTATAATCATGAGTGTGCTCATCCAAATCACAATGACTAGTTTAGTCGGACCCTTATTTTCGTGTCTAGCCTAACTTACGCCGGTGCTCAGTGTATGCACGACGCGACGGTCTGGGTTAAATCTAGACTACATCACATGTAATAAGAAGTTGGTTTCCATAAGGCAGCCATGCCATAGCTTGAGTGTGCTCAACAACTACAACACGGAACCTATAGTTGCCAACCTCTAAAATAAGGAGGGCTACGGCTAATCTTGAAGAAGATTTTATATGTATTTGACAATATGTAATCGATGGTGTCACATAAAAATTAATTGCATCCTCGTAGTCTAGCGGAACACGGCCAGGGGATTTGGCTAGGCCAGGATCACTATCCCAAGTCGAGCTGAGATGATCCACAATACTAGTCACAAAAACGCTAGACACCGGTTCATGATCCTTTAAGGATACTAATTATTTGTATGTGTAACATCGATTGAATATGATCTCATTAAAACTAGTTAATTCTATCAACTAGTTGAATCCTAAAATTCAAAATTATTATGATTGGTTAATAACTTTTATTAAGGGCCTTATCAACTATAAGGAATGATATACATGGTGCTTTCCTAATCATGCATTAGGTATTTAAAAACAAGTTTAAATCATAGCACATCCATCTAAAAATTATCTAATAAATTTTAGAAAGCTTTTAATGGCTAACCTAAAAGGTTTTCTTGTGTTATTACATAATGAACAAGAAATTAAATAACCAATAAAAATACTAAAAGTTTTATCATAAAAAATTTTTAGCATTAACACTGGCAACCTAAAATAATCTCATAAAATTAATTTACAACAATTTTTAATAATTATCTCATAATTATTAGCATAGAAACAAGCAACTTAAAATTTTATCTCATAAATTAAATTTGCAACATATTTAATAATTATCACAAAATTATTAAATCTAAATAATCATATTATTATCATGTTTCTAATAAACATCTCTTGCTATCATATCATTAGCAAAAATTAGATCAAATTAGACCTATGCTTCGATACCAATGTTGGGTTTTAATGGACCCTCAGAGTATAAAATCTACGCACGTCCTACGCCGGACAGACGATAGAAGCACAAAAGGCAGCAGAATAAAATTCATTAAACTATTTAATGACAGCCCTAAGGATTTCATTAACCCTATCTAGGAAAATCTACTATCTTGCGGTGTGTCTGACCAACCCCAAAGAAAGATCTAAACTACTGCAACATATATGAAAGCATAAAATAAAAGACTTACTCGTCACTTCGTTACCGCGTGAAGCGTCGTTTTCAGTAACTTGTCTTTATCTCCGAAGCGAGCCGACAACGTGACTCCAAGACCACCCGAAGCAAAGCCAACAACATGCCTCCGAGCAAACCACTTGTCGAAGAAAGTTTCACTTGAGCAGGATGTTGAGTATTGGACTTCTCCTTACTTGGTGTTAATGATGAGCAAACATAAATACTTGTGACTAATCCCCTATTTGCAGTTAATCCATTGCCTAAGCTTATCATGAAGATCTATTTTCAATGGATGACACTCAAAGATCATTGAAAGCAAAGGAAGTGGATTGAATGATCGTAGATGGTGATTGAAGCTCCTAGAAGACTTCAAGCTCATGCGTTGGATAGAAGAGAGAGTTCTTCAAATGTAATTTTTTTGTTTCTCTACTAGTATGTAGCTTAGAAGTAGAACTTTGCGGGAGCACATACACATCTTCTTTTCAGTCTTTGGACATCATTAGATCAGCTGTCCTTAGACTCCAATTCATTTCTATCTAGATTGTGCATGTCATGTTTTTAATAGTCGACTGCTGAATGATTTACAGTCGCATGTCTTAAAATAGTCGACTGTGTTTTGTTCTACAATCGCCTGTTATGCACAAACTTTTTCAGTCTAGTTTTGGGCTACTTAGCTTTAACTCTCACAGGTGACTTATGCAGATTTTACAGGCGCCTGTCAATGTGACAGTCGACCGTGTCTTGTTAGTCAGTCGCCTGTCTATCCTCAGCCTAATTCTATTTCTCTGTTTGATCTGGCCAGTCAACTATTGTTGGATTTACAGTCGACTGTCAATGCTTCAACAGTCGTCTGTCTTTGAGCCTCTTTGATGACTCAACTCTCTGGAAAATGTCAGGGTCTTGACATACGTCTGTAGAAGGAATTACAGTCGCATGTTTCGGTTAACAGTCGACTGTCTTCTCTTCATCTGTTGCCTGTCATGTATTCCCAGACTTTTCTCAGATTCCCTCAACTTACCCAGCTTATGGCCAGTCACATGTAGTAGGATTTACAGTCGCTTGCTGGTTTAACAGTCGACTGTCTATGCTTCATCAGTCGACTGTCCACGTGGTAAGTTACCGTTATGAATTCTCACCTACCCTCTGTCATTGTTACGCAGTCGACTGTGTGTTCTTCAACAGTCGACTGTCTCGGGCGCAGATTCTATTCGTTGAGTTTTTCCTCACGGATTTCAAAGGGGTTTTTGGTGATTCAGTTTGAAGGCTTTGAGAAAACTATAAAAGAAGCCTCTATTGTTCCATTGAGAAAAAGACTCTTTGATCATCTCTTGCTAAAACATTCAAGCTTTCATTTTTGTTAAAGATCAAAGCTCTCAAAATTCAAAAGCCCTAGAATTCATATCTTACATCTCTTGCTCTCAACCCTAGAATCAAAGAGAAATCTTCTAGGCAATTGGTGCAATCAAGAGAAAGGGCTTTCCTCTCTTCCAAGAGAATCTTTCAACACACAACACACTTCTCCTTCAAGTTCTATTTCAAGGCATAGGTGATTGTAAGTGTTGCTTAATTTCATATTTCATAACGTTCGTTCTTTGATTTACTCTCGGGTTGTGAGAGTGGGTTGCTTGCTTCCAAGTTATGGGAGTCAAGGACATCGAGTGTATTTCGATTTTACTTGTAGGGTTGCTACAAATGGGTTTTAAGGAAACCTCAAGTTAGGGTTCTAACTTGAGTATCCGGTTGTTTACCGGGTGGAAGGGACATAGGATTATCGGAAACAAGTCGGGAAGTGACTTAGGTAATCCGAACCCTTGAAACATCCTTGCGTTTGCATTTGTTTCATTTTAGGTTTACAATTATTCTGTATTATTTGTTGGTTAGGAATTTAATTTGGTGTAACTATCGTTTTAAATTACAAAAACACTATTCAACCCCCCTTTTAGTGTTTTCCTCATAGCCAGGGGACCTTACAATTGGTATCAAAGCGCTGGTTTATAGCTATGGCATCCAACAACAACAACGTTCCTTCATCGTCTTCGTACAACAATCACAATCGTGATGGAGCGTCCACTGTTTTCGAAGGACAATCAACGGTGCATCCTCCGTGTTTCAATGGCATGAACTTCGGCTATTGAAAATACCGGATGGAGAGGTTCCTAAGGAGTACTTCCCTCTGGAGAACCCTTCACAAGGAATACGTCGAACCCACCGAAAAAGAATTTCGAAAAATAGACGGCTTCCGAGAAATCTGCCGAAGTCAACAATGCAAATGCAATGAACGCCCTTCATTGTGCGTTGGACCCAGATGAGTTCAACAAGATATGCATATATAAGAGTGCATATCAAATTTGGAACCATCTCGTCTGTACCCATGAGAAAACAAACAAGGTAAAACTTTCTAAACTTTATGTTGCCGTGTAAAATTTCGATATGTTTTATATGCAGGAAAATGAAAGCATGACATCGATGTACGGACGTTTTACCGATATCACTAATGAACTGGAAGCTCTCGGACAAGTCTATTCCCAACAAGATAAGGTAAGGAAGATCATAATGGGAATGACCTCCAAGTGGAAAAGAAGAGCTATCGCCATCGAGGAGGTCAACGACTTGAAGACTTACACAGTTATGAATCTTATCGACGCTCTCATGTCTTACGAAGTTAGACGGAAAAAACGATTGAAGATTCGAGCTGTGATGAACCCTTCAGAGGCCAAGAAGAAATCTTTGGCATCCAAAGCCAATTCTTCATCCTCCGATAGTGAAGAATCAGAAAATGAGATGGACTTGGAGGAAATGGCTCAAATGGCGAAGAAGTTCCCACGCTTCTTTCGCAAAGGTAAATTTTCCTCTAAGAATAGATTTGATTCTACTAATAACACTTCCTCTCTTTGCTTTAAGTGTAATAAGCCAGGGCACATCAAGAAGGATTGCCCAATGCTACGAAACAAAGAGAAGTGGAAGGCTCCGAAGTACCACAAGTCCAAAAAGAATAAGAAAGATAAGAAGAAAGGACTAGTCGATACATTTGATGACTCAGGTGGAGACATCAATCGAATCCGATGATGAGAAGGGTGAAAGTGCCCATATGTGTTTCATGGCCCGAGAAGATTCACTCTCCGATGAAAGTGATTCCGACATGGATGAACCCGAGGAAACTATGGATGAATTGTGTATAGCTAATGAAGAATTATTTGCTAAGTATCAATCTTTAATGCTTAGATATTCTAGTTTAAAGAAATTGAATGTTAGCAATCCATCCATTCCATGCATTATCAACAATGACACCATTGTTGATACATTAACCCTTGAGAAAGCGAATTTAGCTTCTCAAAATGTCACTTTGAGAAATGAGGTGAATACCTGCCAATCTCAACTAGATCAAACACATCTTAAGGATAACAGTGATCTAGTTTCACGTCACACACAATTGGGTTTAGAGAATGATTCTCTTAAAAGCCAAGTGCACGAGCTCAAAGCACGGGTGTCCACCTTGGATACCAATATTTCTTCTCTTAAGGAGAAATATGAGCTCATGTCTTCCCGTATTGTGAGATTTAATAAGGGGAAACGACAATTGGAAGATTTGCTAGCAAACTAATTTCCAGCCATACATCGTGTTGGTCTTAGTTTTGTGGAAGCAAATGCATCCAATGCTCGCACCTCCTATAGTGGTGTCACTATAGACTTTGTGAGGCCATCCTCCGGTGCATCCACAAGTGGTGTCAAAGACACTATAGGTAGCAAACCTACCAAGCCACCACTCCACCGTCACTTTCTTTTGGCAAGAAACCCACTAAGGGTGGAAACCAAAAGAGAAGCTATGCTTACATGTACACCAACCTTCATACACGTAGGAAATCTCCTACTTCACAAGTGGATACTCATGACACCTTTTATGCTCCACACTCACGGACACGTGCAAATCCACACATGAGAAATACTCATGTATGTGCTCCTATAGACCCATATGCTCATGCGCATCATTCTTACATGTATGCACACCCTCCACATATCATGCATGATCCATATGTTTCATACAACATGCAAGTTCCCAAGCATGCATACAATCATCATATGTCTAATGCATATTCACCTCCTCATTTTTATGCTAGAACACATGTTTTTAAGAAGCATGCATCACATAGATATCTAACAACTATGCATGCAACTAGGAAAAGGACTCCCAAAACATACACTATTTTGGGTCCTAAGAACACTAGCTTAAATGATAGGAATGCTTATGTTGATTCCTATTTTCATGATGTTATTAATAATGGTAATTATGTTAGGAAGCGGAAGTCCACTTAGACTTGGCTTCCAAAGGGCTAATCCCCTTGAATCCAATAAAAATTGGGTACAATGAGCTTATGGTATACTATGTAGGTACCCAAGAGAAAGAAAGAGAGCAATAAAGGTTAAATTAGCTCTAAAAGGAAAGAATGGATTCTTGACAGTGGTTGCTCCAAACACATGACGGGAGATCCCTCATTACTCTCCGAAGTGATTAACATCAAGGATGGTGCAACAGTCACTTTTGGAGGTAACCAAAAGGGAGCCATCATTGGTAGGTATAGTCGGAAATTCCTCCAAACCTTTAATTACTAATGTATTTTTAGTTAGTGGTTTGTGTCATAACCTCATCTCCTGTAGTCAATTTGTGACAAAGGTTACAAGGTTAACTTTGGAGAAGGCTTGTGTAAAATTGTTGATTCTAATTCACATGTTTTATTTACCGGGATTAGACGTAAAAATATTTATTATTTGAGCTTGCCTAAAACCGTAGAACATTGCTTAGTTGCTAATACAAATGAACAACTATTATGGCATCGCCGTTTTGGTCATGTTCATTTTAAGCACTTATATAAGTTAGCTAAGCATAATCTAGTCAAAGGTTTTCCAAAAAATGCTTTTAGTAAGAAAAACTTTTGTGATTCATGTCAAAGAGGTAAACTTAGTAAATCATCTTTCAAGCTTAAAGAAGGCATAACTTCTAAGAGGTCCCTAGAATTACTTCATCTAGATTTGTTTGGGCCAACTAGAACCGCTTATTTAGGTAATGCTAATTATGGATTAGTTGTCGTTGACGACTTCTCTAGATTTACTTGGGTTTCATTCTTAACTAATAAGAATGAAGTTTTTGAAGAGTTTACATATTTGCAAAGAAGATTCAGAATCTCTTAGGATCCACCATTATCACTATCTGTAGTGATCATGGAGGAGAATTTGAGAATGAGTCTTTTACAAAGTTTTGTGATGACGCTGGGATAACTCACAACTTCTCTTTTCCTCGTGCACCACCACAAAATGGTGTTGTAGAGAGAAAGACTAGGACTTTTATTGAGTGTGCTCGTACCATGCTCCATGATAATCATCTTGGACTACAATTTTAGGCAGAAGCACGGCATGTTATATGCTCAATAGGATCCTAGTGAGACCCCGAATGAACAAAACTTGTTTTGAGTTATTTTATGACAAAAAGCCTCAAGTTACATATTTTCGAGTTTTTAGTTCAAAATGTTTTATCAAGAACACCTTTGATAACTTAGATAAATTTGAGCCAAGATCCGATGAAGGGATTTTTGTTTGATATTCCAAACGTAGGAAAACCTACCGGATGTACAACAAAATCTCTTCAACGATCGAGGAATCACTACACATATCATTTTATGAAGATTTTGATTCTCCTCATGTTATAGATGATAGTGTAGATGCTATGTGTGATTCTCTTAGTAATGTTAAGATTAATGATTCTACTATTGAGACTAATACTACTAATGAGTTTGTTGAAGATGTTCCAAGTGATGTAGGAATTCCCAAAGCTTACCCAACCGTTCGCAACCATCCTCATGACCAAATTATTGGATATATTGGTGTGGGTGTTCGAACGAGTTCTAGAATTGAAGAATTCTCTCATTGTGCATTTGTCTCTATGATTGAACCGGAGGACGCGCAAGGAGCACGCCTTCCACTCCCAAGCGTAGGAGCGTCAATGCAATAAAAACTAACCGGTGAGTACCGGGTCGGATCGCAGGGACAAGTCGTTCTATATTCATAAGTTTGATCGGGAAAGAAAAATAAAGCATGTTACCACTAACTCGCTAACGGTGGATGAAAGGAAAAACGTGTGGTGAATCTAAAAATCTATCCTAAGTACCAAGGGTGGAGAGCCAAATCGGCAAGCAACGAGGAGGACTCATGTGGTGTGCATGTGAATGAGGCCGTGGACACAAGAAATCATCCCAAATATAACTCAATTGATTATCCGGCTTAGGATGCTCAATCGGAAAATGTGGCATTTCGTCGAACAAGTGGGGTGCAATAAGTAATGAATGAAACACATGCGAGTAATAGACAATGAGCACAATAGAGAGGGTCCGCTAGGATGAGCCTCTTCTTGGATTTTCTCTTAGGGTTCCAATAAACAAACTAACTCATGTTTCATCCACCAATTTAGAAGATAAACACATGCTAGAGATGAAAGTCACAACCCAACAACAACAATCACACAACACAACCACACAAGCAAGATTTATAGAATCATGATGAAAAAGGAGAAGTCTTTACTCAAAACTATCATCCAAATTACAACACAAAAACCTAAATCAAATACACAAGAGAATGGAGAGATATCACCCAAGTGTCACTCCAAGATGAAAATCTTCCTCTCCCAAATGCTCCTCCAAGCTCCATACTGCATCATCCTCCCCCATGTCCTCTAAGCTCTCTAATTTCAGTTAAAAATAAGAACTAGGGCTGAAAACCCCCCAAATTCGCAATATAACTCAAACACAGCTTATCGGGTCTGTTTTTAAGTCAAACGGGTCGGATTCTGACCCAAACCCGCAAGCAATGCCAAAATCTGCAGAAATTTTCAGCATCGTCACCATGTCTTGCGAAAATTCTAGAAAAATCATTCGACCTCAGATCGACGTGTTACAGGCGGTGATGGAACCGTAACAAAGTGTACTATAACAGAAAAATATCACTAGACTGGAATATACATTAAAATGATAGCAGAATTCTTCACGAGAGGGGCAAATCTGCAGAAATTTTCAGCACCGTCACCCTGTCTTGCGAAAATATTAGATAAATCATCCGACCTCAGAATGACATGCTCCAGGTGGAGATGGAACCGTAACAAAGTTTAGTATGACTGAAAAATATCATTGAGCCGGAATCTGCACTGGAATGATAGCAGAATTCTGCACAAGAGGGGAACAGTAGACCAGAATTTCAGCCCCGTCACCCTGTCTTCCAAAAAATGTAGTAAATTGCTCTGACCTCAAAACATTCTGCAAAAATATGCGTTGGAATCGATACTTCACAAAATTCAACTAAAAATAATAGGAGACTAAGATAAAGATGCTAATAAGCTGTAAAAATTGTGTTTTGTGTATATGTAAACGATAAGCTCCAAATTTAAGAGATATAGAAAATATGTTTGAAACGAAGCTAAGATATGATTAATACTTGCACAAAAAGCACCAAAATGGAGGGATAAATATACAATTTTCACTTCGAATCATACCTCCCAATTAGCTTTTTGCTAGTCCCTAGCAAAATATGCGATAAATTCGGATTAAAGTGAAAAACATTCACCAAACTCAAGATATCTTCATGGCATACTCCAAATGGTATTTCCAAATGATTCCAAAACCACTATACACAATGTATGAAACTAAACAACAAATGACATTCTCTTCAATCCAATTCCAAGAAAAGTAAGGAAATAAGCACTGTATCGCATTTTTTGGGATATATCGCAAATGACATAGTTTCTAATTTTCATGAAAATGGCCAAAACAAAAGAAATTCCTTTAAGTTGTGGGAGATGAGATTGCATCACTCATGTTGCTTATTCTTTCATTTATTCATTCATTTATTCATTTTCTTTTCTTTTTCCTTCTTTTTTTGTATTCTTTTTTTTATGTTTATGTTTTGCATTCACACGATAACGCTATGAAATGCAAACACGGCCACCTTTTGCCTACACGTGATAATGCTATATAGGCAAAGGGATGGAATGATACCCTAATTAATCTCATTTTTGGCATCCTTCCCAATGTTTTGTGGGGCACCGGCTACTCAATTTGATTAGAAAAACCATTCACTTATATTAACGCTCTCTCTCATTCCAAACATGAATTATCAACTCATCCACCCAATCCTTAAGAGGAAAACAAAAAATGCACCATATGGCCATGCCCAATCCAATTAAAAACTAAGCCATTCATCTCAAATCATGCAATCACTTACACCAAACTATTCTCAAATTATTTCAAAGAGATATCACGATGTTCATACATGGCATATTAGCATTTAACTCCAAAATGGAAAAGAAATTAAAATGTGCCAATCAAACATCGAAGAAGTTGATACCAAAATAATAATCCGAAAAAATTGCATGGCATTAAAGCATGTAGGGACAACACATAAAGCTAGCGGCGTAGGGACGAGGAGGACAAATATGATATGCAATGAAGTTCATTGGATGAGAGCAAGATGGAGGTATCTCAAAAAAAATTTAAGCTGCATCAAAATCCTAACAATCCTAAAGATTCTAGAAAGGAAAAGAAAAGCATACGAAAGTACTAAAATAAAACATTTATTTATTTACACAATTGGAAAGAATACACCTTAGCAAATGGCGGATCCAAAATTTCCATCGAGGTGGCAATTGTTCCAACGCTCCTTTAATTTCTTCCGCCAATGCTCCTCGACCAAACGTGGCAATGGCGGCCACGTATACAACCCCAAGCATCTCCTCAAAGTGTGTACCTATATAAGGAAGGAGACGAATTGTGTAAGAGAGAGATGGGGATATGTTCCCAAAAATGACATCCACATATAATCATCAATATAAAATACGGAATGAAAAGTATGATGAATGTGTGAGGAAACTCCCTGGATGGTTGAATATGATGTGGTTTGAAGCTCATCCCCACGACATTCAATATCAATCAGGGGAGGAAGTGCTATCTCCATAGAAACTACCGAAGGAGAGGGAAGCTCGGGATCCATGATAGCATGTGGTATAGACTCACCCTCGCTTGCCTCTTCTTCGGGCTCATCAACAAAAGAACACTCTCCCTTGCCCACTTCACTCCCAAGTGTACGCACGATCGGCTCCTCTATCTCCACCATGTCAACAACCAATTCTTCAACAACTAATTGACACGGCCCAGTAGAAATAGGAGATGTCGTCATGATAATTTCCTCCACCGGCTCAACCAACTCCTCCATGCCAACACTTGGTTCCTCAACTACTACTTGGCATGGGGCACTCAATTCTTCAACTACCGGTGGGGTGAGATCCATAAGAACTTCTTCATTTGGGGCATGGTGGACCAAAAATTCATGGCTTGGCTCATTTGGAGTCGCGACCAATGTGTGATCTTCCTCCTTATAGGACTCCAAATAACACCAAGCCGCATTCTCATCCATGTCCAAAAAGTGGCAGTTATCCAACATATCCACAAAATCATGCTTCTACGGAAGCAATCCTTCCAAGAAGAATCCA
Source organism: Scilla litardierei (assembly GCA_030789695.1). Taxonomy (NCBI): domain Eukaryota; kingdom Viridiplantae; phylum Streptophyta; class Magnoliopsida; order Asparagales; family Asparagaceae; genus Scilla; species Scilla litardierei. The sequence continues at coordinate 318,120 of JAULAV010000053.1, read as the reverse complement.
AGAAGACGCATCATGTCAAATCCATGATGTGGACAACCGTACACTAACTCTGAAAATCGCGTCCAAGCCTGAAAAAATGTCTCACCGATGCGCTGAGAAAATTTCACCATTCTTCCTTGCCATGCTTTGGTCCTGTAAGATGGAAAAAAATTCATACAAAATTTGTGCTTTAGTACAGGCCAAGATGGACTAAGATGAGGGGTATAAACTTTAAACCAATTTAATGCACTACCATCCAACGAATAGGAAAAGAATTTAAGATAGAACTTTTCATCACACGTGTTCCCATCAAAATGAAGCGTGCAAGCACTCTCAAACTTCTTAATATGTAGGTAAGAGCTCTTTGCATCCTTACCAAGGAATGTCGGTAGGGATTTGGTCACCCGCATGTCAAACCCAAGAGAGTTTGAAGTACTTGCCATGTTTGAAAAAAACAAAAACAAATAATCAAAAAGACTCAAAAAGCGTAAAATAAATAAGGATGAATAATAAGTGAAAGATGAAGAATCGAAAAGACTCATACTAAGAGATAGTAGTATCACACTAAAACTTTCAAAATCAATCAAAAAATGCTACTAATAGAAATCGTTGTCCCCGGCAACGGCGCCAATTGGTTGGGCAGGAGGACGCAAGAAATCATCCCAAATATAACACAATTGATTATCCGGCTAAGGAAGCTCAATCGAAAAATATGGCATTTCGTCGAACAAGTGGGGTGCAATAAGTAATGAATGAAACACATGCGAGTAATAGACAATGAGCACAATAGGGAGGGTCCGCTAGGATGAGTCTCTTCTTGGATATCCCCTTAGGGTTCCAATAAACAAAAATAACTCATGTTTCATCCACCAATTTAGAAGATAAACACATGCTAGAGATGAAATTCACAACCCAACAACAACAATCACACAACACAACCACACAAGCAAGATTTATAGAATCATGATGAAAAATGAGAAGTCTTTACTCAAAACTATCATCCAAATTACAACACAAAAACCTAAATCAAATACACAAGAGAATAGAGAGATTTCACACAAGTTTCACTCCAAGATGAAAATCTTCCTCTCTCAAATGCTCCTCCAAGCTCCAAGCTTCATCATCCTCTCCCCATGGCCTCCAAGCTCTCTAATTTCAGTTAAAAATAAGAAAATTCGCAATATAACTCAAACACAGCTTATCGGGTCTGTTTTTAAGTCAAACGGGTCGGATTCTGGCCCAAACCCGCAAGCAATGTCAAAATCTGTAGAAATTTTCAGCACCGTCACCCTGTCTTGCGAAAATTCTAGAAAAATCATTCGACCTCGGATTGACGTGTTCTAGGCGGCGATTGAGCCGTAACAAAGTGTACTATAACAAAAAAATATCACTAGACCGGAATATACATTGAAATGATAGCAAAATTCTTCACAAGAGGGGAAAATCTGCAGAAATTTTCAGCACCGTCACCCTGTCTTACGAAAATTCTAGAAAAATCATCTGACCTCGGAATGACATGCTCCAGGTGGAAATGGAACCGTAACAAAGTTTACTATGACTAAAAAAATATCATTGAGCCGAAATCTACAATGGAATGATAGCAGAATTCTGCACAAGAGGGGAATAGCAGACCAGAATTTCAGCACCGTCACCATGTCTTCCAAAAATGAAGTAAATTGCTTCGACCTCAAAAAATTCTGGAAAAATATGCGTTAGAATCGGGACTTTATGAACTTCAACTAAAAAATAATAGGAGACTTAGATGAAGATGGTAATAAGCTGTAAAAGTTGTGTTTTGTGCATATGTAAACGATAAGCTCCAAATTTAAAAGATATAGAAAATATGTAAGAAACGAAGCTAAGATATGATTAATATATGCACAAAAAGCACTGAAATGGGGGATAAATATACAATTTTCGCTTCGAATCACTCTACCATTGAAGCAAAGAACATCCAAGAAGCATGTGAGGATAGCTCTTGGAGAGTGGCAATGGAATAAGAGCTCATACAATTTGAGAGAAATGAAGTTTGGGAGCTCGTTCCTCTTCCAAGTGGTCACCAAGTTATTGAAACCAAGTGGATCATCAAGAACAAGACCGATGAGAACGAGGTCATCACAAGGAATAAAGCAAGGTTAGTAGCTCAAGGCTACCGACAAGAAGAAGGTATCGATTTCGAAGAATCCTTTGTCCTCGTAGCTAGATTAGAAGCTATTAGATTGCTTTTATCTTTTGCATCTCATAAGAATTTCAAATTGTTTCAAATGGATGTTAAAAGTGCATTTTTAAATGGTATTGTTAATAAATAAGTTTATGTTTCTCAACCACCCGGTTTCATACATGAAAAATTTCTAAACCATGTTTTTAAACTCAAGACAGCATTGTATGGGTTGATACAAGCTCCTAGAGCTTGGTATGATCGACTCAAAACCTTTCTTTTGAATTTAGGTTTTAAAATGGGTGAAGTTGATTCAACTATTTTTATTAAGGATTATGAAAATGACATCCTATTGATTCAAGTTTATGTAGACGATATTATAATTGGTTCTACTAACTTTAATCTTTGCCAAGAATTTTCTAAGTCTATGAAGGATGAATTCGAGATGAGCCACATGGGTGAGCTCAACTACTTCCTTGGACTACAAACTCGACAAATGAAGGATGTGACTTTCATACATCAAACCAAGTACACAGGGGAGCTTATCAAGCGATTCGGATGGAATCGTCTTCAAGCAAAAGGACTCCCATGAGTACAACAACCCATCTACACAAGGATGAGAACGGAAAAGATGTAGACGTTCGTCTGTATCGAGGTATGATTGGTAGCTTACTTTATTTAACTGCTAGTAGGCCTGATATCATGTTTTTCGTATGCTTATGTGCTAGATATCAAGCTAGACCTAAGGAGTCACACTTGATTGCGGTTAAACGAATTTTTCGTTATCTCAATCATTCACTAGATTATGGGTTACTTTATCCTAAATCTAGCACATATGAGTTAATCTCATATAGTGATGCCGACTTTACCGGATGCAAATCTGATAGGAAGAGTACTAGTGGCATTTGCCATTTTCGAGGAAATTCCCTAGTTTTTTGGTTCTCCAAGAAACAGAACTCGGTATCATTGTCCACGACTGAAGCGGAATATATTGTCGTGGGTCTTGCATGCGCACAAGTTCTTTAGATGAGACACACTCTTAAGGACTATGGTGTCAATTGTGATACTTGTCCTATCATGGTTGATAACCAAAGTGCTATATGTCTTTCCAAGAATCCGGTACATCACTCCCGTGCCAAACACATAGATGTGAGACACCACTTTATCAATGATCATGTAGCTAAGAAGGACATCATCTTAGAGTACATTGAAACCCGAAAACAAATCGCCGGCATCTTCACTAAACCTCTTAAAGAAGATTTATTTGTGAGGTTGCGTGGAGAATTAGGGATTATGGGTGAATCCGAGATTTAGGAGTTCAACTTACTTGGAATATCATTGTGTTTGAACTAATATCCACATTTGCCTCTCTTCATTTGATATATATCATATGGTAGTTTTAAGAAAGGCTATTGAGATTTCGTTGTTTTCATGTGTCTTCGGACTGTTTTAAGAGATTTGTGTAATAAATGATTTATCTCTTGATATTGATTTCGTGATGAGTTTTGTGTTAGAGTATAGGTCCTATGATGAGTTGTGCCTATCCTCTGGATTTTAACCTCACTGTGCATTTTTGGACCAGGACAGACGACTGACATTCCTTCGACAGTCGACTGCCCTACTCTATCTTCTCTTTCAAGAGATTGTATCTTGCACCCAGGCGACTAAGGACGATTTACAGTCGACTGTTGGATCAACAGGTGACTGTCAATTTCGTCAGTAGTCTCTGTTTCTATCATCAATTTTATTGATTCTCAGTTAGTCGACTGATGTGTAAAGTACAGTCGACTGTCTCACGAATAGGCGACTGTAAGTTACCCTACAGTCAACTGTCTGTCAACCTAAGCTTATCTCTTATCATTTCAACCAGTCGACTGACAATTGTTTATCATTCGACTATCTCCTATTGTGGCGGTTCGTTTATTTGATCTGAGCCATCGATTTTTTGATCCAACGGCCTAGATTCATTTGACCCCTTATTATATCATCGAGATCTTTCGATTCGATCGAACGATTTCTCTCTCATTCGACTGAAAATTCTCTCGTCTCCCCTTTCGATCTTCATGTTAGATCACTCCTCTGTCAATTTCGAGGCGAGACGAAGTCTCTCTCCTTCGATTGTTTGCTTTATTGACTCTCGTCAGTTGATTGCCAAGACTAAGGTATCATCCCCTTTCGTTTATCGACTCTTGCTTACCCTAGCTTCTTTATTTCGACATTCATGGATCCAGCTAGTCCAGTGTCGTCAGGAGAATACTTGGGGATTTTCGTTGCTCCACCGACTCCTTCAGCCACTACGGCTGAACCCTCCCCTCCTCCTGCTGAACAGCCATCCCATCCTCCTCTGTCTGTTTCACTCAACGATTTCCTTCTTGCTCAACTTTGTGACCTTGTCTCTTCGATCGAGAACATTGATGCTTCCATGGATCAGAAGCTCACTCTCCTTCTCGAGATTCAGTACAAATCTTTCGTGCTTCATGGGTTTTCCATTCCTGCCGAGCTTCAGGCCATGTTTCCTCCGTTTGAGGATAATGTCCATGCTGTTGTCCCCTCTCCTCTAAGCATTATGCATGTGCCTTCTGAGGTCCTGACCCCCGTTCATGCTCATGCAGAAACCTCTACCGTGGGTTCGTCGTCATCCAAGAAGAAGGCTCGAGCATACCCTACCCGTCGCTCCGCCAGACTGTTGTTTCGCCAATCTGGTCGTCCCTCAAATCCATCAGTCATGCACATCGACTGATGCTGTTGTTGATGATATGGACACTCACTCTTAGACTAGGAATTTTTTTATTTGTTTTGTTAGGGTTGAGTATTTCAACATCTTTGTATGATGTTATTTTGTGTAGTGTTGGTATATGGATCATATTGTATTTTGTTCGTTTTTGATGCACATGGTGATGTGCATGCATTTTGTACCTATGTGATCTTTTTTTTGGCGAGTAAAAGCTATATATATATATATATATATATATATCTATTCTATAAAAGAGGACCTTTTTTGAATTTTGTCCCAGTCATAAGTCCAGTCATAAGTTTGTTTGTCCCAGTCATTAAGAACGGCCTAGATTTACTTTGGGAAGGGCTAGGATTTAGCCACGTATGCGAGTGGTCCCCGCAGGCATGTGCTTGAGAGAAATTTGAATTTGAAAGGTCACCTTAAAAATTTGAAAGGTCCCGCAGGTCACGTTCTAAAAAAATTTGAAATCACTTTCTACATCACGGTTTCCCAGGCACGTTGGGAGTAGATATTTTGGGGGGGAAGCTCAGATCACGTTGGGGGGCAACCTCAAAATTTTGGGGAAAATTTTTTTCCTCTCCGCTCAGGAATCTCAGTTCTTCTCGAGCTCACACCCTCTTTGTTCGAGCTCAGGAATCTAAGTTCTTCTCTCCGCTCTTTGTTGAAGGCGATTTCATCTCGAGCCCACACCCTCTTCATCCTAGGGTTTATTCTACCCGAATTGAAATCTTAGGGTTTCTTCTCTTTGTAAGTAACTTTATCATTGGATGTTTTTGTTTTTTTTACTGGAGATGAATTTGGGATTCGCAATGAGTATTTGGTTTGGTCAAAACTCTAATTTTAAAACTGCTACCTTCTCATTTATAGGGGTTTGCTTAGATAAAATGATGAAAATATTTCCTAATGTTTTGAGGTTCAAAGTACATAGCCCCCCCCCCCCCCCCCCAACCCCAAATTCATCTATGCATTTTTAGCATTTTTAACATTTTTAAATTCAGCTATGCATTTCGTCACCATCACGGATGAAATGGTGATGAATCCATGAGAAAGAAGGATAATGGCGTAACATGTATACGTTTTTAAAATGTGAAAAAAATTTAAATATTAAGATTCATGTATTGTTGCAGTTGTGACATGTAAAGTGTAGAATTATGTAAGTAATGCAAGTGCTGTAATTGGTGTAAATTGTTTGCTTTGTTTGAATTTGTAGTGCTGGAATTGGTGAAAAGTAATTGTAATTATGTAAATGATTTAAGGTGCCTTTGCAAACTTAGAAGGTGTGATTGTTGTAATGTTCTAATGTTAAGTAGTTTCTATTAGACAAAGAACTCCCATGTTGAAACTTGCTACAGGGAAATAGTTTGAAATTTCTCAAAATTGTCTCAGACTTTTCAGGTTCACGGGCAAAATCTGTTAATTACATGGATGATGATAAATTTCAAAAATCTCATTGACTAACAAAAGAGATTTAAAAGAACATGAATGATGATAAATTTTGTAGGAAATTACATTCAACTCTATTCAGCATTTATATTGCCCAGGAGTTAGTTCAGTGAATGGTGCTGCTTGGATTCTCCGTTTCATTTTCATTTTAAGACATAGATGCAAGCCATACATATTCTGTCCCGTTTACTCTTGCCATCGCCCAATTTGACCTTGCGAGCTCAATTTACCTTTATCTCTGTCTTTAGGGCATGAAAGCTCGGGCCTTTTTGATTCCGGGAATTTGTGCAGTGAATTGAAGATATGGGGGCTATCTGGAGTGCGAAACAGCTGTTTTGAAAGGTGAGTTTGCAAATTTGTTTAGAATTTGGTTTAAATTTTGGGTTGTTATGCAGTATAACATATATAACATGATTCCTGATTTACGAGCAGCGTTGTTAATATATTCATATATGTCATATTAGCATAACATAGCAGTCGGTTACTTGGTTGTTTTGGTTCATCACTCAGTTCATTTCAATATTGTTAGAATTGAAATTAGGTGGTGATTCCAGCACAACTTTTCAAAACCAGAATTATTCTTTTTTGGGCTGGTGCTTCTTTTTCATGCTATGCTGATCTATTCGTTCTGTTTTAAATGTATACTTATTTGGCAAAGTTCTATAATATAGTTTGATGTTAGTTTTGCCCTTCAATTATGTAGGCACCAAGCTTGATTCCAATCAGTATAACATAGAGAATGTCGTTGAACGTGATTTCCTTCGAACTAAGGGGGATCCATCTGCTTTAGGATATACACAATGAAAGAAGCAGTAGCAATAATCCGAAGCAAGGTCAGTATAAATTGGTTGTTCAAACATGGATGGATGTATTATTATTGTTCGGATCATCAACATTATCCTAAGGTTCAGATCATATATATTTCATTATGTATTTCTTTAATTTTGACTGTTTTATTTGACGTGTGGTTTGCCATGCTTCATTTGGTTGTCTACCTGGAATTGTGTTGTTCAAGATTAGTAGGACTGATTTCTAAATGAAGCTAAATAAATCTCTGTCATGATATTTGGGTTGACTATAGGACTATTTTTTCTCCATCCAGTTTTGCTAATGGTCACTTTTATTATATTAGCACGTGATAGATTTCTCATTTTATTGCTTCAATTCATGCAAGAGAGACGCCTGAAATACTCTATATGTCTCATTGTCCATAAAATGCATGGAAAATTGCTGCAGTTTTCCTTATCCGAAGAAAGAATGTAATAGCAACAATAACAAAGGGTTTATTCCAAATTCTTGTGGTTGGCGCATGAATCGTTTCTTTTGTTTAGCTCTGTTAGTGTTGTGTCCTCAGTTAAATAAACCACCATTATATCTTTGCTAACTTTCTCCATCGAGGTTTGTTTAGAGCTCAATGACATATTGCATACTCCAGGATTTCAAGGCTTGCTGATCTTTTATGTTATACACTGTGATTGCTTCTTTAATTCATTTTACGAAAAAAATTTAGACTTATGAATGCAAGACTGATGTAACTTCTTCAGTTGTATTTCACTACCTATTTAATTGATTAGGATCCATATCATATAAAAAAATTTTAAAAGGGTTTTCATGAATTTGAAATCAACAATGTTTCCTTGCGTTCAATATCAATAAAGTTATACTGTACAGTTGTAAAATTTCCTTTGCTGTCAACTTACAGAAGTATAAACATGGTGGAACTTATGATTTGTGTGAATATCACTTTAATTGATCATGATTATTATTCTATGAATTCTCTATTACTTGCATTTTAGACAGTGATGAATGGAACATTTTGATAAAATATTGCACAACACTGGAACAACCAATAATGCTTACTTCCAAACATTAACCAGTCTTTATCGGTTTGAAATTGAGCAGAAATATACCCCACTCCAGAAAGATGTGAAGTGGCCTCTTTTAGGGAGGCCTGTTGGAGGATACCCTGGTCTACAGGTAATTAAAGTCTTATTTTACTTCTTTGTTACAAACAGATCATCTATCATGAATTTAGAATTTGGAAAGAAGAATGTCATCTAATTTATGTCAGAAAGTTGAGAATTTAGGTTTGATGTAAATTGTAAGATGCTGGAGCTAAAGAGCTGTGTTTTTGCTGTTGGCGTTGCTATCATTTAGTCAACTGATTATTCTCATATTAGATAATTTAAAATAAGCACTTGCTAGCCATAAAGTAATGGATAATTTCATTGAAATTCTACTTCTAAATCATGATTGAATATTTAGTTCTGCCTCAAAGAGTGACAACCACTTTGGCATTTATGTGTTTGAGTTATCTGAAACTTTCAGGGACCCTACTATTGTGCAGTAGGGGATGACAAGTCATTTTGCCGTGATATATCGGATGCTCATTATAAGGCATGTATGTACGTCAGAATCATTATCAGTGGTACCAATGGGGAGGCTATGCCTGGTCGAATAATTGTCATCTTCAAAAAGTATCGTAATCAATACAAACTTATTTTTTGCATTCCTTTTGTACCTCCTTTTCATTGTATTTGTGTCGACAATTTAATCTTCATGTTTTTGCAGTGGGAGTATCAAGTTGGTCCGAGTGTAGGTATTGACCCGGGGGATCATATATGATGTTCCAGATACATCCTTGAGGTAATTCATATGAATCATGTTTAACTGCAATATGAAAAGAAAGAAGAACCAACAGAACCTTCTTAACACTTCCATAATTGCAAGTAGTAAGCTTTTTTGAGTAAATGCCTCTGAATACAAATAAAGTTACTGCTTTAATGCATGCATTGGTGCTATATTTATGGAAAAATATGTCCAGTAAGTTTCACTTTGTTGGAATGGAAAACACACTCTAAATAGAGGCTCCTCAATGAGAAATTACATATGAAGAGGATATTTATAATATTTCATGGTTTAAAATTAGTCATGTGTCGTCTTAATATTATTCGCTACCTACAATCTGATATTGGTTACTACAATATTATAGGAAGTTCCATAAAACATAATGATATCGACGATTCTGGAAGTAAACACTAGCAAAAGTTGCACACATATATTAATGTTCTGTTTCTGGGTATCAATTGTTAGAATGAAAGCAAGAAATTCAAGAAAAAAATGGAAAGGAAAAGTAGAAGTTTTCCTTGGTCTGCTATCAAGAACTATATGGCTTTATAATATTATTTGTTTCAGAAGTACGTTGTGATCTCATTTTGTATAAAGTTTTTACTGTGATTTCTCTATGTTATTCTCGGCTATGGTACCATAACATTGCGAAACAAAAATAACCAGAAATAGGAGATCGTTGAGATCATTATAATGAATGCAACTGACAACTTCTCAACTTTGGGTGATTTTGAGATGGCGGGCATATAGTTTGGTAAAGAAATAAAAGCGCACCTCACCACTGCATTATTATAAAAAGATGCACCTTTTCACATTTAATCCATAGCTATTTTCTTTTAACACACATTGTTATTGTTGTGATTTGAACTTAAGAATTCTCGCGGTATATGAAATCATTTAATATATAATGTAAGTATCTATTATGAGGGATGTTCGGTCCTCTGCTCAATTTCTCCATGGTTGGAAATGGTATATTTTGCTCGGGGTTCTCTGATACTGCCAAATTTAACTTCATGCAGAGCTTCAAGATTCGTTCCATTTTGTAACCATTTTATTTATTTTTTTAAATATTGGTTTTGTTTTTTAGTTTGATTATGTGTTGAATTTTTGGATATTTTTGATTGGATTTGGTTATTTATATATATTAGGTGTCTTTGTCCAGAGCCATACTCGGAAGCTAATCTTGAGTTCTTGAGGGCTAATGGGATCAAGTTTTTTCAGTTTGGGATTGATGGGTGTAAGGTAATCTGAATTTGGGATTGTTTTTTATCTGAAAATTTCCTCTTTTAGTTTGAAGTTTGGCCCATTTTCCTTAACATGCTTAATTTTTATTGGTTATTTATTAAAATTAGTTAGAAATTTTATCCTTTGACATAATTTGTTTATTCATGTTTCATCTAAGAATGATATCAGATTGTTCTCAGGTTTAGGGATGCGATCAAAGCTTTCTAGAAGATGGATCGAGCTCAATGAAGGGGCTGCTCTTCCTGTCCATCCCATTTACGTAAAGACGACGATGCTAAAATGCAACATGGGATACTGACAATGGTAATGAACTAAAACATCTAATGCAACTCTTGATATTAAAATTGGTTCTATTCAAACGCAAAATGACATCTTGCATCACCCTGTTGCAGTGTATTTCTCCCCTAACGCCCCAGTAGTTCTTTATTATCATTGCTATCATTATTACAACTATCTTCTGCTTTTATTTCATGTTGCAGTGCATACCCCCTAACTCCACCATAGTTCTTTTTGTTTAACTTTGTTGAGAACATCAATTCTCATGTGGATAGTGCTTGATGAATTTATATTTATTATCAGAATTTGGTATTGGAAAATGTTAAAACGGAGGTCTAAAAAGAATCATTTACATTTGGTGCAAGTTTATGAAGAAAAACTCACTAAAAGAATACCGTACAGACTATTTTGGTTATTGTTCTGTACCAAATTTTAACTTATATACCTTCCCCTTTTTTCCTTTGGAAGGATGAAACATGGAAATTCAGCCATTTAGGTTTAACCATAACAATCAGTTAGATAACTATATTACTATTTAGTTCTGGACGTTGAGCTCCTTAGGTTTGTAACTTACGGTTACATATCTTTGCAGATGCAAATAGACGGAGACATGGCTTTATTTGACTTGGGAGCTGAGTATCATTTCTATGGTTCAGACCGTAACATGGTCTTTCCAGTTAAGTAACATCACTCTTTTACCTTTTTGAATCAATCCATAATCGATCCCCTGTAGAAGTTTTTGGGTACCCAAAAATGTCAGCACCATTGAACATAAATCATATAAACAACAATAGATTTCATGGGAGAATTTTTTATAATTTTTTAGATTCTAATGTAATGGACGCTGGATTTTGGTCGATGTGTCATGAATGAATGAATTCTTATGGTCTCTGAAGATGGGATTTGTAGCTATAGGTTTAAAATTGTAGTTTGCAAACATGTAACAGTAACTAAATTTAGCTTCCTATGGATAAAAAGGAGAGTTACTTCAATGTGGATTAAGATGAGAAGAAGAAGAGGAAGAAGAACTGCCTGGTTCTATTGAAAAGGCCAAGAGAAGCTAAGAAGTAAGTCCATGCTTGGGAACTTAGGTTAGATACCTGGAGGTATCCTTTAAGTGGAGGCAAGGGAGTTGCTATATTCCTTTTGCAACCCCTTACATCAAAAAAATGGAGGTAGAGAAAACCTCTGGTTAGTTGGATTTTCATCAAAACCACTTTTATTCCAAAATTTTGGAGGTATTGAAGCTCCAACATATTTTCCAAATAATGTTTCCTCTAAAAATCTAATTTGAAGTGAGTTACCTCAAAAATTTGGAGGTATGATGACCAAACTTTTAAGGTTAGATAACCGTATTTTTCTAAATTTCAATCTATAGCCAATTAACCCCTTTTTCCTGTTTGAATTCAAGCGACTTAAGTGCAGAAAGCTATTTCTAAGAACTAAAATCTATTTTATTAAATTTATGACATGTTTGAATACAATATGGAGTTACTTCCTAATAAATGCCGATCATGAAAAACAAAAGAGTTAGTGGTAGGTTATGAGGAGAAGGGGAAGAGGAAGGGAGATGAGGAGAAATGAGGAGTGTTTCTGGTTTGCTTGCATCATTTAGAGTTAAGAAAAATTCAATATGAGGATTTTACATACTGCAAGCGGCCTTTGTCGATACTGAAGTTGACTAAACCATGGAAACAACCAAATAAGCATCCATATTATATTTTGTACTTAAATCATATAACTAAAACTGCAGTAAAGAAAAATAAACTTCAAAACCAACTAGATCCTTCTGAACTATCCTTTTCCAATGTTTTGGCTTATACAACGCTTAGCAAGTTACTTTTGTGGTAGGATCAAATTATGGACTATTTTGAAATTTGAAGTTCATATTTTTTAAAATTTGAGTAAAATGGATTTGGATTATCTAAGGTGTTTGCAATTTGGGTTTGCTACATTTGGTGGGGTGGTGATTAAGGGTATATTGTGCATTATTTTTGTTCTTTTTTAAAAGAAAGATGTACTGTATGGTTATTTACAGCTTGGAGATGGCAGAGTTTAGCATGTATGCCTCTTATCCTCCTTAGCTATACGATCCAAGATATTCTTTATATTCATACATTTAGTGACTGTGTATTGGGACCCCCAATCCGTACACAAACTTATGATTACCAAACTATCCATGTAACTCTTATGGGTCCAAACCAGAACCAAGACTGATATAAGACCAATTGCTTATGAACAACAGCAAAATTAGAACCTAACCGTAACGCTCTTGAATACTCACAATGAGTTCATTCGAGATGGCAACTGACCAGGGGTGGATTGGTAACGAAGTTGAAATTGACATAAAGCAAACAGAGAAGAGCACGGATGGAGCCTAGCCATTTTGCTTTTGCATTATTGATATCATAATAACATCAAGAATACATTGTTTTACACTTTCTTCTTCAAATACTACCCTTTTAGTCATAAATCTCTCATTATACTGAATTTTCCCCGCATTTATCTCCTACTCAGTACTTGCTGGTATGACTTGCGGATTAAATAGTTGTATCATATAAACTCTATAATCAACAGATTTGTTGCATAATCCTGTTTTGTGTATTGGATATGCATTCCAGGATTCTTCTTGCACTGCAAGAGCATTGGGCAGTACAAAAGTTTTCAGCCATGTAAAGATTTTGCAGCAGAGTAATATGACATATTAGGAAAACTGCAGAACCTTATTATTGCCATATAGTTGTCAAGAAGACTCATTAATTGATGCCAAGAAATTTAACGAAAAATCCTAATTGCTGCCAAGAAATTCAACGAAAAATCATATGTAAACACCAAGAAATCAGAATTATCTCATGACAATTAAAGTATGGCTAAATAGCAAATGTAGCATGTCAGATGAGTAAAAATCCCCCATTCAATTGTTGTAGTAGAGACCGACTATAAACATTGAAATAAGTTAATTATGTCACGTAGAACTAAGGTAAATTTTTGTTTGATTACAGCATGGCCCTAAATGAATAATTCACATATGCAAATGTGTTCTGATGAACATGTGCATGATGCACACATGAATGCACATGTTGTGGATTATAATACAACAACGGATGCAATGCACACTGATTTAGGTAATGGAATTGATTCTCTCTTCTTCTTCTTTGAAAATATTCACACATTTTGATTACACAACTTTTCTTTCAAAAAATAGGTGTGAAATGAAATATTGTAGAAGTCCATAACTCACAAGTGCTAAATATATCTTTGTTTGATTAATGCAGCGAGTTTCAGACTCTATGACCACAAAAGCAAATTTGTTCCAATGAACAAACTCTTCATGTTGGGTCATTCTGGACTCAACCTAGCAATGCTGAAGGGCATGAACTTGGCGATGCGAGCTCCTGGGAATCGATAATCTCCATTCAAAATGAAGCAAGACCGGCTTCTTCAAACGATTACATCAATTTGAGAAAGGGAAGGAACAAGGTACTTGCTCAAAACATGGCCAATTTTTCAATATTCATCATCCGTCCAGAATATTGATCAAGGATAAATGAATTTGTGAACCTACAGAACTTTGGTATTTCCCTCATTAGATTGTGATTGCAGTTTGTTTTCTACCCTCTAATAATCATAAATAGAATAAATAACGAATTGAGGAAGCTTTTGTTCTGTTTTGATGCAAAATTCAGTATTTTTGCCTGAAGTTGTTTTTTGCAGTTATATGCTTTGATTATAATATTTTGATAAAGTAAAGGTCCGACTCTTAAGATATGTTTTTGATAGCTTATATTGTGTGTCATGGTGTTGGTTCATTTTTAGTTGCTAAATATGCAAATTCATACTTTTGATTCTTTTGGTTCTTTTGATTCAGGATTCAAGGGGTAAATGATTGGTTCAAACAGATTTTGTTTGCTGTATCTTTGAGGAAGGCACTGAAGATGTGCTGGGGTGTCCAAACAGAAGGCTGATGATTTGGTACAGGCCACCTGGCATCATGGTGAGTATACTTTAACTGTGTTTTTTGGAGAAATTATTTAGATTTATTCCGCCTAGCATCATGATGATCTTCCATTGCTGTTTTCAATGGTTAAGGATTTGCTTCTTGATCGGAAAAATTCCCATGAATTTGTCAAGAATCAAGAGAACCCTACGCTAGGGACGTCGATGGATTTGCTGGGCATCCAGAAAGAAGGTCGAAGATTTTTAATTTTTGAAATTGGTAATAATTTGATATAGGCCACAAACTGTTTGTTAAAATTCCTATATGGCTGCATCGCAAGGACGATGAGGGAGGATGGGGTCATATCTCTCTGGAGGGGGAGCGGGAACACGACATACGATATCATCCCTCCGTCGCCCTCAATTTCTATCTCAAGGTAACAATTAACAAATCTTTTGTGCTTTTTTTGTTTGTTGAGTCTCCCTGAACCATACTTAAATCAGATGTAATTTTTTTCAATTTATTTTTGCAGGGACTTTAAGTAAAAGTATAGTTCTTAACGTTTGCATCAATTTGTAATGCTTGACTGATGAGATAAATTATCATATCACTTTTTTCTGCTTAAAAAAGGAAAGCCCAGATGCAAAATCAAATTTCTCTCTCTCTCTCTCTCTCTCTCTCTCTCTCTCTAAAATTTTGTTTGCTATTGTGTTATTATGCTAATTCAACCAAAAAGCTCGCAATTGAATATTTTATTCTCCTTTATTTTGATAGATTGTCAACTAACTTTCATAATTTCAATTGTTTTTAGCATTAAGATAGTTAAATAGCTTACATTGACACTTATTAAGATAGTGAAATGATATGGTTTGCACGTGTGCTATGCATGAATCAGAAAGTGGAAGGATTTTATCCATGTATTATTGGTGAAATATTGGTGAACTTAATATATCGAGGCATGTATGCATCACAGTGTAATTTTATCCCTAAATCATATATGCATCGCAGTGTAACGCTACTGTATGTGCTCTTAAATAACTACTGTCTTCATTTCTGGAGGTTCAGTAGCTAATTTATACACCAAGTTCACTACTCATGTATGCATCACAGTGTAACGATCATGTATGTGCTCTCAAATCACAGCCATTAAGTTAGTTCTTTGCTTTTAACTTGGTTGGCAGATATTTCCCCTGTAGCAAATGATATAACATTTTATTTTACAAGGTCATCACCTGGATTTTTTTTAAATGTCATGTTACCTCTTTGTTGTATATATTTGTTGAGAAGTATGTATTTCATACATGTCAAGTGATCTGTTGAATACAACAAATCCTACATCTTTTGCATCAGTCTTATATCATGTTTTTGTGGCATATAGATGTGTACACCGATTTTAACAATATAAGGCATCTTGCATTTTACATGATCATGGCGCCGAAAACATTTTACCTCTTTGTACATGTTCGTTAATTTGTTGTAGGTTCATGTATTTGTTTCTCCTCATGTGTGTTCATATTTTCGCCTGTTGACTGTTGTTTGATCATCTGCTATCATTGTTTTGCCAACTGAAGGTGGTGCCTCATCCTGGGGGAACAAATGTTGACAAGGCCAATAACACTCCAAAATGCAAGAAACGATGCAGCCAGTCATCTCGCTGGCTCTAGCCAATATACATTGTTCATCTCCTCAGTGACTGCATCGAATCAGCTGCAATGATCAGAAATCGAACCGGCAGAGAATTGACAAACTAATTATAGCTATTAGTGCTTTTTTCTTTCATTTTTTTTGTTTTTCCTTATCTTTTTCCTCATTCTCTCCTTTGCAGCATGTATTTCTATTTCACAAAAGGAAGAGAATGCATGATAATTGTAAATAGTTAAAGGAGGCTGCAAAATGCAATTTAATTAGTAAATAGCGGCCTCTCAACTATAATCAAATGTAAACCCTGTGCACATTCACCAGTGTATTGCCTTTTGAATAAGAACATCTATTTTAAAAATGATACCTTAATATGAAAACGTTTATATAACAATATGATACTTTGATATTGACACAAATGCCTCCAGAAGAAACAGAAATATGCAAGTCGTTCATAAGAAAAAAGAGTGACATACAACTTATGACTTACAACATATGGAATTCGCCAAACTATGGTATCTTAAATGGTGAAACACGATCGTGTCGACACCACCGTAACTAAGTGAGTCTAACGTTTATCTTCTATTTCTATTTTGTTTTATTTTGCCATGTTCTTCAGACATTTTATCAAACACTTGGTGGTTGTCCAAATTCATTCACTTTTCTTGAATGTTTTTCCATTTTTAAATCGTATTCAAGCAAAGGAAATGTTCCGATTGGTTGATAACATGGTGCAGCTTGGCAAGGAGTGGGTTTATGCTAATTTATTTTGATAATTTTGTTCAGTTCCTGGGTTTTGCTTTGAGACATGGTGTAGCTCAACATAATATTATTAGAATCTCAACCCTCGATAACACAAGAATAGCTTGAGCTATTCTCATTCCTTGGCACCCTTATTAAATTTTTAAACATCAATGAAGGATGCATAGAACCTGTACCAAAGAAAGAATTGGGAAATTAAATTTTAGGAGGAAACTTTAAAATTGGGGGGAGGGAGGAACTAAATTTGTGAAAACTAAATTTTAGGAGAGACTAAAATTTTAAACTTAAACTAAGTTTTCTGGTGAAACTAGATTGTGGGAGGAACTAAATATGTAGGGAATTAAATATGGGGGAACTAAAATTTTGTGAAAAACTTAATAACAATTATTGGGATTTAATTATTGTTGTTCGTTTAAAATTTGGATTTTAAACAGGATCCAAGTTTTTGATGGTCAAATATTTAAAATGAATGGGCGGACCTAAATTTTGAAATACTAAAATTTTGGGAAACTAAATAACAATTATTGTTATTCGTTTAAAATTGCGGGGTCAAAGATTTTGAAGGGGGCAATATTTTAATTTTATAAATGAGTTCAAATCTTGATGGTACTAAATTTTGGGGGGAGGGGGTCAAAAAAATTTGGGAGAACTAAATTCTTTTGTGGGAACAAAATTTTGAGGGGACGTAAAATTTTTGGTATCTAAGATTATTGCGCGTTACTTATTGTTATTGGTTTAAATTTAAGGGATCTGAGATTTTGAGGGGGAATACTTTAAATGAACCGTGCCCTTTGGGCACGGGTTATGACTAGTATATATATATATATCGAAAAAATTTACAAGAAGTCACTCAGTATATTACAAAGGTCAATTGGAAGAGGGGGGAGAGGGCACAAGCGCTGTCACCCACTACATCCTACTAACTTCTGTAATTACTAGAGACGTACAAAATTAGCCAGAATCTATAAACCCCCAATTAGAAAATGGGGTGATATCAGAAACTCCATCCAGATCCATGCCACGAAGAGATATAAGGACGTCTACCGATATGTCATCAAATAATTCGGTGCCCCTCATGGAGACACCCTCGAAAATCCTCTTATTTCGCTGCTTTCAAATGTGCCAAACCATGGATGCAAGAGCTGCTTTCGCAAGCGTCCCTACCGGATCAGATTTTCTATATCTCTTTTGTATAAGATCGCAAACACCGGCAATGGTCTGAGGAATGACTCCCATGTAACCCAACTTTAGAAGACCCCTGGTGATGATGTATCTGGTGTAATTGCATTCGAAATACATGTGATTGATATTCTCTGGCACATTAGTATCACATAGAATGCAGTTTTGTTCAGAAGTTATACCCCATTTGAAAAGGTGATCTCTAGTAGGCAATTTATCTTTGATAGCTCTCAATAGACTCAATGACATCTTAGGAATATGTTGAGGGTACCACACAACATTAAAAAATGAGAAAGGGATGCTAGGAGTACGGCTACCCTCCCAAGCCAACCTATAGGAAAACCGGCCTGTAGCATTCCAAACCCACGCATCAGGTCCAGGCTGCAAGGTGATTTGCTGCAAAATTGGAAGTAGCGAATGGATTTCTGGTACAATGCGCCAGCCAGTATGCGACCAGTAGTCGCTTACATTTTTCATCTCAGTCCCAGGAGGGGGCGGTTGGAGTAAATGTAAAGGACCATTCGGGTGCCAATTATCAAACCAAAAAGAAGTAGACGTGCCATCACGTATAGTGCGCTTAATAAGATTCTGAGAGAAGTTGTGATACCTAAGCATGAACTTCCATGTTCCTGAGTGGGTGGGATTAGCTTTTGCATTATAGAATCCACTAATTGCAGACTTATAGTGACTCCTCATGAAATTCGCCCAAATACCCTCAGAAGTTAATAGTCTCCAAGTAAGCCTAATCCCGGAGGCCACATTCAGATCTTTCAGAAGTCTCAAACCCACACCACCCTCTTTCTTAGGGACACATAAATCCTTCCATGCCCACATGTTTAGTTTCCCCCATATGAACTTCCTACAAGCTGAATTGATGGTACGAATAACAGATGGCGGAATACAGTAAGCTTGCATCCAGAAAGCCACTAGCCCATAAATAACCGATTTAACCAACTCAATTCTGCCTGGGATAGATAGAAGTGAAGAACTCCAACTAAGCAGTCTCTTTTTACATTTATCAATGAGACGCCCCTATACATGAGCTTTAGGATAGGTGGATGATAGTGGTAAACCCAAATAAGTTGTAAAAGATTTTACCAGTTTTACTCCCAGAATATTGGCAAGCCCACCTGGGTCACGAACCCCTTTACTGGAACCCCTTTACTGAAAATAGCAGAGCTCTTATCCCAATTGATGCTGAGCCCAGAGAGAAGATTAAAGTTATAAAGGAGGGGTTTTAAGCCATTTATGGACCGGGGATTACCACGGTAGAATACAAGCAAATCATCTGCAAAAAGAAGATGGGATATAGCGCCAACTCTACGCATCGGCTGGATGGAGCCAGAAGAATCAGCTCTAGCCATCAGGAGGGAGAAGGCTTCCATAACGAGAACAAATAGATAGGGGGAGAGAGGATCACCCTGTCTGAGTCCCCTAGAAGAAGAGAAATAGCCTTCTGGTGAACCCTCAATTAATATAGAGAATAAAGGAGTTGAGATGCATTCTGAGATCCAATTAATAAACTTGCCACGGAAACCCATCTGATGTAGGAGAAAGAAAATGAACTCCCTGTTCACGCTGTCAAATGCTTTACAGAGGTCTAATTTGATACATGATCTGGCCCCCATGGGGTTGCTGAAGTCGCGTATCTGCTCATGTGCAATAAGGGCATAATCAGAGAGGAGTCTCCCTTTCAAGAAAGTTGCCTGATTAGGAGAGATAAGATCACTGATGACATGCTTAAACCTGTTGCATAACACCTTACTGATGATTTTATAGAGGACGTTACAACATGCAATGGGCCTGTAATCCCCTAAACCAGTAGCATTAGAATTTTTGGGGACGAGGGTTAGGAATGTGTGGTTAACATGGGGGAGCATTCTACCAGAATTGAACAATGATAGAGTACCAAAGATAACATCATTACCCACAATATCCCAGTACTGCTGGTAGAAATAAGAATTGTACCCATCAGGACCTGGAGCTTTGTCTTTCCCAATTTGAAAAGCAGCAGACTTAATTTCAGAAGCGGAGACTGGTCTGTCAAGCCAATTGGCAGCCTCTGCTGTGAGCTTCCTTTTAGGAGGAAGACATGGAAATACATTCCAGTAATCAGTTTGATTATAGAGGCTGCTATAGAAAATGGGAGCATCTTTTCGAAGAGCATCAGTAGATGTAGTCCTTCCCCCTTGAATATTAATAAGGTGGCTAAGGTTATTATGGGATTGCCTGCTCTTCATAGCAGCGTAGAAAAACTTAGAGTTTCTATCACCCAAAGTTATCCAATTTTGACGAATTTTTTGGCGCAGATCCTCTTCTTTAATATCCAAAGAATTGGCAAGCATGAAAGATACAAACTTTTCCCGTTCATGAATGCTAGGGTCAGAAGTAGGAGACATGGACGATTGAATACTATCCAACTCTTCGCGCCAAACATTTGAGTTCAGAACCTCCCTATTAGATTTAGCCCAGGATTTAATCGCATATTTCAGAGATTTGAATTTACTTACAAGGCTTTGCATAGAAGATCCCCACGGCTGGCTCTCCCAATTGTCACGCACTAGTTCACGAAACCCAGAAATAGAAGACCATGAATTATAGAATTTGAAAGGCTTGGGGTAAGTAGTCACCTTGTCAAGAAGATGAACAAGCAAAGCAGAGTGATCACTGGTACTAGATAGTGTGAATTCAACAAAAGACTTAGGCAGGAGATTAATCCAGTCCGAATTGCATAGCACACGATCAAGTCGAGCAGAAATACGAGCTGTACCAATGCGGCGATTATTCCAGCTCATTCTATTCCCGATGCTTTTAAGCTCCATGAGTTGACACCTCCCAATGCAACTATTAAAGGCATCCATAGATGCCAAATCAACCGGTCGCCCTCCTAGTTTCTCATTACTACTGCGGACACAATTGAAATCTCCTCCAACAAGCCACGGAGTATTCTTGAGGACAATAGAATCAGCAATAAGATCTTTCCAAAGAGGTATTCTAGAATTCGGGAGATTAAGACCATAGACCGAAGTAAGACCCACAACAAGTCCATCAGTATTGGTGAACATGGAAGTAATATGCTAGGGAGAAACTACAAGAGGGGAACATGTCCACACTAGCTTGTTGTAATAGATTACAATGTGGCCACCTTTATGAGTACTCCTATTATCAACACTGTCCCAATCTTTATCAAAGCACTTAGCTAACCTCGCAGCATTACAGGAGTCCACCTTAGTTTCGAGAAGGCAGATAATAGATGGTTTGACCTTACGCAAACGAAGCTTCAGATCTGATCTGCGCGAGTTATTATTCAGGCCTCGAGAATTCCAGAATAAGACAGACATTATAAAGAATTAGCTAGAGGCTGGCCAGACAGCCTGTTACTACGTCTGGTAGCAGAGGGGGAGATTTTGGAAGTTTTGTCCTTGGACTGTGTTTGTTGGGCGCGAAGGCTAGCATGTTCCTTATCCCAATCCGGATTTGGATAAGTTGGGCTCGAGGGCCCCTCCAAGTCTTCAGCAGGTTGTAAGAGAGTAGGGGAAGTAATCCGGCTGCAAGTTGTGGAAATATTACCTACAGGAGCATCAGAGATTGTAGTAGGCTGGATATCATTAAAATTCAGAATAGGAGGTAAGTTCTTCTCCTCAATATTCAGGTTGATGTCAGCCCTTAGACCCGCAGAAGATTTACTGCATTCACCAATATCAAGCCCAATAGAAATAGGCGTTGAAGGCTGGGGAACTGGCTGTTTTGCTGCTCTAACATCAATGTTATTAATGGGGCAACCAATGTTCCCAAGCTTCTGGCCAGCGGGGTTACTTGCATCCCCTATGCCAACAGAATTAGGAATCAGAGGAGCAGTTACATCTCCAGTGCCTAATGAAGAAGCAGGAGCTGAAGCACCGGCATCCACGTCAGATATGGAGGGTGGAACTTGTTGTAACACAGGTTGAACCTCCTCTTAGATTGAAGGGGGCTCCCGTACCAGCTTCCGAGGGCATTGGGCGACAAGGTGGACAAAACATGAACAGTCCCCACACCTAGGCGGCTCCCCCTCATACTTGACTTCGATGGTCATTGTTGATTGTTCTTCCACCTCAACCAACACATTCCTTTGCAGCGGAGAATTAGCATCTACTTCAATTAAACAACGGGCATAAGAGATCCTATCAAGATTCGAAGTAGACTTGTCTAGACAAATAGGATTCCCAACACCACTGGCAATAATATTCAAGATTTCCAAAGTCCACATCGAGAGTGGCAGGTTGTGAAATTGTACCCAAACAAGGACATCAGTTAGAATATCACGCCCTAGTTGAATGGTGGGAGACCACTTTTGAAGGACCACTAGCCTTCCATCAAAAAGCCATGGACACCCATGCAAAATATTATCTCTGTCATCCCCATTTTCAAATCTAAAGTAGAAATAGCCAGTCTCACGAGAAAAAATTCGGAGACCTCCTTTAATCCTCCACAGCCTCTCCGTCCAAGCTTTGATTTGCCCAAAGTAAGGGACGTCCCTCAGCACATATCCCACAAGTGTGTTCTCCCAACGAGCTGCCCCCACAGCGATCATGTTAGCGTCAATCTTGACTTTTGCCACGCCATCTGAACTATGCAAGGTTGGGACTTTGGACATAACAAGAGGATCTGAATATTTGCGCCTGGAGGCCAGATGTCAACCCAAGAGCGCTTCTCAATTGACGGGCTTATCTGAAAAATTGATTGGGGTCTTGGAGATATTTTGTCAAACACCTTAGCTTCATTCACCTTAGATTCATTCCTGGCGTGATTGGGGTCTACAGCAATTCGCATATGACCAGAATGACTTGGACGTTGATTTATCGAACCCCCAGCAACATACCTCTGGGAACCACCTCCTCTATAGGATCCGTGGGACTGATAGGATTTGGGGCCCTTACCCGTGAACTGTGCAAAGGAAACCTTTTTCCGATCATAGGAAACTCGTTTCCAGCCACCGTTAACATCAGATGGCTGCTGTTTGATGACTGGGCCTAACACATCCTCAACGAGGTTGCAAGCACCGGCGCCTTGGCCTGAAGAATCCCCGCTTGCGTTGACTGGGTGCGCCGCCACACGCAAATCGCCAGCTCCGACATTTGCGGCCATAACCTAAATTTTTTATATATATGTACCTATGTGATCTTATATATATATATATATATATATATATATATATATATATATATATATATATATATATGAACATGCAGTTTCTTCGTTCAGTTTCACACATTGTATAATTGTTTATTATATCTGTGTGAATTTTGTGATATTGTCTCCATGTATGCTATATTCTCTATATGATGTGATTTGAGACGATATTTTTTTCTCTTCGTGTCTCTCAATATTGATATTGGACTCCCATTCCTCTTCTCAGCTACGTTTATAATGTGGTTTATGAGTTTTTGATTTATATATCTTTAGACTCTTGTAATTGTTGCTAGTTCTTATTTAGCACGATTGTTGTTGTTATTTTTCTCCCGCCTTTTGGAAAAGCCATAGGGGGAGAGAAATAAACATATTCATAATGAACGTGCTAAGTAAATTCTAATTACACTTGAATCTAAGATTGAAGTTGTCTTAGATTCAAGGGGAGTAAGATATAATGAATGTGGATTATAAATCATGGATTCATTTCATTCATGCATTCTAACTCATTTGCTTCATTTGATATATAGATGCCCTAATAGTTATTGTCTAACTTGATTGGCATCTATGTAGGGGGAGTAAGTTTTCTTTAAGAACAATTATTTATCTTTTTGTTTATGTTTGTTTGTCATCATCACAAAGGGTGAAAATGTTGAGTAGTAGACTTCTCCCTACTTGGTGTTAATGATGAGCAAACATAAATACTTGTGACTAATCTCCTATTTGCAATTAATCCATTGCCTAAGCTTATCATGAAGATCTATTTGCAATGGATGACACTCAAAGATCATTGAAAGCAAAGGACGTGGATTGGATGATCGTAGATGGTGATTGAAGCTCCTAGAAGACTTCAAGCTCATGTGTTGGATAGAAGAGAGAGTTCTTCAAATGTAATTTTCTTGTTTCTCTTCTAGTATGTAGTTTAGAAGTAGAACTTTGGTGGAGCACTCACACATCTTCTTTTCAGTCTTAGGACATCATTAGATCAACTGTCCTTAGACTTCAATTCATTTCTATCTAGATTGTGCATGTAATGTTTTTAACTTTCGACTGCTGAACGATTTGCAGTCGCCTGTCTCAAAACAGTCGACAGTGTTTTGTTTTACAGTCGCCTGTTATGCACAAACTTTTTCAGTCTAGTTTTGGGCTACTTAGCTTTAACTCTCACAGGCGACTTATGTAGATTTCACAGGCGCCTGTCCAAGTGACAGTCGACTGTGTCTTGTTAGTCAGTCATCTGTCTATCCTCAGCCCAATTCTATTTCTTTGTTTGATCTGGCCAATTGACTATTGTTGGATTTACAGTCGACTGTCCAATGGAACAGTCGATTGTCAATGCTTCAACAGTCGTCTGTCTTTGAGCCTCTTTGATGACTCAACTCTCTAAAAAATGTCAGGGTCTTAACAGTCGTCTGTAGAAGGAATTACAGTCGCCTGTTTAGGTTAACAATCTACTGTCTTCTCTTCATCAGTCGACTGTCCTGTATTCCCAGAATTTTTTTAGATTCCCTTAACTTACCCAGCTTACGGCCAGTCGCATGTAATAGGATTTACAGTCGCCTGTTGGTTTAACAGTCGACTGTCTATGCCTCATCAGTCGACTGTCCATGTTGTAAGTTACCGTTATGAATTCTCACCTACCCTCTGTCACTGTGCAACAGTCGACTGTGTGTTTTTCAACAGTCGACTGTCGCAGGCGCAGATTCTATCCGTTGAGTTTTTTCTAACGGATTTCAAAGGGGTTTTGGGGATTCTGTTTGAAGGCTTTGAGAAACTTATAAAAGAAGCCTCTATTGTTCCATTGAGAAAAAGACTCTTTGATCATCTCTTGCTAAAACATTCAAGCTTTCATTTTTGTTAAAGATCAAAGCTCTCAAAATCCAAAATCCCTAGAATTCCTATCTTACATCTCTTGCTCTCCAACCTAGAACCAAAGACAAATCTTCTAGGCATTTGGTGCAATCAAGAGAAAGGGCTTTCCTCTCTTCCAAGAGAATCTTTCAACACACAACACACTTCTCCTTCAAATTCTACTTCAAGGCATAGGTGATTGTAAGTGTTGCTTAATTTCATATTTCATAACTTTCGTTATTTGATTTACTCTCGGGTTGTGAGAGTGGTTTGCTTGCTCCCAAGTTGTGGGAGTCAAGGACATCGAGTGTATTTAGATTTCACTTATAAGGTTGCTACAAGTGGGTTTAAGGAAACCTCAAGTTAGGGTTCTAACTTAAGTATCCGGTTGTTTACCGGGTGGAAGGGACGTAAGATTATCGGGAACAAGTCAGGAAGTGACTTGGGTAATCCGAACCCTTGAAACATCCTTGCGTTTGCATTTGTTTCATTTTGGGTTTACACTTATTCTGCATTATTTGTTGGTTAGGAATTTAATTTGGTGTAACTATTTTTTTTATTACAAAAACACTATTCAACCCCCTTCTAGTGTTTTTCTCATAGCCAGGGATCTTACACAGGACCTGTGTCTAAGACTTTGGATCCGATCCAAACCTCATCGCCATCTTTCTATGACTTGAACAGAGGAATGGAAGAATTTTAGGAGGAAATAATTATTAGTCTAAATTCAGGTGTGCTCAAAACTTTTTGGAGCTACCCGAAACGAATACTTGGTGAAATTTCAAAGGGGAGGCTCAGCTCCTATTTATATAGAGAGCCAGCCCCCTTCCTCGTCTCACGAGCAATATGGGACTAATCAAATTAAAGAGGGAAAAATTAATTTAGTTTGCCTTACACTAAGGTCAAACTTTAACGAATTTTCCTTTGCTCACCGTTGAGCTTCATAAGTGATATCATATATCAAATCGAAGAGCACTGAAAGGTGAATGCATAGAAACAAACGGCGCTCAAATTCGACTTCTTTTGACCCCTTAAACGATGGCTCAAAGTTAGCCAAAAACTGCTAACAGTTACAGCCGCCAAAACATCATGGCACAAACCCCTAGCTGGTGGGGCCCACTTATGGGCCCCCCCTGCCAAATTAAGCCACATGCGGGTTGGGTGCCTGCATTGGCAGGTGGGCACCAGTCCACTCGGGCGAGCCCGAGCCGCCCAGCTTGGGCGGGCGGGCGGGCCCCGTCCGCCCGGGCAGGTCGCCCAGGCCCAAATGGGCTGGGCTAAATTGTTGGGAAATCTAGTCCCACCCCAAAGTGGTTTTGATGATGATCACACCAAATGTTGTTAATATACTAATCATACTACTTAAATGTGTCGATTGTGCAAATAAGCTAAGTGAAGCTCAAAGCATACTCCGAGAAGAAGAACTTCAACCACTCTCTGAGATGATGAAGATGAATTTACCTCGCAATTCAATGTCTACATTCTAAAGCTTCAGTTCAAGCACAAGAAGAGCTCAAATATGAAGCTCAAATAATATGCTCAAGCTCAAGCTAAAGAGGAGCTCAAATTCAAGTGAAGCCCATGCAACTACATCAACTTCAACCATGCTTCAAAGTCTTCATAGTGTCTAGTGTGTGAGTTATCTTTTATTTTTCTTAGGATTATGTTAAAGCCAAGAAGAATATGCACACACAAAAAATGATTTTCGAAAATAGTTTTAAACTTGTTTTAAACTTATTTGAGAGCTTATTCAAAACTTGTAGTCAACCTCCAAACACCCAAGAGTTGATTACCTGATCCTTCCTGAAAACTGCTCTGGGAGTCGACTACCAAAGGTGGGAGTCGACTACCAGTTGTCAGAGTTTTCCCTTGAAAACTCCCTGGGAGTTGACTACCTCCTTTGGGGGTCGACTACTAGCTATGTTCAAGCAGATTCCCTTGACTTCCTCTCCCATTTATTCCTAGCTTGATTTTTGGGCTGAAGTCAACTCTCATTTGAATTAATTTAAATCTTCACTTAGCTCTATAAATAGAAAACCTTTGAGATCTTTTTTTAATATATCCTTTTCATTCTTGAGCAAAGTTATAATTCTCTCAAGCAAATTCGAGTTCTCAAATTTCTCATCACTCTCAAGTTTTTCATAGCCAAATGGTTTCAAATCTCTGATCTTATTATTTCGTATTCTCGTTTATAAATTATTTTAAGATAATTATTTTTTGGCTATGTTAATTGTTTTTCAAATCCTCTACTCTCATTTTCATATTCTTAAAAGGATTTTTGAAACAACAAAGTTCTTGATCACATCGAATCATTTCATATACTTTGTATGATCAACGAACAATTTAAATTCTTTAGCCACTTAGAAGCACAATTGCAAATTCATCTTGGCTATGAATTGTTGGGTGTAAATCAATCTCCACTAATTATTGTGGTGAATTGGATTTCAATTTTTACTTGTAGTCCCTTGGAGATAAGGATGTTGGAAATCTTAGCTAAAGCTAGGTGGTGTAAATCCTAGTTGAGACTTGGTACTAGGTCGTTGGGAATCCTAGCGAGTGAAGCTAGATAATTATATTGCCAAGGCATTAGTGGATTAAATCTCGATCTGTGACTGTCGGGGACTGGACGTGCCCAGGTTGTGGGGAACCAGGATAAATCTCTTGTCTCTTTGTGTGATTTTCTGTGATTGTCTTATTATTATTTGCTTTGTATTGACTTGTTCATTATTCAAGTATATGTCATTTGTAATCATTTGTTATAATATATTTATTGCAAATATTGTTTATATTCCGCTGTGAGATTATTTTGTTCCAATTACTCTTTTGATCTTTATTGTTTATATTTTGAGATCATCGTGTTGATTAAGGACCAAGCGTAGATCACTCAATTGGTTAAGTGTATAACATTGGAAGGAAAGTTAGTCTTGTATTGCTTATTGTCGAAAAAGCTTTATTCATACAACAATATTCAACTCTCCCTCCTTCTAGTGTTGTTTGCCATCCACAGGATTCAACACTTGGTATCAGAGCAAGGTTAAGCGATGTCATCAACTCCTTTCCACAATGAAGGACTTAACACTCTTCGACCACCTCTCTTCGACATACAAACTGCCAACTGAAAGATCAGAATGATGATACATCTCCAGTTAGTTAACATAGACGTTTGGACAATCACGAAGAACAAATACACAACGTCGTCACTGAGATGGAGAAATGGTCTGTAGAAGAGAAGAAAGCAGGTAACCTAAATGCCAAAGCAATGAACTCTTTATTTTGTGCTGTAACCAGATCCGAATTCAACCGAATCTCCCTGTGTGTGACTGCTCATTAGATCTAGCACACACTTTAGGTAAGTCATGAGGGAACTTCCAAGGTAAAAGAGTCTCGTATTAATCTGCTTAATTTCAAGTTCGAAAGTTTTAAAATGGAATAGAGCAAATCTATCAGTGATCTGAATATTCGCTTCACTTATATAACCAATGAGCTTGCAGGGTTAGGGAAAAGGGTATCTGAGTATGATCAGGTATGAAGATCTTGAGATCGCTCAAACCCGAATGGAAAGGAAAGACAACAGCCATTCGAGAAGCTCATAACATAAGTGACCTCACTCTTGAAGAGCTGATCAGAAATCTTATGGCATATGAGATTGAACTCGAAGAAAATAAGAAGGCGGGAGAAAAGCCAAAGAAAAAGAACCTAGAATTCAACGTCAACAAAGAAGACTTCGACTACACTGACAGAGAAGAACATATTGCACTCATCTCGAAAAATTTCAAGGAATTCATGTCAAGTAAGTACGGTAAACGATCATTTCGTTCTACTAACAATATTATTTGTTTTGGCTGTAACAAACCAGGACACTAAAAATATATTGTTCATTGGAGAAGAACAACAAAGATATCAAAGACCGTGCCAAAAGCAGAGACAACAGTGAGAGAAGGAACAATAGAAGAAACAACCTTCGACGACTGAGAAAGGAAGCATATGCAGCCTTTGACCAAAGTGATGACTCGAGCTTCGATGAATCGACATCCTCATCCGACGACAAAAGGAGATAGAAGAGAGTCAGCTCATATGTGTTTCTTAGCTTCCACATCCTCTCAGGTAAACTCACTTCATCAAT
This sequence comes from Scilla litardierei, assembly GCA_030789695.1. NCBI lineage: Eukaryota > Viridiplantae > Streptophyta > Magnoliopsida > Asparagales > Asparagaceae > Scilla > Scilla litardierei. The sequence continues at coordinate 288,995 of JAULAV010000053.1, read as the reverse complement.
CATCATTTAGTGAAGATGATACATTGTCTATTGATGATGAAAATATGGACTATAGGGGTGCATAAAAGGAGCTTTGCTCACTTCATGAAAAACTCATTAGAGAACATAAAAAACTCTAAAATTGGGTAAAAAGGATGCAAAAGATAAAGAAGAACTACTCAAAGAGAACAACGCTTTAAAAGAGAAAAATGAATTGCTTGAAAATGATATTCATTCCATGAAGAAAAAGATTGAAGGATTAGATAATCTTCTAGTGTCTATTAAGACAAATATGACTCCACTATGAAGATCGTTGTAAATTTCAATAAAGGAAAAGGGAAACTAGATAGTTTAATTGATAGTTAGAAAGAATCATCTAGTAAAACCGGACTTGGTTATGACTCCACTCATGCCAAGAAAAGGAATAAGCATACTAGGATGCATCATGCTAACACTAATTTCTTGAGCATATGAATCCCGAGACGTATCAAAAGAAACAAAGGTACGCACGTGAGTTTATTCAAAGTATTCATTTAATAAAAATTATAAATATGTTTCTCCTGAAGGAGATAAACCATATTGGGTTTAACTTCCTGCAAACTAATCCTCCAGACTCAAAAATATAAGAGTACCACAACGTTTATATCTTTTCATGTACTCTAAACAAAGGAGGATGACAGAAACATCTGTTCAAATACGTTGAACAAAAATCAGCACTTTGTGGAATGAACGCTTAAAACTCATCGCTTCGCAATCGTGTAATATATAAATGATTAAAAATTATTGTTATAATTTTCTTGTGACTCCATATGTGGGTTTTGATGTTTTTATAAACACTAGTTTCAAAACTTTTGGCAAGTCACTCAAACTAGCTTGTTAAATCAAAAAAACTCTTAAAATAGGATGGAGTCGACTACCAAGGGAGGGAGTCGACTACTAGAGTGGAGTGTCACGCCCCGCTTCCCAAAAATATGGAGGCGAAGCGTGAGAAGGTCCGCTCAGACTTGAAGCTACAAAGCTGCAAGTCCGATAAGCGTCAATCAAATTTAAAACTGCAGGTCCTTGCAACGCGAGCGAAACAAGATAATAATAATGAAATGAGACAAAAGAATAATCTTAGAATATCCATAAATATAAATTCCAACATCGCAGAAAAGCCACCAGGCTAAAAGAAGAAGAGACTAAAGGCCCAAACATGGCCAACAAAAGTACAAAGTACAAACGACGGTGCTACGCACCAATAACTAACAAAAGGCCTAAAACAAAATAAAGCTCAACGAAGACTCAAAGAATGGTCACCGGTGTCCACCAAAATCCTCCTGGGCAATCATGGACTCAGGCTCAGCGTCAGCAACACATCATGTACTCAGCAACGGTCTCTGGCTCAGGGTCTAACATGTGACACCCAAAAGAGCAAGGGGCACATGTCAGCAAGTCAACAAGAGACTTGTGCAAGGAAACTGGAAGTAGGTAAAGCAACCTAGCAGTTCTAGCATGAATGCAATGACATGGCAGTTTAAAGTATGAGTGCAACAGGTGAGGTAAAGTAAAGTAAAGTACGAGCATGGCATTTAAACATGGCATGGATGACAAGTATTGCATGAATCATTCACAAGACAAGTACAAGACAAGAAAAGTAAGCACCTCGTGCACAGGGATTCCGCCTTTTGGCTAGAGTGGCTGCGCGGGCCAACTCCTAAGCTCAAGCGAACGTTTATCCCTACCCCTCCACGTGTATCGAGCCAGGGCATTACCCCCGAACTTGGAATGCTCGCTTCTGGACCACGAGCCAGGAAGTGTGTAAACAAGTATGGCGTAGGGGTGCACCTAGCCGGACAAGTAGTACAAGGACAAGTATTGTAGCGTGTGCTACGATGCAACAATCAATGCATGGATGACATGGCATGGCAAGTAGTAAAGCGTACAAGTAAGAAAAGTAAACGTGACAGTTTAGCATGCATGAATGACAATTTTAATGGTTGGATCTAGCTTCGTTGTCAAGCTAGATCATTTAGGTGACGGATCTAGTTTCGTTGTCAAACTAGATCAAGTAGGCGTCTAGCCAGCTATCATTTCACTGACTAGTCTCTTTTACGCTAAAAGCAAGTAAGTGGCCTAAAAACATGGCCCTACACAAAAATTGGCAAGTTTCACTTGCCTGCAACTATCACGTCAAGAAAACCGTCCAACGAGTCCAAGTCACGATTCCTACGTGCACAAGTCCACCGGCCTACATCCGTTTTATTAATCTTGATTAGTGATTTCTAAAACATTTAAAAATACTTTAAAATACTGATTTTTAGTCTTGGTTAGCATGCAATTTGGTTGGGGGTCCTATGGGTGCAAAACGTTACCTCAACACGACGCGAAAGCTACACCGGTGTCGGGTAGCGACACCGGGGGTTGGAATAATAGATCGCGCTCCAAGTCCAGATTCCAATATAGTTTCCTCGCTGGAAAATTCAGAGCATCAACCGGGGCGACGATTCCAGATTCCAAAGCTCGCACGTGCGACGACGGGCTACGACGTGCGACGACGTCGTACGCGGCAAGTCGTCGAAGAGAACGCACCAAAGTGGGGCCCACAGTAGTCCTAGGGACCTTTGGGGGACCCACAATAACTCTGGAGAACTTGGGGGGCCCACGGTGGCAAGCGGTGCGACGGGTGCGGGGTTGCGACGTTTGCTCTCGGTCGTACTCAGCCAAATGCGGGGATCTCCATCGGTCGCTGCGGGGGAACAGGCTGTGCAGCGCTTGGGTGCGGTGCGGGCCTTGGATGCGGGGCTTTGCTTCGGTCGGAGCGGGGGACAGCACCAGTCGTGCGCTGCGGATGCGGGGGAGCGGGCGCTGCAACGTTGCGACCGTTGCAACGTTGCGGAGAGCGGGCGATGCGGGCGAGAGCATCGGTCGGGCACGGAGCGGAGCGGGTGAACGGGAGCGGGCGATGGAGCGGGGCGGTGCGGGGCTGTGCTTCTCGGTCAAACCGAGAGGATCCATCGGTCGGAGCGGGGAGCGGGGGTGGCGACAGCAGCGGGGTGCGGGGCTTTCTTGGTGCGGGCGGTGGCCTCGGTCAGACCGAGGGAACGGAGCGGAAATCTTCGGTCGTGCACAGGCGACGGCTGCAACGTTGCGACGATTCGTCGCAACGTCAAATTTGAGGTTTGGAAGATGCTAGGGCTAATTTCTTGCGAAAATAGGTCTTCCTAGGGGTTGTTTATATAGTATAGATGGGTTGACTTGGTCTAGGGCTAAATCTAATAGGATTAGAAATTCAAAAAGATTTAAAATTTGAAATTCAATTACTCCAACTCATCCAAGGGTTTGACTTGGTCCAAATGAGCTGGAAATTGGCTCAAAAATTCTTTAAAACGTTTAAAACTTAAATAAATTTTATTTGGCCGAAAATAATTTATAAATTAATTATTAAAAATATTTTAAAGCTTGTTAAAAATATAAAAGTGGTCAAATAAACTCCAAAAATTATAAAATAAATATCGTGGTGATCGTGACGACGAATGTGAGCTAACTAAGAAGACGGATCTCAGATTTGATGTCGGACGACGAAACTAAAAATAGAAACGTCTCCCGTCAAGAGTGAGAATCGTCACGTCTCATCGAGTAAGTTTAAATTGTGGGAAAACGACTCGAGAAACATCGTTCCAAAATAGTGCCACTATTTAATATTCTCAGAGACGTTCACAACGGCATATCACACGAAAGTGTTCACAAACCAACAAGGTCTAAAACAAACACGTGCACGGACAAAAGCACGTGCACGAACAACGTACCACGAAAAGTGGTCGTTACATGGAGTCTGCCAAATTTTTGTGCTCTTTTTGAGTAACTCTAAGTGGGTTTTCAAGGCCTATTGGATTCATATCTACTAGGTGACTTTGCCCATTAAGAGAATTGATCTCAACCATAGCTCCCTTAGATCAATGGACCTTATTCATCCTTCTTTTCATCAACAAAACACAAACCCCCATCTCCCAAAGCCCTAAGGTAGCCGACTACCTCTTTTGGAGATCTCTCTTTGAAATTCTCTCTTGATCCTCTTGCGTATCTCTTCTTTGGAGCTCATATTCTTCTAGGATCTCTCATTTTTTCAAGGAGTTCCCACTCACCAATGTAATATCCTTCCTCTATTTTCTATATTGCATATTTTCTTCTTAGAAATCATGCCTAGGAAGGTAATTTCTATCAAGAAGAGGAAAGTTGATGGAACTTCCCATGCTCTTACTAAGAAGGAGGTGATTCAACCATACCTTGTAAATTTCACTAGTTATGCTAAATTTTTGAGCATCTCAAAAAGGCAAATCCTCCATGAAAGATTTTTCACCGTTGAAGATGTTGAAAACTATGGCATAGACAGCATCCTTGAATTTCAGAACTTGTTGACCCTCTTTTCTAAGAACAACTCTTATTTGTGCCACCCTGGACTTGTTCATCACTTTTATGCAAACATGGATGCTGATCTGAACAAATCCCATTTTCGAACCAAAGTGCTTGATACTCAACTTCATATAACTGTGAAATCCTTAGGACATGCCTTCGGAATTCCCTTCACCGGGAAACTGCTAGATGAAATAAAAACGGTTGTTGATGATGTGCCAAACAAGATGTACTTGCTAGGAAAATTCTTCCTAACCAAATTGCCTAGTAGTGATCTCCGATATCCTGCTAGAATTTTAGCAAACACCTGTCATATAACATCACCCAAAAATCTGGCAGTTATTCGGTGTGTTCTGAACGTCAAGCTAAGTGTATTTACGCTATGCTTGGCAATATCAAAGTCAATTGGTCTAGGATCGTCATGGACTCTATTATTCATTCTGCTTTATCTGATAGAGTCATCACTCCCTTTGCCCATGGCCATTTTCTTACCATCCTCTTCAATGCTTATGACATTCCTTTGGATAATGAATCTGAGGTCTTGGAACCTGCTCTTTATTTTTATGTCCATACTCTTGCTTGTATGGGACTTCATCGAGACTTAAACGAGAATCTTCTAGAGGAGAAGTTGGAAGGTGAATCGAGTTCCACTACAGAGAGGAGGAAAGGTAAGAAAATTGTTGAAGAAGAAGAAGACACCGAAGAAGAAGAAGGAAGTGAAGAAGAAGAATAACTTGCACCATCTGAAAATTTTCATCCATATATCATTGAGCTTCAGGATATGCTCCTGAAGAAAATTAACAGGTTGAAGATTTCACAAGCAAAAGGCTTTGAAGATCTCAACAAAAAGGTGGAAAATCTGAAGGACTTGGTGATAAGCAGTAATCAGATCACCGAAAAGGCTCTTGGTGAAATCCTTGATGAGATCAGGAATTGACGAAGGAGAAAAATAATGGTGGTTCTTCTTAATTATGCTGGCATGTTTGATACAATGCTTTTCTAAACAAATGTTTTGCAATAATTTCTAATACTCTGCACTTGTGGTTGTTTGATGGCTTAAACAACTTGGTCTGTAATATGCTGATACACTGATCTTATACTACTTTAATTGCTATGCCATGCATATTATTATCTCTTAATATCTCCCATATAGCTTGCTTGATTAGAAATGGAATTGCATGGTATATATATATATATATATATATATATATATATATATATATATATATATATATATATATATATATATATATATATATATATATATGGGGCAAATGTGCCACCGCACGTGCGCAGGCAGAGATACCAGCGAACACCCCCGATGTTTGGTATTTCCAAGTATTTTTTTGAATTGCTTTTTTGCAGTAAGTAGATATACTTGTTATGAAGCTCCCCACAAAATTTCAGGTCAATCCAACACCATTTGAGCCTCCGTTCATCGACTTCAAAAACGTTGCGCAAAACTGTCCAAATTCTGGACAGTTTTGTGCAACGTTTTTGAAATCGATGAACGGAGGCTCAAACGGTGTTGGATTGACCTGAAATGTTGTGGGGAGCTTCATAACAAGTATATCTACCTACTGCAAAAAAATTCAAAAAACAATACTTGAAAATGCCAAACAGCGGGGGTGTGCGCAGGTAATTCTACATGCGCACGTTCTTAGGTACATTTTTTGCTATATATATATATATATATATATATATATATATATATATATATATATATTGGTGAGTAAAAACTAACTTTATTGAGTATCAAATTATTTACAAATAAAATGCACTAGTTAGTCACAGAGGGTAATAGAGAGAGGGGGGAGAGGGCACAAGCGCCATCACCCCCAACAACCCATTATCGACCACAACTACTAGGCTTGAACATGTACATTATCCAGCATCAATAAGAACCCAATTGGAAAATGGGGAGGAATCAGAGACCTGCTCCAAATCTATATTTCGTAGTGCGATGGCGTCATCTTCTGCAATATCTTTGAATAAATCAGTTTTCCCCAAATGCACCCCCTCAAAGACCCTTCTATTACGCTGCTTCCATATATGCCTAACCATGGACGCCAGTGCGGTCTTAGCAAGTACTCCCTCAGGTCCCGATTTTTTATACAGGGATAGGAACAGATCACAAGTAGTAGTAAGAGTAGTCGGCGTCACTCTCGTGTACCCAAGCTTGAGTAGGCTTCTAGTCAAAATGTAACTTGAATATTCACACTGAAAAAACAAATGAGTAATGCTCTCAGTTTGTTGATTATCACACAGTGTGCAGCCTTGATCTATAATAATACCCCTCCTCAATAAGCGATCCATTGTTGGGAGTTTGTCCCTAATTGCTCTCAGCAGGTGCACGGCCATCTTGGGCACGTGATTAGCAAACCAAACGAGATTGTGATATTCGAATGGAACTCCAGGAGTGCGGCAAGCTTCTCAGGCTGAGTGGATAGTGCATTTAGGCGCAGTGGACCGAGCCCAAAGATCTGGACCGTCACTCAATGAGATAGGCCGTAATATTTGATGCAGTGGCTGAATGCTATCAACAACCTTCCAGCCAATCGAATCCCAGTAGTCGCTCACTGTGTTTTTCTCCGTCCCAGGAGGGGGGATATATTAGATATAGAGGGCCCTTCGGGTGCCAGTTATCGAACCAAAATGAAGTTTCAGTACCATCATTGATTGTGCGCTTGATAATTTTTTGGGAGAAGTTGCGATACCTGAGGAGGAACTTCCAAGTCCCAGAGTCGGAAGGAACCACTGTTGTTGTATAAAAGCCCTTAGTAGTCGTAATATAGTGCTTCCTCGTATACTTTGCCCAGACTCCATAAGTTGCCAGAAGTCTCCATGTTAATCTAACACTAGAGGCAACATTCAAGTCCTCTAGTAGTCTCAGACCAACTCCGCCCTCTGTCTTTGGTGTGCATGAATCTTTCCAGGCCCAACTATTGGATTTACCCCAAATAAAATTCCTGCAAGCAGCAGTAATAGTGCGAATAACTGAGGGTGGAATGCAGTAGGCTTGCATCCAGAATGCAACCATACCATAGATGACAGAGCACACTAATTCAATTTTACCAGCAATAGAAAGCAACGAGGAAGACCAACCCAAGAGCCTTTTTTTGCATTTATCCACGAGACGATTGAACAAGGAGGCCTTAGGATACTTTGAGGAGAGTGGTAATCCCAAATAAGTAGTAAAAGATGATACAATTTTAACTCCAAGAATACCTGCAAGGCCTCTAGGGTCACGAACTCCTTTACTGAAAACAGCGGAGCTTTTCTCCCAATTTATATGAAGCCCAGAGAAAAGATTGAAAGTGTGTAGCAGTTCTTTAAGGCCATTTAAGGAGTGGTGGTTGGCTCGGCAGAAGACCAACAAATCATCTGCAAAGAGAAGGTGAGATATAGACCCAACCCTACGTAAAGGCTGAATAGTACGGGAGGAATCTGCTCTTGCCATCAGCAGAGAAAAAGCCTCCATTACTAGAACAAAGAGGTATGGTGAAAGTGGATCACCCTGACGGAGACCCCGATTAGAAGAAAAATACCCTTCAGGGGAACCTTCAATTAAAACTGAGAACATAGGGGAAGAGATGCACTCAGAGATCTAGCTAATGAATCTGCTCCTGAATCCCATTTGATGTAGGAGGAAAAAAATACATTCTCTGTTCACACTATCAAACGCTTTGCGAAGATCCAATTTAATACAGGTTCTGGACCCCATGGGATTACTGAAATCCCGAATCTTCTTGTGGGCGATGAGAGCGCAATCTGCCAGCAACCTACCCTTAAGGAAAGCAGATTGATTTGGGGAAATTAAATCACAAGTGACATACTTGAGTCTGTTGCATAAAATCTTACTGATAATTTTATAAATAACATTGCAGCAAGAAATAGGCCTGTAATCATTTAACCCAGTAGCGTTGGCATTTTTAGGGACAATGGTCAGAAATGTATGATTAACATGGGGGAGCATGCGACGAGAACTGAAAAAGGAAGAGACGCCGGATGTTACCTCCTTGCCAACTACATCCCAATTCTGCTGAAAAAAATAAGCATTGAATCCATCTGGGCCTGGGCTTTATCCTTTCCAATGTGGAAAGTAGCATCCTTAATCTCAGAGACAGTGACTGGTCTATCCATCCACCTTGAGGCCTCCATAGTGAGCTTACGCTTAGGGATGCGATTAGGAAACACATTCCAATAATCATCCTGGTTATAAAGATTCCTGTAGGATAGGGGAGCCACTTTTCTAAGAGCATCAGAGGAAGAGTTCCTTTCACCATATGTGTTAATGAGGTGGCTAAGATTATTGTGGGACTGCCTAGAAAATATAGCGGTATAACAAAATTTAGAATTCCTATCTCCAAGAGATAGCCAATTTTGACGGCTTTTCTGACGTAGATCCTCGTCCTCTACATCTAGGGCGTGAGCTAGATTGAAGGTGGCCTGCTTCTCAAGCACCTGGATGCTAGTATCAGAGTCCAAGAATTGATTAAGTTGTGAAGTCTCCAGATCATGCCGACAAGAGTTGGTATTAATTTCAGCCCTATAATTCGCAGCACATACCTTTAACACCCCCTTAAGATGCTTGAGATTATTAACAAGCCGCTGCATTACCGAACCGCCAGTCTGGCCTCCCCAATTATTACGCATCAAATCATGAAAGCCAGGGAACGATAACCAAGAGTTATAGAATTTAAACGGCTTGGGGTAAGTAGTTACCTTAGAGTGGAGATAAACAATCATAGCAGCATGATCGCTAGTACCAGCCGTAGAGTATTCCATGAAAGAATTCGGCAAGATAGTAATCCAGTTGGAGTTGCAGAAGACCCTGTCTAGACGGGCAGAGATGTGCGAGGCCCCAATGCGCCTATTATTCCAGCTAAGGCACTTTCCGATACTTTTCAGCTCAATTAGTAGGCAACTCCCAATGCAAGTGTTGAAATCATCCATAGAGCTTGGATCCACTGTACGACCACCCAATTTCTCATTCGAACTTCGGACACAATTAAAATCACCACCCACTAACCACGGGGTGTCCTTTAAGATCTTAGAATCAGCAAGTAGATCATTCCATAGGGAATGTCTGGAAGGTGCCAGGTTAACCCATAGACAGCAGAAAGTCCCAAGACAAGCCCATCAGAATTAGTGAAGGTAGAAGTAATTCGCTGAGGGGATGCCGCAATGAGAGAACAACTCCAGTAAGACTTGTGGAAGTATATCACAATTCGGCCTCCTTTATGATGGCTCATATTATTAACTCTTCCCCAGGAATTATCAAAGCACTTGTCAATCCTAAAAGAGTTGCATGCTTCGACCTTTGTTTCTAATAAGCAAACTATAGAGGGTTTAAGTTTCCGCAATCTGAATTTCAGTTCTGCCCGCCTCGCTTGATTATTGAGGCCTCGGGAGTTCCAGAAGAAGACTGACATTATAAAGATTGGTTTGGGTCTGGAACACAAGAAGAGCCCGAACTGGAAGAGCCCACAATTCTTGTGCTTCGTCTGATTGCAGAAGGGGACTTTGGTGCAGGTTTGTTCTAACTCTTAGCTGCAACTTCTCTAAGGATAATGTGCTCTTCATTCCAAGCCAAGTTGTGACAGGTCGGATCAGTGGGGGAAGAGTCTAGCATCACATCCGCAGCGGACTGCTTTGCACAGTAACTGTCACATTACACGTGGGAATGGACAAGGTTTCAGCTGATTCAAAATGATCAGCAGAATAAATATTTGTTAAAGGAATTCCTGTAGGAGACAGCACCTGCACATCATGTGTATTACTACATTCTCCTTTCTCTAGTTGCTTCAGTTGAGAGCACATGACAGGGTGCACATGGGTAGTGTCAGATAGAGGACTCGGTATTTGGACTATAAGCTCCGGAACCGCACTGGACTTAACATCCACAATGCTACCCACATCCACATTGACTGTGTTATTTAAATTTGCATCAAGACTGGGGTTAGAGTGGATCTTCACTTGGATTAAAGGTTGCTCCGTCCGACTCTCTTTTAGTGGACATTGATTGTCAAGATGACCGAAGCATGCACATCCACTACATCTAGGGGGTTCCCCCTTCATATTTGACCTCAATTGATAGCGTAGAATGGTCATCTAGATCTACCAACACATTTCTTTGGAGAGGTAACTTAGCATCCACTTCAACTAAGCATCGAGCATAAGAAATTCTTTCCAGATTAGCTGTTGCCTTATCAAGACAAATTGGAGTGCCTACACCACTTGCTATGATATTCAATATTCTCAAAGTCCACATAGATAGGGGTAGATTGTGCAGCTGTATCCAAACTGGAACCGTAGTAAGGATATCCCGCCCATGCTGTGTAGTAGGTGTCCATTTTTGAAGGACCACTAGCATGCCGTCAAAGAGCCACGACCCACCATAAAGAATATTATCACGATCCTCTGCATTGTCAAATCTGAAATAAAAATAGCCGTTTTCGCGCGAGAATATACGGAGACCCCCTTTAAGTCTCCATAGCTATTCTGTCCAAGTATTGATCTGGCCAAAGTAGGGAACATCACCTAATACATAGCCAACCAGTGTATTCTGCCAGCGGGTTGCACCTTCTTCAATCAAGGAATCCTCTACTCTAACTTTCGCCACTCCATCCTCATTGATCTTGGGGGGGACTAGAGACATCACCAAGGGATCAGCATACTTACGACTAGTGGAACAAATATCCACCCAAGATCTTTTGTTAACTGAGGGATTGATCTGGATGGAAGCTTGGGGCCTAACTGGCAAATTAACAAACACTTTAGGGCCCAAACTCTCAGATTTTGAAGAATTGTAATCTCGGTTCTGGGGAACCCGCACATTACGATTATTGATTGGTGAGAAGCCCTAACCGATGATCCCCAGCCTTTATTAATCATGTTGCCTCTGTATGATCCTTTGTGAACAACGGAGTTACCTCTGTGATCCACTTTGCCAAATGTGACCTTTTTTTCCCGTGAGAAACACGCCTCCAGCCATCTTCGCCGTCAGCCTCATGATCGCTGGGTCCACCCTCTCCAGAGATGGAGCCCCCTTGACTTCTGTTATCACCTCATTTGCCAGGGACTTCGACTGCATCCCCCACAACATTGAAATTTTCGGCCGCCGTCACCTTGGAATCGCCCTCTCCGCGTTTTACGCTCATTGAAAAAAATAATACTCCATATATATATATATATATTACATTTGACAGCGATTTTTGAATTCTAGGGCTGACTAGGACAAGATAAAGAGTGGCTGAGATTTGATCTTGGTAAATCAATGGTTGAGATTGGATTTTGTGAAAATTTTAGTGGGAAAACTTAAATTTTGGGGGGAGGAATATCTTGAGAACCAAAACTTTGAAATTAAAAGTGTCTTGGAAAAGATTGTGGAGAATAAATTTGAGGAAAAAGTGCATTGTGAACCTAAACTTTGAAATTACCATTTTTGAATTCCAGGGCTGACTAGGACAAGATAAAGAGTAGCTGAGATTTGATCTTATTTGATTTGGGAAAACTTTGAAATATCTTGGGAAAGATTGTGGAGAATAAATTTGGGGGGAAAGTGTATTGGGAACATAAACTTTGAAATTAAAAGTGTCTTGGAAAAGATTGTGGAGATTAAATTTGAGGAAAAAGTGCCTTGGGAACCTAAACTTTGAAATTACAAGTGCCTTGGGAAAGATTGTGTAGAAACATGATCCATTAAATTAAACAAAATAAAAAATTTAGCGTAAAACAATTTAGCGGAATAACAAATTAGCGTAAAAACACCCTGAGGTTTGTTATTCCGCGCCTGCGTCGATTTTTTACACTAATTTGTTGTTCCGCACCGAAGGCGCGGGCGCCAAATTTGTTGTTCCGCACCGAAGGCGCGGACGCTGAATTTGTTGTTCCGCATCGAATGTGCCTGTGCCGCTAAATATTTTTACGCTAATTTATTGTTCTGTTAAATTTTGGCTGTGGAAATAATTTTTCGGGGAACAAAGATTTCGGGGGGGAAATCTTAAATGAACCGTGCCCACGGGCACGGGTTATGACTATTATATATATATATATATATGATTTAATGTAGAAAAGCTGCCACCTGATCCAATGGATCAGGTGGCAAGACACAAAAAAGGTGGAGAGTACAAGCCCCCATATGGGCTTGTACTCGTTGGGGACCACTCCTTTGTGTCTTGCACCTGATCCTTTGGATCAGGTGCCACCTGCTCTACATTAATCACACACACACACACACACACACACACACACACACTCACTCACTCACTCACTCACTCACTCACACATATGGGTAAAATGAGCCTGCGCCTTGCTCAGATGGAATTCCTGCGCTCGACCCCTCCATATCGTCCGATTTGATCCGCGATCATGGTAATATCTGACCTTTTGGTACAATTACCAAAACGTCCCTTAAGCTCTTTTCAACGCGCCTCTGTACTAAATTACCTTTAAGCCCTTTTGTACTAAAATACAATCGCCACCAATTCTTTTGCTCACTACCGCGCAAAACGTAGAAGCTGGAGTAGATCCCCAGTTTTGCAATAGGTCTTTGATGTCAACAGCCCATGCCTAAGATCGCCCCCAAATCGAGGCCATCACACGCTCGTTGATTCCCCTCTTACTCTCCTCTATCGAGGTAAGGATCGTCATCCCTAATTTGTTGGACATCTCATAATGCTCAACGCGTACAACGGGATAAGTATTTGAAGGGTTTTACGCAGTGAGTAATTTCCAACCTTTGGACGATTAGCGCTGGAAATTCCTCTCCACGCACAACCGGCTAAATCATTGTATCGTTTTGCGCGGTGAGAAATTTCCAAACTAGCAAAGTGTTGCGATGGAAAGTACTCTCCGCTAAAACCCCTTCAAATATTTATCCAGTTGTCTGCGTTGAGCAATATGAGATGTCCATCAAAACTTACTGAAGCCGCTCATATAGCACAATAACATAGAGCGAATGGCGTACATAATATTGTCCACAGCGCAAAACGGGTGATATGTTTGATTTTTTGATGTATTTAATCCGGTCATCAAATATAATGGTAACAATTAGATCAGATCGAAAAAAATAGCTATAATACGCAAGGTTTTAACATGATTAGTAATAGTAGTGTGGTTTCAACTAACAAGCTGATGATAATCTACTGTTACTTGGATAGACATATATAGTAGTCATGTTGCGTCAATATTACTGATATTTTTACTTGTTTCAAATGTAGAAAATGAAAATCGAAGAGAGTGAACCTTTTGTGCATGATCAGGAGATGCCAAATGAGATTGAAGCTGAAAATGACATTGCAAACAGCATAAATGAAGAGGAAAGGCATAGTGATAATGAAAAAGGCAGCCCACATATTGGAATGACATTTCAAACAGAAGAAGATGCATATCAATTTTATAATACATATGCAGCAATAAAAGGTTTTGCAACCCAAAAGGGATCTACGGGAAAGGAAAAAGATGGCAATACCACGAGGAGGAAGTATACGTGCAACAAAGAAGGGTATAAAATCTTAAAAGATAAGAGGGAGATAAGGAGGGACGTTAATCGAAGGAAAAATGAGAGAGAAGGCTGTAAGGCTCGAATGACAGTTCATAAAATCTTCGATGGAGTATGGCGCATAAACACATTTGATGATAATCATAATCATGAGTTGATAGAAAGCCCAACGAAGATCCAGATGTTACGGTCACATAAAAGATCGCATATGGACGGAACATGTAGGAATTTAGTTGATCAGATGCGTGGCTGTGGAGTAGGACCTGCAAAGATTGCAAGGATTCTAAATGCCATGAGTAGTAGTAATGTCAATATTACTATGCAACAATGCATTGATCATGTGAGAGTAGCAAGAAAGAACAACATTGGAAAGGAATGCATTAAAGTAATAGAACAATTTATTAAAAGGCAAGCTACAGACTCTCAGTTCTATTATGTTATTGAGCATGATGAAGAGAATGTATGTAGGAGTATAATTTAGGCTGATGGAAGGGCGACGACATCGTACAGCCAGTTTGGAGATGTTGTATTTGATGTCACTTATAAAAAAAATAGATTCATGTTGCCTTCTGCACCTTTTACATGTGTCAATCATCATAAACAGTCTATTTTATTTGGATGTGCTCTTCTTGCTGATGAGAAGGAAGAATCCTTTGTGTGGTTATTTGGACAGTGGTTAACATATATGTGGGATAAGCACCAGGAGCTATCATCACTGATCAAGACCTGGCAGTATGCAATGCAATCAAAAGAGTTTTTCCAAATACAAAGCACAGGTATTGCATATGGCATATCAGTATGCACGAAGATGAGCATCTATGTTCATTGCGGTCTTCTTATAAGCCTGAATTTGATGAAGACTATGCAAACTGGTGTAAGAACGGTCAAAATGTTGAAGAAGCTGAGAATTGTTGGGGCATCTTAATGAAGAAGTACCAAATGGAATTTCAGGAGGCATTGATAGAAAAACAAAAAAAATGAAATGAAAGCCTGGAATTGGTTGCATACGATGCATGAGAAAGCATAGCGTTGGATTAAGGCGTACCTACTAGAAACTTTCTTTGCGGGTATGAATATGTTAATATGATAGAGATTGTTGTAGAAATATATGATTAAAATAAACTCAGCACATGGTATTCAATTCTTGTTTTGTGTGTAGGCATGGCGTCCGGCCAAAGAAGTGAAAGCATGAACGCGTATTTTGATGGATACATAAACCGTATGACCCATTATACGAGTTCATTGATCAATATGATAAAGCCGTAAAATTTCAGTGAGACAAAGAGGAGAGAGAAGATACTTTTTGTATGCGGAACAAACCAGAATTTAGCGGCATGCATGAGTTAGAGGTTCATGCCGCAAAGGTATATACTAGAAGCATATTTTCCATTTTTCAAATTCGTTTCAAACATACTTTATACTGTCGGCATGAAAGGGTGAGCATGGATGGGGATACGACCACGTATACATTAACTATGTGGATTGATGGAAAGAGCTACGTGCATAATGTTCAATGCAATATATCTACGGGAATGTGCAAGTGCTGTGACTGAAGGTTTGCTATGCACGCACATTTTATATATCATGAAGCAAAAGTTTGATATAGAAGTCATCCCTGAGAGATATATATTACCAAGGTGGACTCTAAATTCAAGACATAGCATCATGAGTCTTAGGACCTCTTCGACTAGCACAGTACACGGAGTGCGTCCAAATCAAATTACTCCACTTCAATCCTGAAGACTTTGGTCATCATTCGATAAAGTCGTGTAGGCGGTTACAAGAGATCCCCTTCTGTTTGATGACGTCTTTGGGTGGGCAAACAGTTTTTTGGACCAACATAATATGAATAATAAAGCGCAAGCTACTTCTGAAGAGCCAAGATCACAGTTGGGGTCCAGTGCACCTATCAAACAAGAAGTGGGAGTAAATGATGTCATTATGCATGATCCTGCAAAAGCAAGAACTAAAGGCTGACCACGAGTGGCGTCAAGGATTCCGTCTGGAATACAAGTCTCACAAGAACAAAGTCAAACAAGAACAAGGACTTGCAGTGTTTGTGCAGAAAAGGGTCATGACATGAGAACTTGTCGTATGAGTACAGCTGGTAGAAAGAAGGTATATTTGCTCAAACGGTTACTATTTTATATACTAGTACAAAATATTTTAACATCATTGCTTCATATACTATGTAGAAAAAATCTTCGCTCGATGACTTAACAAGGCTTTGATATGAAGGCCGACATTTTTATATACTATAGGTAACAATTTTGTATTAGCTTGGAAGAAATATACTACATGCATCTGTCACGGACATATCAGTATAAATGGGTTGTAAGTAAACTGGTTCTCTTTAAAAATGGTCATCTGAAAACGGCAGCCTCCTATATTTTAGTCCAAAATGCAGCCATCGTGGAGTTGAATTAATAGGGCTGGGGGTCCAAATTGAACCTTAAAACACAAAGTCTTGATTATAAGCCTATAAGGATGATGCCTATCATTCGAGACCTATATCCGATGCTGCGGATCTTATATCTTATAATTTCTCTATTGCTGCAGAACCTGACAATTGTCAAGAAAATTAATGGGCTTAAGGAGTAAGAAGAAGAAGCAGAAGAGCTGAAGAGAATGAAGCGAATGAGGCATGTAGCTATCCGTGATGAGTAATGGTGGGTAATTGTATACAGTTTAGCTCCGTGCGCACAACATTTACAACTTTTAGCAGTTGTGTGCGCTGAGCAAAACTTGGTAATTTTACAGGTTTGCTATTAAGCGCACACAACGTTCAATAATGTTGTGGATGTGCGCACTGAGTAATTTGGTTAATTGTAAACAGTTATGCTCCACACGCACAACGGTTACTAACTTTAACGGTTATGCTCATTGAGTAAATGTTGGTAATCGTAGACAGTTGTGCTCAGCTCGCACAACATTCAATGCTGTTGCCGTTGGTGCGAGCTGAGTAATTGTGGGTACTTTAAGTTAGCATCACGCAATTTTGTAATATGATGAAATTGTCTCAAATTTAATGTCATTGTATTAAGGTCTGTATTCCAATATGCTACAACATTTATGCATTCAAATGTACATAAAACAACAAAGTAGAAACTACATCTAAACATTTTACAACATCATAGTTTTTACACGACTAAGCAATTCAAGCACTGGACTATACTAGGGATACATGAATTCCCACCATGAAAAAAATTTGAACTTTGTTGCCATTTATGAGCTGCTCCATCAGCTGCATCAGCGTCACTTGCTGCAAGTATCTTGGCCATCCGTCCCCTATATGCGTTGAAGAAGAATCAGTGATGAACACATAACCAAGCATAATTAAGTAAAAATATTGTACGGGTTGACTTAGAATAAGATAGAACATTTATTATCATCAAGCAGTGATGTCTGCAACTAAGTATCAAAGAACATATACAAGCAGTGAAGTCTGCAATGAAGCAGGTGTGCATGGAAGGTGATAGCTTCAATGACGACGAACAGAACATATGAAGGAGCAAAGTTCGAATCAATATATATGTGATGTATTCAATTTTGACATCACGTCACTTGCCGCTAGTATATTGTCAATCTTTGAGTGTTGAGGACGCAACAGTGATGTAGGAAAAAATAGAATGTTGTAGAGAAAATATCATATAATTAGAATCAGATAGAATAAGATAGAATAATATCATCAAGAAGTGTAGTGGTTGACGAGGGCTTGTGGGAAGGGAAGCCATTTATAGACGAATTGGGATGCCATTAGATGAGGATGAGACTACAGTAGAGTTACTGGGATGCAACACAAGAGAACCCGTGAGTCTACATCAAATTGCTTGTGATTATACAAAAGAATGCTCATGAATCTACAGCAGATTGATAGCAGACAGTGTTATTCCCAATAATGTATGCCCGTGGTGGTGCGCGTTGAGCAAAATTGATAGCCTCAAACAAAATAGCTCTACGCACACAACCGGCAAAAATATGGCCGTTGTGCGCGGAGAGCAAATTATTTATGGTTTATCAAAACTGCTCAAAGCGCAAAACGGGCATATAGTTTGGCCGTTGTGCTCATTGAGCAATAGGTATTTTGGATAACACAATTGTTCAATCGACGTAAGTAAAAGTAATATTTCTCCAACAATTTTGTAAACTTGTTTCAGCAGCGTAATGCTGGATATATCAGAATACATTGACATCACAGAGAGATCGTCCATCACGGTATACGTCACCACTCCTTTAACGAATCCGATGATTTCTCTATTCGATGAATTAGCTGAAAATTTTTCTCGTAGCATGGTTTTTGCTCGACGCGTACATTGGTTAAATCTGGACAAATATTACATGACGTTGTATGCTTGGAGTTATTTTATTCGAATGTAACCCGATTTTCCTTGACGCGCACAACGGTGTATAATTTCACCCGTTTTCGCGTTGAGTAATATTAAGTCAAAAATAAAATTTGTTACCTCACGCGCACAATCTGTAGTGCGCACTGAATAATAAAACTCTCCGCTAACCAGTTTTAATACCGCGCACAACGCGTTATAACTTATGAAGATGTGCGCACTGAATAAAATCTTATGTATATTCACGACCACTGCTTTGTAGACTAACGGGGTCTCTTCTGTAGGCTCACGGTCACTCTACTGTAGACTCATCCTCATCCAAAGGTAGTCTAATTTGTCTATAAATGGATTCCCTACCAACACGCCCTCTTCAACCCCTACACTTCGAGTGATGTTTATTAGGCTTGAGGAAGAAGTAACGCTACACTCGACTGTAGACTCATCCTCATCCAAGGGTAGTCCAATTCGTCTATAAATGGCTTCCATACCCATAAGTCCTCTTCAACCACAACACTTCGAGTGATGTCAAAAGGCATGAGGACTGGTCAAATAGTTGTGTTGGTTCACACGAGGAGTAGCCCCTGACCGTATAACTGGCCAGCCTATGAAGTCTTCTAAATCATCCCCGACGGTATAGCTGGCTCGCCCCGCAAGGGGTGGACACCCGACCGTATAGCCGAGTAGCCCACGAGGGCAAAGTAAGCTCATTTCCAATCGTATAGTTCGCTCGGCTTGCGAAGGTTTGGCGACCGAGATAGCAATATTAAATGTGCTGAAACTGGATACCTTTAAAACCATATCTATGAAAACTGATTTATCTTATATTTTAGTTCAAAATGCAGCTAGTGTGGCTTTGAATTCCTAGGTCTGCGGGTCCAAACTAAAAATTAATACCCAAAGTTTTCATTATGAGCGTATGAGGATGATGCCTATCATTTGAGAAATCTATATGCTGCTGCCGATCTCATATCTTATAATTTATCTGTTGCAGCAGGTCACGCCAATTGTCAAGAAATCATTCGAGAAAATGTTTCCATTCAACAAAAATATCTCCAAGTACTACGAACAAAAAGGAGAAACAAAAAGGGTTCGATCCACCTATGATGCAGGAGCTCGCGAAGAGGCATCCCCAGGCGATTCGTCTTCTCCCGAACCAGTAGGCTGACCAGGGACAACTGGAGGTAGGGGAAGCATTCTTCGAACTCGCTCCTCGAATGCTATGAAACCATCCGGGAAGGACCTCTCAATCTTCGCAGCTAAAATGTCCAAGAATGCCTGGAATCCATCACAGAGAGACTCCGCGATCCTCGGAGCCAGGACATCCCCATAACCCCTCTGGACCTCAGCTACGAGCCGAGCAGGTCCACTTCCCGCAGGGCGCCTATATCGGCCCAAAGAGCGCTTATATCGGCCCAAAGAGCACCTTTCTCCTTTTTATGCACCTCTCGGGCGAGGGACAGTACATCCTCAGCATACTTGGCCGATCTCTCGGCGACAGCCAGAGCCTCCATCAAACATACCACCTCCGAGGTGAGCTCTGCAACTCTCAGTTTGCCCTGGTTGGCCTCCTTGGCTGATTGCTCAGCTGCCTCAGCCCTCAGGCGCTCCTGCGTCAAGGCCGATTCAAACCATCTACCTTCTCTGAGAAGCGATGCGCCTCTACAGCAAGCGTGGAAACCTGTGAGACTGAAGGGGTGAATGTCGCCCTCAACAAAACAGTCGTAGAAGAAGAAAGAGACCGACATGCTGGATATGTCATACCAGAGAGTCTACCAGTTTCTCCCAATAAGGAACCCCCTCTAACAAGGAGCGGTCACTCGGAAGGACAGATCCATGCGCCAGCTGGACGGCCACGCCAGCTGGACCACTCTCACTCTTCTTTGGCTTCCCCTTGGGACCTTCAGACCACGAGTGAGAGCGTCTCTTCCTCCCCCCTGATTTCCGGTTAACACACGGGAACCCTGCTCGAAGGCCGCCACGCCCCCCTCTCCAAGGTCGAGACCGGCGGGAGCATCAATCTGATCTGCCACGAAGGGCGAAGGTTCGGCCGTGACCTAGGGTGGATGTGGAGTAACGCCCACCTGCCATGATACCCCAATTGGTGGGTCGCCAGCAAGAATGTCCTCCCCCACAGTGCGACCAGGCCCATGGCCAGAGGAAATCCCCCGACCACCCGAATATGCTCGTCGCCGAGGGTTGAGTTGCTGAACGTCTTGACTGAAATCCCGACCCGCCATCTTAGCAAAAAAGATGAAAATCAGGGTAACAAGCAATGGGTAAAGCAGAATTTAAAAGGCTGTTAAGGCTTTATACAGAAGGTCACTTTGAATCCAAGCCGTCAGAAGGGGACGCGTGTCAAAATCTCACAGAAGGCGGCACTTCGAATCCCGCTCCCTAAGGGCAGGAGAATTCCAACTTCGTGGTACTGACCTTCATTCAATGCGATTACCTAAATTAAAGTGTACGTCAAATACACACAAATCACATTCCCTCGGACCGAGCCGTCGAAACCCGAATGGCCCCGAGCGATGGCAGGAAGTTGATCCAACACACATAAAATGGGCTAAGACGGAACGGGTCAATTCCCTGATCGAAGCCCATGGGTATTGTCGGAATTAGGTACCGGCCCAAACTGTGTAACATAAAACCCCAAATTGTTATGCCCGTTGTGCGCATTAATGGCCCATTGTGAGCTGATTAGAAGTTTTGCTCATGGGTAATTGTAGGAAGGTTCGCTCAGCGCGCACAACTTTCCTTTCTGTTGCCCGTTGTGCACGCTGAGCAATTTTGTGTGGTTAATAATTAGTGTCCAGGTGTAAATGCAAGCTGATATAAATAAAAGTATCACTTCTACATAATAAAGAAATCAGATTTCATAGTGATACAGGTGTTTTACTATATCATAATCGCAACCAACAATACATTAAACCCCACGTTTTCGGAAAAGCATGGATAAATCATAAACACTAAACTAGTATCGATAAAGAAGCTTATAAACCCCATGAAGCGAATAAACCCTATGTCTATACCTTTTCGATCTTTCGTACGGGTTACGGATCACAATCATGCACTGAGTAAAATAAAGACTGTTAACAATTACGCAACGCGCACAACGGCTAATAAATTTACCCGTGCACATGTGAACGTGGAATGGAAAAAAATAATTGTGTGCGGTGAGCAATTGTGAGTTTTGAGTGGTTGTGTGTGGTGAGCAATTCTACGGTTTGAGTCGTTGTGTGCGCTGAGCAATTACCCCCATGCTGTTTCTGGGGCCGTACCTGGGTATCCACATTGGCCCCCGTAATTCGTTCTCGAGGAACAACGCGGATCGAGGCCGAATGATGAGTACTTTCATTTAATGGAGCACAACATTCGAAACATCTGATTTGATTCATGCCGCCAAAACTTCTCGCCTACAGTTGATCTCAACCGTTGTTTTTGGCAAATTTCTGACACGTGTCGATCATCGTGTACTATTCCTTTGCGTAATAAAAGAAACTGGAGTTGTGAAGCCAATAGCTTTTGCGCTCCGGTCTCTTGTTAACTCGAGGAAATCTCATCTTCTTCTTATTTCTTCCAGCAAACAAAAATGGCGGGAGGAGCATACAGAGATTTTACTTCAGCGATGGAGCGGGCCAATGAAGAAGGCCGTAGGAGGAAGAGGGCTGAGGAGGAAGAGGTGGAAGAGGAGGAATCAGGGCACCTCATTCTGGAGTTGGGGGAGGCTGGATGCTCCTCAAGTCAAGCTGATGGGTCTTTGAATGCGGCTCCTTATGATCCTCGAGTTGGGGCCGCCACACCACACGACGGGTGGCCATACGAGGACATTGTTCCTCTGGTCCCTTCAGTTGGCCCCATATCTTCAGAGTTTGGCCACCTTTTGCTGTCGAACCGCATTTCATCTGGCCATCATGGGAAGATTCAGGGGGAAACCCATCGGCCACCGTTCATCATGGGCAAGGACGAGTCGGCCCTCCTGGACTTTGGGACGGGGGCTCGTCTGGCGGAGAATATCACTCTGCCAAGGGATTGTGATTTCCTGAAGGGGGTCGACCTTGAGACGATGGCCAACTGCTTCGTTCGCAGTGGCCTTCAGGTTCGTTGCCACTGGGCCTTCCTAATTTGCTTCCCCTTCTAGTTTTGCTGATTGTCGCCATCTGCAGGTGACCATTTTCGGGGCAGGCCCTCGAGCTGATCGAGGGGCAGCGCCGACTGGATGGTACCGAGAACCAGGCTTCTGAGCTCAGAGCTCAGGTGACGAAGCTGCGGGAAGACTTGGGGAGGACCATGGCCACCAAGGGCACGTTGGATTGGGCGGCCTCGGAGGCGAAATCCAGCCTCGCCTCCGTGTCAAGCACCAGGAAGAAAGCGGAAGCTCAGTGGGATAGAGAGCGATCTCAACTCCGAGCTGATCTTGAGGCATCGAGGAAGGAGATTGCTGACCTTCAGGTCAAGCTTCTCGAGAAGGGACAAGAGTTCGATGCTATCAAAGCTCGGGCAACCGCCAAAATGAATAGGGTGGCGATAGCGATAAAGAACCTGTTTACAGCCGACGATGCGTCGTCTTCCTAAATTTTGTGAATCGTTACTTTTGTAAGACTACTCTCGAGCGAGTCATATGTAATTGTCCAGAATTTAATGAAGGAAATTTTTGCAACAGACCCCGAGTGCGAGCGTTACTTCCTCTCCCCCGATTCCCGGTCAACACACGGGAATCCTTCTCGACGGCCGACACGGCCCCGTCACCGAGGACGAGACTGGCGGGAGAATGACCTTTTGTATATGATCGCGATGAGTAATTGTGTGTAATTGTATATAGTTTTGCTTCGAGTGCAAAACAGATTGTTAAATAACACCGTTGTGCGCGATGAGCAAAACTTGGTAATTATAGAAAGCGTTGCTTCGCGCGCACAATGTTCATTTCTGTTGCACGTTGTGCACGCTGAGTAATTGTGTGGGGGGATTAATTAGTGTCCAGTGGTAAATGGAAGCTGGTATAAATAAAACTATCACTTCTACTAAATAAAAGTTAACAGACGAGGTCTCGGGAATATACAGAAGAGTCATCTTGTACCTCGAGTATTTATTGTATATATTAGACAGATGCTGTTCCCATTAATGATCCACTGACATGGTGAGCGATGAGCAAAATTGTTGGCCTCGATCAAAATTTCTTAACGCGCACAACGTTCACGCCTTTTGCTCGTTGTGCACGCTGTGTAAATGTAATGTATATTACTTTCAAGAATTTTTACTAAGAAATTTCAATGTGGAATTTGATTTAAGTTAGCATCAATGTATATATCACCAATCACAATTTTGTAATGTGCTGCAATTGTATCAAATTAATTGACATTGTATTAAGGTCTGAATTCCAACATACTATAACATTTATGCATTCCAATGTACATAACACAACAAAGTAGAAACTATGTCTAAATATTTTGCAACTTCACATTATGCAACTTCACATTTTACATGGATTCCGAATACGAGAAACGGATCAAAGTCAGTATGAACCGCTCTTGCAAAATGGCATCAATCAACAGCTCCATGCGTGCTAACCATCGTCACTTGCCACTAGTTTCTTGGCCTTTTGTCCCCTGTATGCGTTGAAGAATAAGCAGTGATGAAAAGAAAAAATTCATAATTAAGTAAATATATTGTATAATGAGATAGATCAGTTAGTATCGTAAAGAATATTGCAACATCACATTTTGGCAGGGGTATGAAATTTACTCATGGGTTCATTCGTCTGAGCATAGAGAGAAATGTGTCTGCACAGGTTCCGGGCAGCTTGAGAAAAGTTAAAAGTAGCAAGGGACTTCAGATGCTAGTTTGAGCACTTTCGGATGGAAACTGGAACGGCTGGCAATGTAATGAAGCATTCGATCTTCTGAAGGAACAAAGAACTTCTTCGAGGCCATGTATATGTGATGTCTCCAATTTATGCATCACGTTAATTACAGGACTTGATTGATTGAATTCTACGTGAGGTGAGAACAAAAATGGATAAATTTAAAATCGATTGGTTGATTTCCCCACAACTGCCAAATGACAGTGTATAAATACAAAAGCATGAACAAATTTTCCAAATCCTACGTACTTCAACAACTTGTGGCAACTAATTACGAACAATAATTCAAATAAAAGAATGTAAAAGACTAGCTAACAACTTGACCTCTTCTTACTGAAAGCATGCATAAGCCACTTGCGCAGGGTAGCAGTACTTCCTTTAAGTAATGAACTTGGGATCTTCTTGGCTTATCATGCCACTACTCACTAGTATCTTGGCCTTGTGTCACATGTAGGCTGTATGCGTTGAAGAAGAATCAGTGATGAACACATATAAAACATAAATAAGTAAATATATTGTTTCATAATGAATATTGCAACATTACCGTGTGGCAATGGTATGAAACTCAATAATGGCGGACGGGTATGAAATTCTTCAGATCATAGAGCGCCGGGTGGTTGAACAGTGTCCGAGCAGCCTGGGGAAGGTGTATGCACAGTTTGAGAGACGATCCCAGAATGGAACCTTCAGGCAACTGGCAATGTAATGAAGCATTCTATATCGTCGGGTGCTTCTGAAGGAGCAAAGAACATATTCGAGTTCAAATATAAGTGATGTATTCAATTTCTGCATCACGTCACTTGCCTCTAATATATTGGCCATCTTTTCTGTTGTAGAGGAAGCATTCATGAACAACAACAAAATAGCAAGTTGAAGAAAAAATATTTTATAAGTAGAATCAGATAGAATCAGATAATGGAACTATCATCACGAAGTGTAGTGGTTGATGAGATCTTGTGGGTAGGGAAGCCATTTTTATAGCTACTTGGACAGGAACATAGATGAGGATGAGACTACAGAAGAGTTACTGTGAGCCTGTGAGGCTACAGAAGAGAACCAGTCAATACTACAGATTTGGGCTTGAGTAACGCCACTTAGATAGCGCTTCTAAAAAGCGCTATCTAAGTGAGCTCTTGTATAGCGCTTCTGCACTTATAGAAAATAAAAATAAATCAAAATTAAGGTAAAAATCACTTAGATAGCGCTTTTTGTTAAAGTGCTATTCAAGTAATACCTTAAATAGCGCTTTTTTAGCGCTATGGTACTATTTGTTACGTAAGCACTTTTATTTAAAATATACATATATATTTCTCAAGCCCTAAATTTCCCAAGCCCTAAATTTCCCAAGCTGGCCTCGTGTCTTTCCCATCTGGTGGCGACCTCCCCCCATCGACGACCTCCCACATCTGCTTCGACCTCATCCATCACCAACGCAAATATCTCCGGCCTTCGCCATCTTCAACCTCCCGAACTTCGACCTCCCCCTCCCGAACTTCGAGCGAGGTGTCCCGTCAAGATCGGGGATTCCATGCGTCTTCTGACCGAAATCTCAAAGTTATGGATGGAGAAGCTGGGGTTCTTCCCGCCGAGCCCGCCGAGCCCGCCGACGTACACGATGCTGACGGAGCCGTCGACGAGGATACCGATGCCAAGCCCTTTCCCCCACTGAGAGAACGTGTGGAGATAACGAAGGTGGGCACGGGGCGAGGGAACGAGATCGTGGCCGTGTACGTGAAGAACTCGATGGTGTCGTCGACGGTGTTGTATTCTCACGGGAACGCCACCGATCTCGGTCAGATGTACGAGCTCTTCATTCAGCTCAGCATCCATCTTCGAGTCAACATTATGGGGTAATGGATTCATTCCTTCGTTTGATTGTGTTAACTATCGTTTTAATCAAATATTTTGGGGAGTTTTGTGAAATATAGCTCATTGATTATCCCACATCCACGGGTACTGCACAATCAACTCACTATGATCGGAGATTTACACGATCGGAGAACTGGCCATTTACATTGCAATTCATGATTCAAAGAGTGACTGAACTTGCAATTGCCTCTGAATCTGAGATCCACACATGAAATTGTTGCCTAGTTCCTTGTCGTGGACAATAGAGACAGGTGTCGTTGGGTTCATTAAGTGGTTGATGTATGTTTAGTCAATGATGCGGATCCAACCCGTTGGCCCGTTGATTGGGATTAGCACGAGAATCAACCCGTTCCTATGAAGAAAACATGTGCTCACAAATTAAGGGGTCAGAGGATGGAGGTTGGGATGGCTCCTGACTTATGATCCGCCAATGTCAAGTCAATGTACCCTTATAATATGTCAAAATGAAATTTTGTAGGTAGATTATGTGTATCTTATTGCAGCAATGAAAGAGGGTATTTATAGGATAGTCGAAGGGTGGGTGGGTAATTGCTTGTGTAAACCCTAGTGAACCATGCCTTCATGGGGGGCCTATATTGATTCAGCATCGCAGTCCAAGCCTAATTTATTTTCGGACTTAGTTGGCCATTGTGGGCATCTCCTTACTAGATTTTGTTGTTTGTGATCCGCAATAACTGTCAATGGAAACTGTATAAATTTCTCACAACCAAAGAGTATGTCAATGAAGGAAGACAAAGCCAAATCAAACTTTAATTGTGATAATCTTATAATCCTCTTTTAACACGTTATCAGCACCGAAGCTCTCAATTCTTTGAGCTTTTTCTCCCGTATCCCCTCAAATTTTAACCCCATACGCGCTAAGGAATCTAATTGTTGCGGCGATCCGGCTTGCGGAGAACCGTTGCGGCGATCTTTTAGGCGTATCGGGAGCGGGCTTTCGATCTACGGCTTTTTCTTATTACGATCGTCCCTAGATCTTTAATCTAGAGGTAATTTTTTTCGATCCCGTAGATAATTACAAAATATCGTTTGCTATGATTTTACACTGCTTTTTTATAGGCTTGTACAAATCTGCAATTTTCTGATTAATATCAAATGACCATGTAGAATATCAATCTGTTAAACTGATTTAACTAAAACTTGCAGAGGAAAAAAGTCTATCTCTACATATAGCTTCACACCACCATGTCCAACCAAATTAAATTGTTAGGTTGATATGATACTGTGAAATTATAACATGGTGCTTTTATTGAAAAATAAAATGGCATTTAATTAAACAACAACTTCTGCATGCACTTTATTTGCCTCTGCCCGTAATTGTGAAAGAAGATTGTCAAACTCAGTCAGAGAAAGCGGATTGCCGCCTTTGGCTAAAAGCATAACTTTGGTTGTTTCATCTTTCGCCTTCTGTTTTAAACGCTTTTTCTGCACAAGATCACATTTTTGAGCATGAATTTGATATAAGGCTAACCAAAACACATAAGCAACAGTTTTCAGAATTTGATATAGGGTATTTTTGCATTCCTTTACTAATACCCTAAAATTGGTTTTTAGGGATTGTATATTTTTAAAGGACATTTACTCCTTTTTGGACATTTTTAATTAATATTACATCCCATGGGCCTGCAGCCCAAAACTGCATTATATATTATTTGATCTGTTTATTGGGCCTGAATCTCAATTCATAACAATGACAATTAAATTAAATTTTATTTTGCTTATGGGCCTGCAGCCCAAATTAGAACCATAACTCATTTTGCCTGGTTATTTGGGCCAGAAGACCAGATAATTTAAATTGCTAATTAAAATGATTTTCATTTTGCTAATTGGGCCTGAAGCCTAGTTTATAACTATGTAAACTGTTCATAACTATAGTTTTATGGGCCAGCAGCCCCATTCAGATTAATAATCAATTTTGACTTCTAAATTGGGCCAGAAGCCCAGTTAATTCAATTGCAAATTTAATGTGTTTATTAATATTTTGCAAATGAGCCTGAAGCCCAAATACTAATAATATTTTAATTTGGCTGATTGGGCCTGAAGCCAATTTAATTCAATGTCAATATTTAATTGTTAATTTTTGGCAAATGGGCCTGCTGCCCAAATATTAATAATATATTAGAATGATTAATATTTATGGGCCTGCAGCCCCATTCAAAATATTATTTTATTTTAATTCTTTGTTATGAACCTATCGCGTCATATTGCTAAAATTATAACACCCTTGCATTATTATTAATTTATGGAATATTAGGATTTTTCAAAATATAATTATCTTAAGGATCCTGCGACCGCTCTGCCGTTAGTCAACTAACCTAACGGTGTATGACGTCTCCCCGTGGTCCGAGAGATTATTATATTTTATAGTCTCTTTTTCCATATTATATATGCATGTGTTATATAAACTGTGTGGTTGTTTCTTTTGTGCCTGTAGCATATTATAAACTGCGTGGTTGTTTATATAAGCTAAAATGTGATTTTTGGGATCGGCCAGTTTGATACCTTTTAAATTCCTTGCAATTTTATTTTCTTTTTGAGAGAATTTGTAAGTGAGGATTAAATGTATTAATGCCAAAGACCGGTGTACCGAGATATGAAGACGGAGTTTATATTTTCAATTGACAGGGACCACTTCTTGGTTTCCAAATTGTATTTTTCTTCTCTTTATGAATTGTATATTCGGACTTTGGACTTTGTACGTTTTTGGGTATCTGGCCGATCCCCAAATTTTACTTATTTTAATTTTTAATGCGTAAATTTCAATTTTAATTAATTCATGCTTATTTTAAATTGCATAGATAAATGGTAAAATTGGCAAGCGTCGATTTCGAGGTTCTTGATGCTGCAGGAATGAATTACCTGAGTTGGCGAGTGGACCTGAAGTTCCACTTGCGTTCGATGGCCCTCCTCGTTTCAATTTTAGCTCCTACATCGGCCCCAGCAGCAGCCGATGCTTATGCTAGTAAGGCCCCAGAAGCGGCCCAATCATCTAGCAGCACTCCTATCATTGTCTCTGATGTGGATAAGGCGAAAGCCATAATCTACATTAGGAAACATATAGATCGGACCTTAAAGGCCGAATACTTAACGGTATAGGACCCAAAGGAACTGTGGACAGCGTTGGAGACACGGTATAAACATCAAATTGATGTTATATTACCGTGTGCCAGTTATGAGTGGGAAAACCTCAGAATTCAGGACTATAAGTCCGTCACTGAGTATAATTTTGCACTTCATAATATCACCTAACGCCTGAAGTTGTCCGGTGAAGAAGTGACAGAACAACGCATGTTGGAAAAGACATTTACCTCGTTTCACGAGAAAGATGCAATCCTCATGCAGCAGTATCGTAAACGCAACTTCACGAAATTCTCTGATCTGATCTCTTGCCTACTTAGGACAGAGCAGAATCAAGATTTACTGCTCGCCACTCATAACTTACGTCCAGCTAGTACTGCACATATCCCTGAAGCCCACCACGTTTCTCCCCAGAAGTGGAAAAACAAGAAGAAGGCTAATAATAACAAAGGGAAAGCTATGATGGAGAATGGACGAGGAGCAGCACCCCCGTCAAACAACAACAATATAGGAAAGAGTAACTTCATATGGAAGCAAAAGAACACTGACCAAGTGTCACTTCCTAAGAAGAACTGGGAGGATAAATGCCATAGATGCGGCATGACTGGCCATTGGTCCAGAATCTTCCGCACTCCTCGCCACCTCCAGGAACTATATCAGGCGAGCTAGAAGTCTCTGCCTGAAACAAACTTGGCGGCTGTTCAGCCACCAATGATGTTCACTGCAATAGACTTCG
The DNA here is from genome assembly GCA_030789695.1 of Scilla litardierei. Taxonomy (NCBI): domain Eukaryota; kingdom Viridiplantae; phylum Streptophyta; class Magnoliopsida; order Asparagales; family Asparagaceae; genus Scilla; species Scilla litardierei. The sequence goes on along the minus strand of JAULAV010000053.1, from coordinate 259,215 downwards.
AGAACGACGACCTGCTCGATTAAGCTTCATCTTTTATCTATGCATTTAAAAGTCAATGTTACTTCATCTTTAATTTGCTTAAGTTCGTCTTTTTCATTGACTTAAATAAATTTTCGTTTTAATTATAGATGAAGTATGGAATACTGTGGACAGTGCCTCATTGCACTGGTGTAGCATTGATATTGCTCCCACATACAACGAGACTATAAGATGCAAATTCTCCTCATAAACATATAGGAAATCTCTAATTTTCAAGGATATTTCTTTTAAAGAAAATAACTTGAAAATTGTGGATAATATATATTGAATATCAATATGTAACTCGTCAAGAAAATGGCCAGAAGACCATCTACTTACGATTTCATTGGACCCCCGTCGGGCCCCTATAATTACAGATATTCATCCTATAGAAAGCCAACTTGACTAAGCACCAGAAGTGCCTTTCATTGCCATAGTTTTTAACTCTGGCAAAATGGACTTGGTCATCCTGGATCAGCGATGATGGACGCATCATCAAATGAATCCATTGGAGAACCTGAAGATTCTTCAAAAGGTTGAGTTTCCTTGTCCCCCTTTGTCATAAGGGAAAACTTAGAGAGAGACCTTCCCTCCTGAAAGTGGGTTTAGAGTCTCCTGGCTTCATTGAGAGAATACATGGTGACCTTTTGCGGGCCTATTCACCCCGCAAATGGACCATTTTCGATACTTCATTACTGTACTGATATATGCATCTACTAGATGGTCTTCTGTGTGCCTCATATTCACTCGCAACATAGCTTTCTCAAAGCTAATAATGAGGGTGAATTCACTACTCATATCATTCAAGACTTCTGCCAGGCAACTGGCATTGAAATTGAACATCCTGTAGCATGTTCATACTCAGAATGGGTTATCAGAATCTCTGGTAAAGAGACTCCAATGGATTTCACGTCCATTGTTAGATTCCAGTTGCCTGTTGATATTTAGGGACCAACAAGCTGCACTCCGCATCGCTTATCACGATACGGCCCGCTTGTGGCCATATCTTATTGCTGATGCCGCTTCCTTATGGTTTACCACCAAGTCTTGATAAATGTGAATTTGATGAGTAAAGTCTCATTGTAATAGACACGCAGTCTAAAGAAGCCTGAAGCTTCTGAGACCATATCATGGGACACATAAGTCCTCATCTCGTTATGATCCGCATACTTTTTCTGTGTAACGTTGAGATCCAGAAGATCCTTCACATTCAGACTAAAGTACATTAATTGACGGATAAAATTGCGGACAACCAGAAGATTGTTCATTCACACGTCGCTGCTGCCAACACGCCAGCTAGGATTGACATTCCCAAAGATGGATGCAATCCATCGGCAGCAGAATTGGCTGTACCTCATTTGAAAAGAGGACGCCGGCCAGGTTCAAAATAAAAATTTTCTCATAATAGGAATATACCTGGATATATAAAAATGATCCAACCACAGGATGCTGAGCTCAGACCAGCAACCTCTCCCCTCCTAATTTTCCCTGCAGAGAAAACAACAGGAGAAACATCATTTATTACGTACGTACTGGAGAGGTACTGGACAGATATAGCACAGTCGTCGACGACGGTTTTGCTTTCGCTATTGCCATTCACGTCGTTGAATACGACGATGACGTCTATCCACTTTTCTATAGCGTAAACGCATAGAATGGCCAAAGTGGGACGAGGCAATAAGAGTAGAGCTGGACTCACTCTTGAAAAGCAAAGTCTTTGGACCAGTAGTCCATACACCTGAATGTGTAAAAACCTGTGGAATATAATTCGAATTTCATAAAGAAATTGAAATGAAGGAAATGTGATCATTTTCTACTAAGCCTACACTTCTCTGCAAAAACCAATACATGCAGCTTGTTTCAGAGTGTTTTCTCACTACAAATCGTTGACCGTGGAGAACCGGGTCAACGTGGTCAAGGGGCCCGCTTTGGGTCCCTTGGGGGGCTTCGAATTGGTGCAGAAGGGGCGAGGGGAAGCCTCGGCCCTGGTTGAGACGCTCGGCCTTGGATAGACGTGCTCGGCCTCGGCTGGAAGGGGGACGAGGGGTAGCCTCAGTCGCCCGGGTAGATGCACGGCCGACGGGCGGTGAGGGGGAGTCTCGGACCCGACTAAGACGCTCGGCCTCGGTAGGGCGTGCTCGGCCTCGGCAGGCTGACGGTGAGGGGAAGCCTCACTATCCAGTCGATCGAGTGGTCGGAGAGGGGCGAGGGGTAGCCTCGGCCCGTTGATCAGCTGTCCACCTGCGTAGACGAGAACGCTCGTCAGGGGGCCGGACCTTGGTTCCGGCCAAATCCCCTCCGATGCCTAAGTCAGATAGTGATCTGAGAAAGGAGGCCCGGCGGAGACGGTTCGACTCGTGAGGAGATCGTAACGGCGTCTCTCGGCGCGAGCGGGGGAGGAAGGAGATGAATTGGGGGAACGAGGTCGTTGATGGAGTACCTTAGGTTTTGTTACCTGAGATGTGGTCCCTTTCTTCGTCGTCCTCCGAGCTCTTTTGTAGAGCTCCCTGCGTGATTGCCTCTGGCCCACGTCCCACGCCCGCCCTCGATCGTGCCCCATCAATCCGGCCCCTCGCCATCGCTCTCTTCGCCATTCCAGCACCTCCCCATTACCGCCATTTAGTGGTCGCGCGTTCGGGGGAACGGTTTTCGCAGGAGTGGGTGAGTGTCCAACGGGTTATCGGGGACGGGTCGGATCGACATTCGAGAAGATCCCTTACAGGGCCTTTGTTGAATGGGCTTGAGGATGCAGGTGGGCCTTCGACCAGTAGTCGGGCTCCTGGGCTCGTGTCTTTTGTGGTCTCGGTCAAATAGGCGTAACAATTGCCCCCATCGGCCGAGTTGATTGGCTTCGGCCTGTTCGGCTCGGCCGATGTGACCTCTGCCGATTTTGACAAGCTCGCCAGTCGATGCCGACTCATTTATTAGTCGTCATCATGGGTGGGCCCGTTCGATATTTTTAAGGCGCGGGCTCCGAAGCGCCGTCGGTCCTCTGATGCCGCCACGTGTGGCTGCAAACTTACCCCCTCCGTTCGCGGGGCCGTCTTCAATTGAGAAGCTGAGGGGTTCGGGCGCCGCCATCGGTGGGATCGATCGGCCTCGGCTAGCTTGGTATAACCGCTTCGCCTCCTGGGGTTCCGAGTGGCGCTTCAGCCGAGGCGTGGTCATAAATGTAGGTCATGATGAGGCGGATCGATTGGACTTCCCCTGGCACCGGTTTCGAAACGCCGCCAGTTCTTCGAAGCCTGCCGCGCGTTCTTGTCAGCCGCTTCGAATTCACCCCTGCGCCCGTTATATAAGATCCTCAGCCGCGTTGATCTCCACTTCTCTCTTGCTTCTCCCGGTATTCAAAGCTTTCCACAACTCGGAGTTTCCCGTCGCCTTTCGCTTCCTTGCCTTCTCCAGACTAGTCGAAAAAAGGTAATTCCTCTCTCGCTTTCATCTTATGGCTGCCCTTAGGATAGGCGGTTCTGGTCAAAGGGCAAGGGATCCTTCGGAGTCCAGGCGGGGTGAGCCCCGGCTAGGGGGATCAGGTTCCCCCGCCGGGAGTTGTTCTCTTCAAGATAAGGGGAATGAGAAACTTTTTCCAGACTACGCCCGTGATGACGTGGCGTCGGCTGCCGTACGGCTTAATGTGCCCCCGGTTGTCCTCCGTACGCCGTCGAGGACTCCTCCTTCGGTGGCCGCAGAGATCCGGGAAAGATATCTCTGCTTCCCGTACGAGGTTCGGGTTCCATTTGTCGACGAGCGGATTTGCCTTCCGAGGAGCAATGAGGTCGGCGTCTACGTCGAGATGTTCCGCCTGGGTCTTCGCTTCCCGCTCCATCCCTTCTTCATCCAGGTCATGGAACATTTCACAGTGTCCCTGTGTCAGTTCACCCCGTGTTCGATCGCGGTACTGACGGGCTTCGTAACGCTCTGCTGTACCTGTGGTCTGGAGCCGTCTCTCCCCCTTCTCTTCCACTTTTACCAGGTCCAGACGGTCGGTCCGGGGTCATGGCTGCTACTCCGAGCCCGTTCGAGGAGGGAATGCCTGATCGGGTTACCCCGCTGGTCAGGGGATTGGAACTCGGATTATGTTTTCATGGTCTTCTTGGGTGAGGCCCAGATTCTAACAAGCTGGGGCAGTTCTGTCCATCCTCGCCCGTCGTTAGTTCTCTCAGACGCCGACCAGGCAGCCGCTGCGCTTCTGTTGGCTCTTCCTTTGGAAACGAAGTCCATCTGGTCTTTGTTGGACGACCTACTCCTGAAGGCCGTCTTGTGGTCTCCGGGTAGGTCGCTTTTTCATCCCCGGATCGCCCTATGACTCATCCTGATTTCGGTCTCCTTTGCAGGGATGGCTGGCCGCGAATTCGTCCGTGACGTCGATGAGCTAATCCGTCGTGGAGCCGCTCGGAGCCGAGGTAGTACCTCTGGAAGGGCGCCTCGGAGGACCGTTGAGGAGGAAGTGCGCCGAGCCGAGCCTTTCGTGGGTAAGGTGGTGGCCGCGCCTCCCGCCTCTTCTTCTGGCGATCCCCTTCCGGGGGGTGAGGATGGTGCGGGGCGGAAGCGTTCCCCTCCGGCGCCTTCGAAGCCCTACGGGGGAAAGAAGAGGAGGGTGGACGTGGATCCCTCCAGTCCAGCCGGTTCCGCGCTTCCCGTGGCGACCGCCAGGGATCCTTCGGCAGCTTTGTCTGCCACCCCCCTCGCAGCGTCTTCGCCCGTATCACCGGGGGTCGGGACCTTGTTGGCGAGTGACTTGGCTTCGATCGTTGTCCCTGGGAGTTCTATGTTTGTTGACCGAGCTCTGGCCCAGCAGGTTGCCGAGGTCTCCGTCCCTCCCCGGGATCGCAGCTTCCTCAAGAAGATCCCGGCCGACAAGATGTCGGATTCCTTGGTCTGGATCCTTCAACAGGTTCGGTTATCTAGCTATCCTCTCTTTCTCTTTATCCTCTTCTTAGCCCATGTCTCGTCTTTTCAGGGTTCAACGCTTGCTGTGGAGTTGCAGTGTCGAGCCGTCCGCTTGAGGGAGCTGGAGGAGTCCTCCATGAGGGCTCAGGAGCGGGCCGGGGCGGCCGAGGTGGCTATGACGGAGGCCCAGATGGAGTCTCGGCGTCTCAACCTCCGCGTGGCCGAGTTGGAGGGACGAGTGGTTGACCTCCAAGGAAAGCTGGAGGATGCTCATCAGTCGGCTGAGGAAGCGGCGGAGTCGTTCCGCCTGGAGAGGGAGGAGCTTCAGAGGGAACTGTTGGATCGGCGCCAGGTGATGCGGCTTGCAGAGGAGGTGGAGAAGGGCGTCGTCGAGACCCTGGGGAAGAGGATCTTCGAGGTTCTCAGGGAGGCCTTCGGTAAGTATGAAGACCTCATCGCCCCTCGGATCGTCGAAGTCGTCCAGTCTTCTTTCCGGGAATGTGCGGAGCGTGTTCGGCAAGCCCCACCGCCGGTCGATCCCCCTCGCTCCGAGCAGGGCGAAGTGCCCGAGGATGTGTCCTCCCGAGCTCGGGCTCCCTAAGCCGTCCCTCCCGGCCTTATCCTCAAATTTTTAAGCATCCACTTCGCTTTGGGCCAGTCTACTTGAAATGGATCCCTGGCCCTCGCTATCTCCTCCGGCTTCGTTATCGGCTCCGTGGCCAATAATTGCTGGTTGCATGGCTGCTAGCTTGGGCTACCTACTTCGGGTCTTTTGTCAACCAATTTTGCTCTGTCGGTGTCGGTCTAGCTTCTGTAGGGTGTTTCCTTCGCCTCGATCCCCTGTAAATAAGACACATTTTTGTACTCTGGTTAACTATTATAAACGAAATCGACTTACTTGGACTTTTTGTGTACTTTGCGTTGTTGCCTTGTTCTTGGCTTAGGAATGGACGAAGCTGGCGTTGGCTGGGGGGATTCTCCCCAGACTTAGGGGCGCAGGAGTCGGTCAGCGAGGGCAGAGCTCCTCGGCTTAGGACCGGTCGGCGTCCGTGCCTGCTGGGGGAATTGCCCCCAGACTTATGAGCGCTGGTGTCGGTCGGCGAGGGCAAAGCTCCTCGGCTTAGGACCGGTCGGCGTCCGTGCCTGCTGGGGGAATTGCCCCCAGATTTATGAGCGCTGGAGTCGGTCGGCGAGGGCAAAGCTCCTCGGCTTAGGACCGGTCGGCGTCCGTGACTGCTGGGGGAATTGCCCCCAGACTTATGAGCACTGGAGTCGGTCGGCGAGGGCAAAGTTCCTCGGCTTAGGACCGGTCGGCGTCCGTGCCTGCTGGGGGAATTGCCCCCAGACTTATGGGCGCTGGAGTCGGTGGGCGAGGGCAAAGCTCCTCGACTTAGGACCGGTCGGCGTCCGTGCCTGCTGGGGGAATTGCCCCCAGACTTATGAGCGCTGGAGTCGGTCGGCGAGGGCAAAGCTCCTCTTCCTCCTCCAGTGAGGCGGCGGTCCCCAACCTTTCGTGCTATTGGTGTCATGTCAACTCCGTCGGGGTTTTAAATGAAGATAACAAAAGGAATGCATTTGTACTCTCAAGAGTCCTGCCGGACCGGTACATTTGGAGGAAATGGAAAAAAAGAAATGAAGCTAGACAGAGGGATGTAAACTTAGATAACTCCCTCATACTAGGCCGCTTCCGGGGGAGAGACATCGCCCGCTCACTCTATGATGCGGAGGGGGCCTTGGATAGTGTTGATCTTCTTCCCCTTGTCTGGCTGTGTGGAGGTCCCTTCTCCGTGGGCCGGCTCATCGGCCTGATTCCTGGTGTGCCCTCGGCTCATCAGCTTCTCAATGTCCTTTTTCAAATGCCAGCAATCTTCTGTGTCATGACCATCGTCCTTGTGGTACTTGCAGTACTTCTCCCTGTTCTTCCCACCTCTTCTAGCCTTCGGTGGGGGGCGATCAGCTCGCTCTTCCTTCTGTACTTGGGCAAGGACGGCGTCTGGGGTGGTGTCCCTCGCGCTTTCTCCTCGCTGCCTGTTCCTCGGCCTCTTCTCGGTCCGGTATCCTTCGGGGCTGACTCGTCCGCCGTCGCCGCGCTTGGTCCCTCGAGTGGCTTTTCCTGCATCCTCGGCCAAGGCCTCCTCAGTCAGCATGAAGCGCTCGGCCCTCGCCATGATCCCGGGGAGGTCCTTCGGGGGATCGTTGTGAAGGGACTTCTTGAGGCCTCGGTGGCGAAGCCCTTTCTTAAGGGCCGTCTGGACCACCAGGTCGGGTGGGTTGTTCACGTTCAGCCTTTCCGCATTGAAGCGGCGCATGAACTGTCGGAGTGGCTCGGCCGGGCCTTGCACTATGTTGAACAGATGTTCAGCACCAGGTTTGATCAGCCTCCCCGCCATGAACTGTTTGCAGAACAACTGGGCGAGTTGTTCGAAACTGTCGATGGAGCGGCCGGGCAGGCTGTGGTACCAGATCCTCGCCGCTCCCCTGAGAGTAGAATAGAAGCCCCGGCAAAGCAGGTCATCGTCAGCTCCCTGGAAGGCCATGTCCCCCTCGTAGTCCATCACGTGGTGTGCCGGGTCTCCTATTCCGTCGTACTTTCCCAGCACCGGGATCCTGAATCGAGAGGGGACCCGTGCGTCGGTTATTCTCCGTGATAAGGGACACCGGTCTCCGTGGATGCCTCCGAGGATGCGGTACTCGCCTGCCTCTGGATCGATCAGGGGTGGAGGTAGCGCTGGCGCCAGCGGGGCTGGCTCCGCAGCCTTCGCCACGCTGGGGGTCGGGCTGTCCCGACGCTCCCGACTCCTCCTGCGGGAGCTCTTGCTCCGCCGTGATCGGTCTCTCGAGTGGTGTCATTCGCTTCTCCTGCGGCGGGACGACCGTGATCGATGAGACGATGCCGTCCTCGATTCGCCGTCCGTCCCTTCGGTCTCTCTTCGGCTCCTTTCACGATAGGGTGAGGAGGCGCGTGACCTCGCCTGACGAGAGCCGGACAGCGTGAACCGACGCTCTGTGTTCGGTTTCTGGGCCCCGTTGTCGTCGACCACGGCAGACCGCAAGTACGGGGGATCCCCTGTCCATCGATGGCCATCGTCCAACGTGCCCTTGTTGGGCGGCGCCGGGCCGACGAGTTGTTGCACCGTCGCGACCAGCGTCTGGAGGCTTGCGTTGGTCTCCTGAGCCAGGGCGCGGAGTTGTCCTTGCGTGGCCAGTTCTGAGCCGCCGGTCTCTTCGGTTGAGAGGGCATGGTGGTTGCCGACGGGCATGTCCTCGGGGTTGCCATTCGATGCGTCATTCCCCTCCTCCGGGATGGGGGGCATGCGCTTCCTTCCGTTGCTGGCTCGTGCCATTGTTGGTGTGGTTTTCTGCTTTGTGGGATGATTTTCAGGTTCCCACAGACGGCGCCAGATGTTTCAGAGTGTTTTCTCACTACAAAGCGTTGACCGTGGAGAACCGGGTCAACGTGGTCAAGGGGCCCGCTTTGGGTCCCTTGGGGGCTTCGAATTGGTGCAGAAGGGGCGAGGGGAAGCCTCGGCCCTGGTTGAGACGCTCGGCCTCGGATAGACGTGCTCGGCCTCAGCTGGAAGGGGGACGAGGGGTAGCCTCAGTCGCCCGGGTAGATGCACGGCCGACGGGCGGCGAGGGGGAGTCTCGGACCCGACTAAGACGCTCGGCCTTGGTAGGGCGTGCTCGGCCTCGGCAGGCTGACGGTGAGGGGAAGCCTCACTATCCAGTCGATCGAGTGGTCGGAGAGGGGCGAGGGGTAGCCTCGGCCCGTTGATCAGCTGTCCACCTGCGTAGACGAGAACGCTCGTCAGGGGGCCGGACCTTGGTTCCGGCCAAATCCCCTCCGATGCCTAAGTCAGATAGTGATCTGAGAAAGGAGGCCCGGCGGAGACGGTTCGACTCGTGAGGAGATCGTAACGGCGTCTCTCGGTGCGAGCGGGGGATGAAGGAGATGAATTGGGGGAACGAGGTCGTTGATGGAGTACCTTAGGTTTTGTTACCTGAGATGTGGTCCCTTTCTTCGTCGTCCTCCGAGCTCTTTTGTAGAGCTCCCTGCGTGATTGCCTCTGGCCCACGTCCCACGCCCGCCCTCGATCGTGCCCCATCAATCCGCCCCCTCGCCGCCGCTCTCTTCGCCATTCCAGCACCTCCCCATTATCGCCATTTAGTGGTCGCGCGTTCGGGGGAACGGTTTTCGCAGGAGTGGGTGAGTGTCCAGCGGGTTATCGGGGACGGGTCGGATCGACATTCGAGAAGATCCCTTACAGGGCCTTTGTTGAATGGGCTTGAGGATGCAGGTGGGCCTTCGACCAGTAGTCGGGCTCCTGGGCTCGTGTCTTTTGTGGTCTCGGTCAAATAGGCGTAACACAGCTCATGGACGTTGTGACTGCATATATATACGGTAATATAGATATAGAGATCTATATAAAACTTCCAGAAGGGTATACTCTACCCCCAGAGATGAAAGAGAAACGTAGAAACGTCTTCTCCATAAAGGCTACAAAGATCATTAGTTGATCTTAAGCAGTATTCTGCCCTTGTATCTTTTTCGAAAGATCATTGACAAGATTTGTTATATTTGCCTTACATATGGTCGACTTAAAGCTAATAGGATCTCCAGCAGAGACCATTGAGATTTCAGATAGCTTTAAAGCGTACCTTGGAAATGAAAAACCTAGGTATAACGATCATCCTGATGATGACATTAATCATCCTGAAGATGGCAATAATCATCCTGAAGATGAACTATCATCCTGAAGATGACGTTAATCATCCTGAAGATGAACTATTATTAATCATGCCGAAGATTCCTCGGCTTACATATTAAACACCTTCGTGGTGGAACCCTTTCATATTCTTCATACACATGGAGTTTATGAAGAATGATGTCCTTTTGCAACCTATTAAAAATGGATACTTATCAATGACACCTTTCAGTAGCTGAAAGAGGGGGAGGACATCCTAGGTCCCGAAGAGCCTAGCTCTAGTGTATTATCTGGCCAACTGCACGTATCTTTGATAGAACGTCTCCAGTAAAGTTGTTAAACAGATACAGTGTTGTCCTGGAGAGCAACACTAGACCAAGGATAAACTGCTTTTCCGCAACTTCCAAGGGTCAAGGAATATATATTGCATATGCAGGTTTTAAAGATCATCGCGATGACTGAAACACAATAGGCCGGCCACCTCCTAAATATATACACATCATCATCCAATGTCTACATCTTCTGAGAAGCTCATCATCCCAGAAGCAAGTATTGAAAACGCTCAGCCAGGTCTATCAGTACCTTGCAGACACACTGAAGACTGATTCAATGAATACTTTAGTGGAGTCATCTACCAACTTCGAAGAGCATTACACTCCAGAGCGACGCTACCTTCCAATAGCCACTAGATGAGTGAAACTTGTGTAGATGAGTGATAATTGTATTTTCTTTCAGAACATGATGGATGTATAGACGAATAGGAGATGATTGTATAGATACATAGGAGATCTGCAAGCCTGAAGCTTGTACATATCAGGGGGAGTCCCTCGATAGTTGTACTCTTTTCCCTTAAGCTGCTGGTTTTTCCCACTGGGTTTTCCACAGCTAAGGTTTTAACGAGGTAACCACAGTGGCTCTGGATCCAGAAGTATCCACCCCATTGGCATACTGAATCCTGAAGTATTCATATGCTTAACCCAAGGTAATGGAGAGATGAGGGGGAGTGTTGTGAGTTGAGGGAGGCCGTTGGCCTCCCTCCCCTCATCACTCTCCATTACTCCCCACTAAGTTAGTGGGGAGGCCCTTGGGCTCCCAACTCAACATGAGAGTTTTATAAATATAGTACCATGGCTATTTGCCATGGTTAATCCTCTTTTAACAATAGTGCATTATTTGTATAGATTTGTGCATTACCTTAAAGATGGAAAAAAGAAAACTTGCGGCAAATTATAAGATCAGATTATGATTTCCTGGATGGGTTATTATGCATTGTGCCATTAATATTTATTCAAGCCTCACGGAAGTAAACTTGAAACTTAATAGAGGTTTGAAAGCTAGTTTAACCCAAAACTTTAAGCTATTAGTTATGAACATAGTTTTCTATTTAATTCCATCATGCTTTCTATTCTTTTCTATGTGAAACAAAACTCACATATTAAAATCCTAGTAATCTTCCCTTTCATTTGTGGGTATGCCGTGACAATGATGGTTAGGGCGCTTAGCCTATTGTACGATATACTATAGGCTAGTCTATGCCTCAATCATCCACACGAAGCCATGGGTTTCATCGTCGGACACTATACAAAAGGTTCGCATGACCTTTAATCTCGACTAGCATCCTGGTCAAAGTGAACCAACTAACATCCACCATCTATGGAGTTTCCATATATGAATCTTTCTAATTCACAGAATGCCAGACCTTGGTCACCTCCTAGTTCTTCGGCCATCGTATATGACATCAATCATCCAAGAAAAATGATGTATTTCATCAACGACACACCAAACAACTTTTTTGTGGGTTCACTGTCGACCTTTGGTCCCAAGTGATCTTATGGTCAGACCACCCATGAGCCGACCAACATCACCATTTATGGACTTTCCATTCTTAAATCTTTCCAATTCTTTCGATATCGGACATTTGTCACCTCTCGATTCACTGGGTCTATTGTTAATCTTGTTGCCAACACCATATGAACCATCCATATGTTCATCAGCCCTTTGATGATGGCTGACATCATGCTCATAGCAACCCACGAGCCAACTATTATCCGCCATATGTGGACTTTCCATTTTTACAAATCTTACTCGTTTGTATAATACTAGACATGGGTCTGACCTTTGTTCTCAGCTAGCATCATGGTCCCCCGAGCCAACTTGCATCCACTATCTAGACTTTACATCTACCCCCTCCCTCATAGGATACCAAACCTTGATCACCTTTCGATTCCTTAAGCTTCACATTGGTCCTTGAGGGCCTTAATTTGGGCCATGATCCCACTTGTTAGGATTTATTCAAGCTTCACTGGGAGTTAACTGGAATCCAAAACCCAATTTAACCTAAAAATTTTAGCTAACAAAGTATGGCCCAAACTTTCTATATAAGTGTTTACGGGTTGTTTCAGAGTGTTTTCTCACTACAAGAGCGTTGACCGTGGACTACCCGGTCAACGTGGTCAAGGGGCCGACTTGGGTCCCTCGGGTGCGTCGAGTCTGTACAGACACGACGCTAATCGAAGCTGTGGATGTCGTGGAGCGCGCCGGACGGGCCGAATCTGGATCCTCGGCCGCAAGGTGGGCGAGGGGAAGCCTCAGCCCGGTGGGAGACGCTCGGCCTCGGACGGTCCGATGACGAGCGGTAGCCTCGGCGCCTTGTGAGCAGAGGGGAAGCCTCTGCCCGGACTGATGTGCTCGGCCTCGATCGGTCGGACGACGAGGAGTAGCCTCGGTCGTCTTGTGAGATGTGTTGCCGACGTGGGCGGAGGGGAAGCCTCGGCCCGTGGATCTGATGTCCTCCTGCGTAGACGAGAACACTCGTCAGTGGGGCCGGACCTTGGTTCCGGCCAAATCCCCTCCGATGCCTAAGTCAGACAGTGATCTGAAAGAGGAGGCCCGGCAGAGATGGTTCGACTCGAGAGGAGATCGGAACGACGTCTACCGGCGCGAGCGGGGGAGGAAGGTGATGGAATGGGGGAACTAGGTCGTTGATGGAGTACCTTAGGTTTTAGTTACCTGAGATGCCGTCCCCTGCCCTGTCGTCCTCCTAGCCCTTTTATTGACCTCCCGTCGTGACTGTCCACGACTCACGTCCCTCGTCCGCCCCCGATCGTGCCCCCTCAATCCGCCTCCCTATCGTCGTTCCCTGCGCCATGCCAGCACCTCCCCATTATCGCCATTAAGTGGTCGCGGGACCGGGGGAGCGGTTATCGCTGGAGTGGGCGAGTGACTTGCGTGTTTCCGGGGCCAGGTTGGATCGTCGTTCGGGGGCCCTCTAAGGGGCTTTGTCGGGCGGGCATGTTCTCACAGACGGGCTTCGTTCGGTGTGCTGCGCCTTTGGGCCCATGCTGTTGGGCTTCAGTAAAATAGTCGTATCAATTGCCCCCATCGGTGGGGTCGATCGGCCTTGGCCGGTTCGGTTCGACCGATGTAACTCCTGGGGTTCCGATTGGCGCGTCAGTCGAGGCGTGGTCATAAATGAAGGTTATGATGAGGCGGATCGATTGGACTTCCTTTGGCGCCGATTTCGAAATGCCGCCGGCTCTTTGAGGCCTGCCACGCATTCCTGCCAGGCGTTTCGAATTCGCCCCTGGGCCTGGTATATAAGATCCCCGGCTGCGTTGATCCCAACTTCCTCCTCGCTCTTCCCTCTGTTCTAGGCTTTCCACGACTCGGAGTCTTCCGCCGCCTTCGTTTCCTTGTCTTCTCCAGATTAACAAAAAAGGTAACTCATTTCTCTTATTATGGCTGCTCTTAGGATAGGTGGTTCTGGCCAAGGGGCGAGGGATCCTCCCGAGTCCAGGCGGGGTGGGCCCCGACTTGTGGGATCAGGTTCCTCCTCCGGGAGCCGTCTCCTCCGAGATAAAGGGAAGGGGAAGCTCTTCCCGGACTATGCCTGTGATGATGTGGCGTCGGCTGTCGTGCGGCTTAATGTACCCCCGGTTATCCTCCGAACGCCGTCGGGGACTCCTCCTCTAGTGGCCGCGGAGATCCGGGAAAGGTACCTCTGCTACCCGTACGATGTTCGAGTTCCCTTCATCGACGAGCGGATCTGCCTTCCGAGGAGCAATGAAGTCGGCGTCTACGTCGAGATGTTCCGCCTGGGTCTTCATTTCCCGCTCAATCCCTTCTTCATCCAGGTCATGGAGTATCTCATGGTGCCCCTTTGCCAGTTCACCCCCTGCTCGATTGCGGTATTGACGGGCTTCGCGGTGCTCTGCTGTACCCGTGGTCTAGAGCCGTCTCTCCCCCTTCTCTTCTACTTTTATCAGATCCAGACGGTCGGCCCAGGGTCATGGCTGCAACTTCGAGCCCGCTCGAGGAGGGAATGCCTGATCGGGCTACCCCGCTGGTCGGGGGATTGGAGCTCGGATTACGTCTTCGTGGTTTTCCTGGAGGGTGCCCAAATTTTGACAGGCTGGGGCGGGTCGGTCCGGCCTTGTTCAACGCTAGCCCTCTCCGAGGCTGATCGGGCAGCCGTCGCGCTGCTGTCGACCCTCCCCTTGGAGGCGAAGTCCATCTGGTCTTTGTTGGACGACCTACTCCTGAAGGCCGTCCTGTGGTCTCCGGGTAGGTCGCTTTTCCAGTCCCGTATTGCCCCGTGGCTTACCCTGATTTTGGTTTCCCTTGCAGGAATGGCTGGTCGCGAGTTCACCTGTGATGTCGACGAGCTGATCCGTCGCGGAGCCGCTCGGAGCCGGGGCAGTACCTCTGGAAGGGCGCCTCGGCGGACCGTTGAGGAGGAGGTGCGCCGAGCTGATCCCTCCGTGGGCAAGGTGGTGGCCGCGCCTCCCGCCTCTTCTTCTGGCGATCTCCTCCCCGGGGGGGTCACGAGGGCCGGATCCGTCCCTCCAGCCCAAGTGGCGGGGGGTAACGACGAGTCCGGTGCAGTCCCTCCTGCACTTGGCGTCCCCCCCTCTCGCCCCCGAGGGTGGAGATGGTGCGAGGCGGAAGCATTCCCCTTCGGCACCTGTCGAGCCTCGCGGAGGGAAAAGGAGGAAGGAAGATATGGATACCTCCAGTCCGGTGTGCTCCGTGCCTCCGGCGGCGACCGCCGGGGATCTCCCGGTGGCCCTGGCAACCACCCCCGTCACAGTGTCCCCGCCTACATTACCGGGAATTGGAACCCTGTTGGTGAGCAGCTCGGCTTCCCTCGAGGTCACCCCCGGGGGTTCGGTGTTTGTCGACCGAGCCTTGGCCCAGCAGGTTGCCGAGGGCTCCGTCCTTCCCCGGGACAGCAGCCTCCTCGAGAGGATCCCCGCCGACAAGGTGTCGGACTCCTTGGTCTGGACCCTTCAACAGGTTCGGCTATCTTGTAGTCCTGTCCTTCCTTTCGCTCTCTTCTTGGCTCATGTCTCGTCTTTCAGGGTTCAACGCTCGCTGTCGAGTTGCAGTGTCGAGCCGTCCGTTTAAGGGAGTTGGAGGAGTCCTCTGTGAGGGCCCACGAGCGGGCCGGGGCGGCGGAGGTAGCAATGACGGAGGCCCAGATGGAGTCTCGGCATCTCAAGCTCCGGGTGGCCGAGTTGGAGGGACGAGTGGGTGACCTCCAGGGAAAGTTGGAGGACACTCGACAGTCAGCAGAGGAAGTGGCGGAGTCGTTCCGCCTGGAGAGGGAGGAGCTTCAGAGGGAACTGTCGGATCGGCGTCAGGTGGAGCGGTTTGCGGAGGAGGTGGAGAGGGGCGTCGTCGGGACCCTGGGAGAGAGGATCTTCGAGGTTCTTAGGGGGGCCTTTGGTACATACGAAGACCTCATCGGCCCTCGGATCGTCGAAGTCGTCCAGTCTTCCTTCCGGGATTGTGCGAAGCGCGTCTGGCAAGCCCCTCCGCCTGTCGATCCCCCTCGCTCCGAGCAGGGCGAGGTGCATGAGGACGCGTCCTCCCGATCCCGGGCCCCTTAAGCCGTCCTTCCCGGCCTGCCACCCTTGTTTTTATCCTCAAATTTTTTAGCATCCGCTTCGCTTTGGCCCGGCCTACTTGAAATGGATCCCTGACCTCGCAATCTCCTTCGGCTTCGCTACCGGTTCCCTGCTTTAGAGCCAATAATTGCTGGTTGCATGGATGTTTGCTCTGGCCAGCAACTTTGGGTTCTTGGTCGACAAGTTTGGCTCTGCCGGTGTTACACTAGTTTCTGTAGGCGACGAACTTTGTTGTCCGCCGAGAGCGGATTGTTTGTAGGAAGGTTTCTCCACTTTGATTTCCTGTAAATAAGACACACTTTTGTACCTTGATTAATTGTTGGAAATGAAATTGACTTACTCAAACTTCTCGCGTATTTTGCTTTGTTGCTTCGTCCTCGGCCTAGGACCGGTCGGCGCCCGAGCTGACTGGAGGAATTGCCTCCAGATTTACGAGCGGAGGAGACGGTCGGCGAGGGCAAAGCTCCTCGGCTTAGGACTGATCGGTCCATATTTTACACCTTTTTTCTACATATTTGCATGCCATTTCGGTTGCTCATATTGCGATTTTCACGATTATTCGATGATATTGTGTTACTTTTCACTATTTCTTGTTTTTGTCGGATTTCAGGAAATATGGAGCGATCGGGAGCAAAAATGAGCTTAAGGGACTTGCACCCACTCCGGAGCGTCACCCAAGGCTCTTTTGAGGGCTATTCGGCGATGGGAGAGAGGTGGAAGAAGAAGGAACTCCGTAGGAGCGACGAGGAGGAGAAACGGAGAAGATTGGGCATTTTAGCATGCCACTCGGCCGAGTGAAGGAGTCACTCGGCCGAGCAAAGAAGCCCGCTCGGCCGGCCAGATCGGACACGCAGCAGATTGATTATCAGCGTGCACTCGGCCGCGCATCGCCAGCCCACTCGGTCGAGCACGGAGATACCACTCGCCCGAGTGGCATCACGACGACGGCAAGTAAAAATCCCAGACTTACTGGAATCCGTCAGGCGATTGAGGGTTCTGACTCAGCCGAGTACCGAATGCCCCGCGGCCGAGTGAGTAAAGCCACTCGGCCGAGCCACCCCCAGAGACAGACCCCTGAGGACCTCGAAGTTACTGGAATTTTACAGGGTCTATCACTCGGCCGAGTAGAGAAGCCCACTCGACCGAGTAGAGAAGTCAACTCGGCCGAGTGATGCCGAGGACATGCAGCGCCCAGATTTTCAGACAGCCTCCCACTATTTTGAAATCTTCTATCATTCCAGCAAGCAAAATATTTTTCTCATATTTTTTATGGATAGTAGACTTCATGACGGTTCCAACGCCGCCAAGAATGTGCAAATCGGAGGTCGGATGAAATCTGGGGAATTTCTGCAAGTTGATGCTGCAGTGCTGGAATTTCCACTCGGCCGGGTCACATATTCCACTCGGCCGAGTGCGGCCTGGGCCCAGATTTTAAGTTGCGGTTTGGGCTGTTTTTGGGCACGAATTTGAGGGGTTTTCTAGGGTTTCTTGCTAGGGTTTTGGGAGAGTATTTAAGGGGTTTGTAGCCACCATTAGAGGGAGATGACCATTATTATGTTTTCTTAGCCCCCATATGTTTTTCTTAGGATTATTTTAGAGGTTAGGCCATGCCCTAGGCCCCCTCTTGGATCTAAAAGCTTGTATTTTGGATTGAAGATCTTCATCAAGCTAAGTATTTTCTTCTTTTTATTTGAATCTTTGATTTTCTATATTTTTATATGCAAGCAATGGTTTTTATTGATTCATATATCGTTGTTGCTATGCTTGAGTAGATTGATGTTCTAGGGCTTGGGGATGAACCCTATGGATCTAATTTCATATTTGTGATGAATGAATTTCCAAATTGCTAGAATTTCTAGGAGGTTAGGTTGTGATTGATTTCCTACGGATAGCTAGGGATTTCCATCGATTTGGGATTTGCAAGAGATTGGATTCCAATCGATGGGAAGGCCTAGATATTCGATTTAGGTTTACAATTGGGTTTCTCTAGATTTGGTTTGCAAGAGATTGGACCAAAGCTAGGATTTTTAATTGTAAATCTATACCCATATTCGTTTGCAAGAGATTGGACGAATACGAACTATCACAACCTAGATCGTAACTCGAGTTTGCACGAGAGTGGGCTCGAGGGGCGATTGAACGATGATGTCGATCCTCATGCTAGTGGCTTAGGCTAGGGTTTGCAAGAGATTGGGCCCTAACCTAGGTTTGCTATAGACCGGCAATAGCGCGAGAGCGTGAGCTTGGTTCTCTATTCAGTTACGACTAGTTCACCTCAACACAAGTCTAGTAATATTGAGATTCACTATTTACGATGATGTATGACGATCCGTAGTGGGAATTCCCTAGCCCTAGACGTCTTTATTCGATTTTATATCCCCATACTTTGCCCGACGATTGTGACAGGATCGCCGCAAGGCAAATTCCCTCTTTTATTATATTGTATTTGAATCGATATTTGACCGATTTCTTTATCATCGACACCGACATCCACCACCATTTCCATTATATCATACCATAGCCATCTCCACCAATAAAACGTTCGTAGTCAAACCAACCTAGGATAGATTGGAACCAACACCACCTCCTCGTGTTCGATACCCGCTCGCCACTTTACCGTGCGCTTGCGGTAAAACTACAATCTTCTCCGGGACGTGTATCCGGGGCGCGATCAAGTTTTTGGTCGTGCTCTTGGGTTGCATTTCGGAGCGATCAAGTCTTTGGCGCCGTTGCCGGGGAGGTGTTTCCCGTTGGGTGCCAATTTGTCACAATTAGGTTGATTAGATTACGAAAAAAAAAATTTTGAAAAAAAAAAGAAAATTTCACCCCCGCCACCCTTACTACCATTTCTATATTCTTTTGTGCCACTGATATTTTTCTCCAGGTATTTATCTTTGTTTATCAGGTGTTATGGATGGTTTTATGTGGACCGCAGATTTTGAGGAGAAAGCATTTCAGAACTTATTGGAGGGCCTCTTGGAGTCAGCGAGGTTCACTGGTTCAGAGAGCACTACAGCAGGTGATGCATTTGAGCTACGATTTGTAGATTTTGTTATGAACCGTGTTTCAGCTACAGGAATAATTGAGGAGGACATCCATGTCAGTCTTGAGGGGGATAGACTATATTTTCGGATTGCTTGCGGGCATTCCCCTCCACATGATACATCCCCACAAGTTGACATACCTGAGCAGCCAGCATCACCATTCCAGAGAGAGCCTACATTGATAGTTGATGAGAAGGCAAATGAGCACACTGTCGAGCCAGAGCATGCTTTTGAGGAGGCATCACACATGGAGCCAGAGTTTATCGCCGAGGAGGTCGTGCATCGGGACGAGGACATAGCCATTCATGAGGATCCCGAGCACTACTCTCCTCCATTAGAGCTCCTGCAGCCACATCATCCTTCCACTAACGTCGAGGACTATCCCACAGAGCTTTTGGCCCCCATTCAGGGAGATCTCTTTACTCCCTCGCCCTTTATCTTTGATTTCTCTCCAGTGTATGATGTTTTTTATGATTCATCGTGCCTTTTGCAGGATTCATGTACATACGATCAAGAGGTACGATGGGACGTATATGAGGAGGAGATCGAGGAGTTAGCACCCATGGACACATATGAATATGATCGAGAGGTGCGCTGGGATGAGTCTGATGATGATGAGGAGCATCTTGATGAGGTCCACACCTATGATCCAGATTTACCTGAGCAGCTGAGAGAGCACACCACGGAGATAGCTATCACAGCACAAGAGGATGTTGAATTATTTCCAGGGAAGTATCGTCCACCACTATTTATTTCATATATTTCTATTGACGATCCTCTTTGGAATACTTTTATTATGAGGGTGAAATTTTTGCAGCGAACTGATGCATCCTATTCTCTGCAGGGTACAGGTGGAGTCCTTGTGGGAATGCTGGAGGATGCATTGCTAGAATTCGTTGGTGTCCGTGGACATACGCGTCTAGCGGAGCCACGGAAGGAGCAGTTGGAGCAGTTGCATGCACTAGCAAAGATACTGGATCTGCCTTTTGCTATAGGTGATATCAATCCAGTAGTGTAGAAATTTTATGCTTTAAATAAACACGAATTCTCTCGACAGCGAGAGGACCGTATAGATTTGCTTGACTAAATATCACCTCATATGATGGCAACAAAAATCTTTTACACCCCAAACCCATTATATATATTAATTGCCCTCTCCATATTTTGATATGTCACATCCTTTTGCTCACCACATTCGAGCATTTCTTTCATGTGAAACCTTACTTTCTTATTCGTTTGACTTGATCACACTTTACAAAGCCATGACATTTTTGATTGAGTCACTTGAATAGGATTGTTTGGTATAAGCTTGGGGGAAGGCGCTCTCATGCATCATTGTATGTGCATGTAGTTGCATTAGGATTTCATGTCATTCATTTCATCATTTTTCATTCACCCCCTTATTATTATCGTTGTTCCTCATATTCTTTCATCATGATCACATTGAGGACAATGCGAAGTTTAAGCTTGGGGGAGTGCATTTCCATGCCATTTAGATGCATTAGTTGCATTTTTTTACTTTATTTTAGGTTTTTTTAGAATTTTTCAAAATTTTGCATCATATTTTTGAATTTTCCATCTTATTTTCCTTTTATGTGTGTTCATGCATCATGTTGTGTGCTTGATTTTTCTTTTCTTTCCTCTCTTTTATTTTATTTTCTTTATCTTCTTTTCCTTCTTTTCCTTCTTTTGCTAGATTTGTTCCTTATGATGATATCTCTTATTGCTTAAGTAGCCATCACGATGCTTATTATTCCTTGCCATGCTACTTAGAATATTCCATAGTCTTGCTATTCACATGTGCTTGCAAATCTATTTCTTTTGATGATTCATCTACATGAATGCATGATATTAATTGAAGCTGAATGTATGGATTAGTGTTTAGTATGCTTTTGTTGGAAATGCACCAAGATTCACGCATCATTAGTATATCTGAAGCATCAGTTTTATTGTCTTATTCACCTCCTATTGCATGCTTGATATGATTGTGCGCTTTACCGCTTGACTTCGCTTTTTATTGAGATGATTGAGAATATCCATACTTACATATGAGTTTTAGTTGAAGTATTATTTTATTGAACCGTTCTTGCACATCTTAGAGTGAACCGAGTGTTACATTATTTCTTTCTCCACATATATCTTTTTATTCTCTACATGTCACTTGAGTTCACCTCCTAAAGCTACTTATATCGCATCTATTTCCCAAAAATCCCCACAAAAGAAAAGTTAGCTCCAAAAAGTCCAAAAAGCCAAAAAGGAGCCAAAAACCAAAAATACAAATCATATAGCTCCTACAAAAATCCAAAAAGAAAAATGAGAAACAAATAGTTCAAAAAGAAAAAAAAAGAGAAAAAAAATGTTTCTCTATCTCATTATTGGAGCCACAAAATACTTGGGAAAACCCAGGCAAAAATCCCAATTTCCACTATTATATTCCTTTAGATGTGATGCCTCAAGCTTAGCTTGGGGGGGTGAATTCAGTTGACCATATGAGTGAGTATGACATTAGAGTGGAGACGTGCATGAATGGGAATATTCGATAATGCTTAGACTTTGCAAAATATATTAGATATGGAGATTTTTCATGATTTGAAATAAATATGTGAATGTCATGACTTTTATTCTATTCTCTATTGCATGCTTGGTGTGTATCTTATATGCTTCATTTATAACTTTTGATTGAAAAATGCATCGCCAACATTTGTATATTAAATTCTATGAAATGCGTGATGTAGATATGAATTGATTGCATGAATTTAGAGAATCCCTTTTGTTGTTCTTAAAAGCTTGCAAGTACCATGTTTATGTAAGATATGAAATCCTTTTAGCATGCGATTCGTATTTTCCAAGTTATCGTGATGTGTAGCTTATGGCTTGAGATCTGAAAGAATAATCTAGCGACCCCTTCCACCTCGTGTTCTTTCTTTTCCATTTCATTTTCTTTGTTTTCATCTCTCGAGTTCGTCTCTCTACTTTTCTTCCTCGAGGACGAGTAAGAGGTAAGCTTTGGGGATTTTGATCGGTCCATATTTTACACCTTTTTTCTACATATTTGCATGCCATTTCGGTTGCTCATATTGCGATTTTCACGATTATTCGATGATATTGTGTTACTTTTCACTATTTCTTGTTTTTGTCAGATTTCAGGAAATATGGAGCGATCGGGAGCAAAAATGAGCTTAAGGGACTTGCACCCACTCCGGAGCGTCACCCAAGGCTCTTTTGAGGGCTATTCGGCGATGGGAGAGAGGTGGAAGAAGAAGGAACTCCGTAGGAGCGACGAGGAGAAGAAACGGAGAAGATTGGGCATTTTAGCATGCCACTCGGCCGAGTGAAGGAGTCACTCGGCCGAGCAAAGAAGCCCGCTCGGCCGGCCAGATCGGACACGCAGCAGATTGATTATCAGCGTGCACTCGGCCGCGCATCGCCAGCCCACTCGGTCGAGCACGGAGATACCACTCGCCCGAGTGGCATCACGACGACGGCAAGTAAAAATCCCAGACTTACTGGAATCCGTCAGGCGATTGAGGGTTCCGACTCGGCCGAGTACCGAATGCCCCGCGGCCGAGTGAGTAAAGCCACTCGGCCGAGCCACCCCCGGAGACAGACCCCTGAGGACCTCGAAGTTACTGAAATTTTATAGGTTCTATCACTCGGCCGAGTAGAGAAGCCCACTCGACCGAGTAGAGAAGTCAACTCGGCCGAGTGATGCCGAGGACATGCAGCGCCCAGATTTTCAGACAGCCTCCCACTATTTTGAAATCTGCTATCATTCCAGCAAGCAAAATATTTTTCTCATATTTTTTATGGATAGTAGACTTCATGACGGTTCCAACGCCGCCAAGAACGCGCAAATCGGAGGTCGGATGAAATCTGGGGAATTTCTGCAAGTTGATGCTGCAGTGCTGGAATTTCCACTCGGCCGGGTCACATATTCCACTCGGCCGAGTGCGGCCTGTGCCCAGATTTTAAGTTGCGGTTTGGACTGTTTTTGGGCACGAATTTGAGGGGTTTTCTAGGGTTTCTTGCTAGGGTTTTGGGAGAGTATTTAAGGGGTTTGTAGCCACCATTAGAGGGAGATTACCATTATTATGTTTTCTTAGCCCCCATATGTTTTTCTTAGGATTATTTTAGAGGTTAGGCCATGCCCTAGGCCCCCTCTTGGATCTAAAAGCTTGTATTTTGGATTGAAGATCTTCACCAAGCTAAGTATTTTCTTCTTTTTATTTGAATCTTTGATTTTCTATATTTTTATATGCAAGCAATGGTTTTTATTGATTCATATATCGTTGTTGCTATGCTTGAGTAGATTGATGTTCTAGGGCTTGGGGATGAACCCTATGGATCTAATTTCATATTTGTGATGAATGAATTTCCAAATTGCTAGAATTTCTAGGAGGTTAGGTTGTGATTGATTTCCTACGGATAGCTAGGGATTTCCATCGATTTGGGATTTGCAAGAGATTGGATTCCAATCGATGGGAAGGCCTAGATATTCGATTTAGGTTTACAATTGGGTTTCTCTAGATTTGGTTTGCAAGAGATTGGACCAAAGCTAGGATTTTTAATTGTAAATCTATACCCATATTCGTTTGCAAGAGATTGGACGAATACGAACTATCACAACCTAGATCGTAACTCGAGTTTGCACGAGAGTGGGCTCGAGGGGCGATTGAACGATGATGTCGATCCTCATGCTAGTGGCTTAGGCTAGGGTTTGCAAGAGATTGGGCCCTAACCTAGGTTTGCTATAGACCGGCAATAGCGCGAGAGCGTGAGCTTGGTTCTCTATTCAGTTACGACTAGTTCACCTCAACACAAGTCTAGTAATATTGAGATTCACTATTTACGATGATGTATGACGATCCGTAGTGGGAATTCCCTAGCCCTAGACGTCTTTATTCGATTTTATATCCCCATACTTTGCCCGACTATTGTGACAGGATCGCCGCAAGGCAAATTCCCTCTTTTATTATATTGTATTTGAATCGATATTTGACCGATTTCTTTATCATCGACACCGACATCCACCACCATTTCCATTATATCATACCATAGCCATCTCCACCAATAAAACGTTTGTAGTCAAACCAACCTAGGATAGATTGGAACCAACACCACCTCCTCGTGTTCGATACCCGCTCGCCACTTTACCGTGCGCTTGCGGTAAAACTACAATCGTTCTCCGGGACGTGTATCCGGGGCGCGATCAAGTTTTTGGTCGTGCTCTTGGGTTGCATTTCGGAGCGATCAAGGACCTGTCGGGATTTGTGTTGACTGGGGGAATTGCCCCCAGACTTACGAGCAGAGGAGACGGTCAGCGAGGGCCAAGCTCCTCGGCTTAGGACCGGTCGGCGTTTGCGCTGGCTGGGGGAATTGCCTCCAGACTCACGAGCGGTGGAGTTGGTCGGTGAGGGTAAAGCTCCTCGGCTTAAGACCAGTCAGCGTCCGCGCTGGCTGGGGGAATTGCCCCCTGACTTACGAGCGCAGGAGTCGGTCGGCGAGGGCAAAGCTCCTCGGCTTAGGACCGGTCGGCGTCCGAGCTGGCTGGGGGAAATGCCCCCAGACTTACAAGCGAAGGAATCGGTCGGTGAGGGCGGAGCTCCTCTGCTTAGGACCGGTCGGCGTCCGTGCTGGCCGGGGGGGATTGCCCCCAGACTTACGAGCGAAGGAGTCGGTCGGCGGGGGTCAAGCTCCTCGTCCTGGGACTGGTTTTGTCCCCCCATCCGGTGAGGTGGCAGTCTTCACTCTTGTGCACCCTTAGTGAAATGTTGATTCCGTCGAAGAAAAGATAAAAGGGAATGCATTTGTACTCTTGAGGGTCCTATTGGACTAGTACATTTGGAGGAAAGAAAACAGGGAATAAAGCTAGACGGAGGGATGTAAACCTAGATAATCTCCTCCGGTCTAGGCTGCGATTGGGGGGAGGGGCCTCGCCTGCTCATTCTATGATGCGGAGGGGTCCTTGGACGGTGTTGATCTTCTTCCCCTTGTCCTGCTGCATGGAGGTTACTTCTCCGTGCGCCGGCTCGTCAGCTAAATTCCTTGCGTGCCCTCGGCTCATCAGCTTCTCAATGTCCTTCTTTAGGTGCCAGCAGTCTTTGGTGTCGTGGCCATTGTCCTTGTGGTATTTGCAGTACTTTTCCCCACTCTTCCCCCCTCTTTTTGTCTTCGGTGGGGGGCGATCGGCGCGCTCTTCCTTCTGTACTTGAGCGAGGATGGCGTCTGGGGTGGAGTCCCTGGTACCCTCTCCTCGTTGCCTGTTTCTCGTCCTCTTCTCGGTCCGGTATCCTTCGGGGCTGCGGCGCTCGCTATCACCGCGCTTGGTCCCTCGTCTGGCCTTTCCTGCCTCAATGGCCAAGGTCTCCTCGATCAGCATAAAGCGCTCGGCCCTCGCCATGATCCCCGGGAGGTCCTTTGGGGGATCGTTGTGCAGGGATTTCTTCA